>JAFMSR010000001.1:23831173-23918673 GCA_022818135.1 Saxidomus purpurata | reverse complement strand
GAGAATTTTACTTTTCGAGTGAAGAACGCAATTTTACAGAAAAATATGACTCGAAAGGAAAAAAATGGTCAAATCCGAATCCATGGCACATTCTTAAGCCACTACTATATGCCCGGCCCTGATGGGCCGTGCAATGATAAAGTCCCATGCCTAGGTGTGCATGGTCCAATAATTGAAGTATCAAATGTTACATACATATACTGTGTCAGAGCTATGTTCTGGTGAAGGTGGGGGGGAGGGATTTTTCATTTTCAGTGATAGTTCTGGTTAAATTAACCCATCCTGGCAATTGTTTATCAGGTCATATATAAAAAAGAGTAGTAGATGTATTTGAATGTTTCCTAGCTTTCTCTGTGTGTTACCTGTTAGTACTGAGACCACAACGCATACGCTGGGATCCTGATATGTCTGTTTCGGATCAGGTGAGCACACTGTAAGACCAGTACAGGTGAGCACACTGTAACACCAGTACAGGTGAGCAGACTGTAACACCAGTACAGGTGAGCACACTGTAAGACCAATGAAGTCCAAATTGGAAAACAGACATGTCCATCTTAGATTCTGTTTCTGCTGAGTAAGCGTGTTCTTCTTGTGTACCAAGTAACTGTTTCATTCATTTACACCTGCTTGAATGCCTTTGATATGAAATGCTATGATGATTTTTAGCACAGTTTTTATGATTTTGCAACACATAAAATGAATGTGTTAGTAATTTTCTTATGGAAATGATTCCTGATAGTGTGTTTTATTTCATGTTTCCCGGTGATTAAGAGTTTTTTCCAGTGAAATAAAATTGATAATCCACAGTTTTGACAGTGGTTACATTTTCATTTTTATGTTTTTGCCATCTTTAGCCCGGATTACCTGATAGTGTGTTATATTGATTAGTGAATGGGTGAGTAGTACGTTGTTATCAAAGGCTATCTTAGTCTGTGAGAGGCAAAATCAAAGCACTGAAAGTGCAAATAGCTACTGATGTAAAAATGACTATCATGTAAAAAGTTTTTTTTGAAAGAAAACCTCGTTAATGTCTTGATCAACTTTAAATAGATTTGGTAAGAACTTGAATTGTACAAGTGACCAATATACACAGGTGAGACATGTGATGGTTCATTAGGTAAGCATTTCCAGTTGTTGGGCCTCATTACAGACAGGGTTGTACTGTATACTGGTGACTGCTAATGCAGGTGTGACTATATTTCTATATTCCTCTAACTATACTGTTTATAATTTACCAGTTAGATACAGTATTTCCCAAAATATAACTTCAAAAAAAAATATTGGCTGCATATTTTATATAATGAATAAGATAAGTAATAAATTGTGCCATAAAAATTGTGAGTTCCTGATGCTAATTCTACTACTTGACTGAAACAATAGGAGTTAAGTCTGGGGGTATTACAAGATACTCATATATAACTAATTTTCAGCAGCTCTATACTTATTACCTGTGGGGTGATAAATTTATTTTGGTATTAGTAATAATTGAAAGATTTATGGCCCCAGATATTACAGCCTAGTTAGTAATAATTGACTAGTTATTACTTGTTTACAGTGTTATTTCTGTTGCGTTTTCATTCTTAAATTTGATAGAAGAATTTAGGATTTTTCCTGGCTTTATATCTAGATTGTGGATCTTACGCAATTTTAGTGTTGAACTTACTCAATTCAGTGGTAGTTCACTTTATAATGAATGCTTAATGGCATTTACTTGTTTTACATGTTTTGTAGACTTTATGTCTTCTAACCTGCATTACCTTGAAGCATGATGGCTATGTTTCAATAGTAGTCAAGTGAAGGAAAGTTCAGTTACTGACAGGATTTGAACCTGTGACCTCTAGGTTTTGAATCAGATACACTTAGTTTTCCTAATACTATTGTACTAACTTTAGTGGGTATACAGGCATCATGTGATTTCAATCAGGTGCTGTAAAAACTGTAATATTTATATGGCACTGATTTTCAATACTATGCAACTATCACCACAGAATATGTTCACAGAATATGCTGGGTTGCAGAGAATAACAGAAATGAAGTCCATGCATTTCTGTGGCTACAAAACTGAAAAGTATGAAGCTATTGTCTATGAAGATATCAAAGTAAATGTTTTTGCAGTGTAAGTTTTTAAAACATAGATCAACTACAGTTAGGAAACTATCAATCTCTAAAAATCCAAAATGATGAGGGGATAGGAAATTGTAGGAAAATTATATTTGTGGAACAGCTAAAATTTTAGAATAAATACTTTCAATATTCCTCAGGGAATAATAATTATAACTGTTTTTCTATTTACAACAACTCTTTAATTCAAATTTTCGGCATTATTGCCTTTTTCAAGAAATTTGTCTGCACTATTTTAAATTCACATGTTGATCATATTCATAACAAGCTTAGAAATGAAAAAACAACAAAACGTCAGGAAATGACGTCACGTCCTAATGACGTCATATACATGAAGCGTCTAAATGACGTTTCCCGTACTTTCAGGTAAGAGTCCAATCACATGAAGAATACACTTAAGAACTAGAATTCAATTGAAATTAAACCGAACCAAAAATTTTTTAGCTTAATATTTTAATCTTCATTTCTACAATTCTTTTACAATGTCACTTGTGTTATTATATAAATACATGGTATATCTATTTATCTAAAAAATTCTATATTTTTATTTTTCATGCAAAAATTGAGACCATAATTATCAACTGCAGAAGATTAAATACTAAGAAAACCTGGGAAATGCTGCAGAGAGGATCTACAATTTAAGTTAGATAATAGGACAATTTATGGCTTAAACAAATGTGTAATATATGTTTATAGTGCATTCAAGCATTCCGTCCGTCCGTCCACCATTTCCTTCAAACGACATCTCCTCTGAAACCACTGGGCCAATGTTGATGAGACTTTGCAGGGATGTTCCTTGCATGAAGCTCTATCAAAGTTGTTCAAAGAATTCCATTCCATGCAGAACTCTGGTTGCTATGGCAACAAATAGGAAAAACTTTAAAAATCTTCTTCTCTGAAACCACAATGCCTAGAGCTTAGATATTTGGCATGTAGCATTGTCTAGTGGACCTCTACCAAGATTGTTCAAATTATGACCCCCGGGTCAAAATTGACCCCGCGCGGGTGGGCACTTAGTTTTTGCAAAGGTATATATAGGAAAAACGTTAAAAATCTTCTTCTCTGAAACCACAAGGCCTAGAGCTTAGATATTTGGCATGTAGCATTGTCTAGTGGACCTCTACCAAGATTGAACAAATTATGACCCCCGGGTCAAAATTGACCCCGCATCGGGGGTTACTTAGTTTTGCATAGGAATATATAGGAAAAACTTTAAAAATCTTCTTCTCTGAAATCAAAAGGCCTAGAGCTAAGATATTTAGCATGTAGCATTGGCTAGTGGACCTCTACCAAGATTGTTCAAATTCTGAGCACCGGATCAAAATTGACCCCGCACAGGGGGTCACTTAGTTTTACATAGACTTATATAATACCGCTACCAAAATGCTCGCTTTCCGATTGGTTAATCGATCCGTGTACATATTTGATCGATCGGCCCATTTTAAGATATGAAAATACATTCTTGTGAAAGCCATTTTAAATGCCTTAGGCCGGCACAAAAGGGTCGGAAATGTAGGAAAAACTTTAAAAATTTTCTTCTCTGAAACCACAAGGCCTAGAGCTTAGATATTTGGCATGTAGCATTGGCTAGTGAACCTCTTCAAAGATTGTTCAAATTATGACCCTCGGATCAAAATTGACCCCGCACCGGGGGTCACTTAGTTTTACATACCGTATTCCCCCTAATAAACGCTCCCCCCCCCTAATAAACGCCCCCCCCTTTCTTAGCCAAAAAATGACTTACCAGCTTTGAAGAGTGAGCCTCACATATAGCCTGATATAGCAAATTTAATGTTAAAATAGCGTACTTACCAATTCATAAACGCTGAAAATTAATATAGTGCTTTTAACCAAGTTTAATTTTTTGTCTTTTGGTGCAAAAATAAACGCCCCCTCCCAACAAAATGTAACGCCCCCGGGGGCGTTTAAACAGGGGAATACGGTAGGCTTATATAGTAAAAACTTTAAAAATCTTCTTCTTTGAAACCACAAGGCCTAGAGCTTAGATATATGGCATGTAGCATTGGCAGGCCATTGTTCAAATTATGACTCCTGGGTCAAAATTGACCCCACACCGGGGGTCACTTAGTTTTACATAGGCTTATATAGGAAAAACTTTAAAAATCTTCTTCTCTGAAACCACAAGGCCTAGAGCTTAGATATTTGGCATGTAGCATTGCCTAGTAGACCTCTTAAAAGTTTGTTCAAATTATGCCCCTGGGGTCAAAATTGACCTTGCCCGGGGGGGATCATTTGTTTTACAAAGTATATAACATTATCTAGTGACCTTCCACCAGGCAAGTGGACTTGTACCAAGGTGAGCGATATAGGGCCATCTTGGCCCTCTTGTTTCATTTCTAAGCTTGTCATGAATATGATCAACATGTGAATTTAAAATAGTGCAGACAAATCTCTTGAAAAAGGCAATATTGGCGAAAATTTGAATTAAAGAGTTGTTGTAAATAGAAAAACAGTTAAAATTTTAGATACTGATTTCCAAGCATTGGTTTCAATAAATTGAGGGTTAACATAAGTATTACATATGTATATGTAAATAATTTCCTTATGTATCTTAAGATACCAACTATTTTGCATGACAATTTTTCATCATCGGGCATTTCCCTTGATCCCTATCAGCTCAGACACTTTACTTTCTTTGGCAATAGGAGAAATTGATAATAACTTCTTTTGCATGCAGGATTTCTGTAAAACCATTTTGTCACCATGATGGTCGATATTTCTGTTACATAACTTCTAAAGAAAGGGGGGACTGCTAGAATATGATACCAGTTTCTTTCTTTATGCTGTCTGAGACACATTGAAATTACAACTACAGCATGAACAATCTACTATATAATATGTCTGCCAAACTTTGTCACAAAATCCCTAAAAATTTCTGTTACATAACTTCTAAAGAAAGGGGGACTCTGATATGATACCGTTTCTTTCTTTAGCTGTCTAGACCATTGAAATTACAACTACAGCATGAACAATCTACTATATAATATGTCTGCCAAACTTTGTCACAAAATCCCTAAAAATGAATTGCAATGTGAAATTCACAACGCTGTTACACTATTTAAATGGCCTTCTGTCTTTTGTTGCAATAATGATGTATGAGTTTAAGAGAGAAACACGGATGCAGTTTAAAATAAATTCGTAGAAAAATGAAAGAAGCATCTTTTGTATTGAATTAAAATATGAGGTATCCAACTGCTACATCATGCTGTTAATCTGCTGAAATTATTCCAGCTTTGTTCCGTGCTACTGTAGGTGATTTATTACAAAAGAATGGCTCTAGTTTCATGGAGAATTCATGAACAATGAATTAGATTTATTTCTGGATTTTGGTAAGTGTATGCACATCCAGTCAACTGTCAGTTTGATGAAAAGAGTTGTAAATGCGTGTAAATCTGATATGCCATAAAGTTAATTGACAGTTTTACATATCTTGTATCATACTAATATGTTTGAGATTTTTTTCATGTTTTATATAATGGTGTCTTGATTTTTGGGTGTATTTTAATCTTTGTTGTATGCTGTGAGGACAATACCGGAAATGAATTACTACTGTAAAATGTGTTCATATAACTTTGGTGTCATTATCAGATTTGTAAGCATGTCTAGTTACCCTTGAATCTGTTTTACTGGTGTTTCTAGTGGACTGTAATGACTTGACCGAGGATCAAACCAAAAAACACTTGCGTTATAGATTTTTATCTCAAAAAGAGAGGACAGCAGTATAAACTTAATTGTCCATGCAGTGAAACTAGTGGTCTGTTCAAACCCTTGTCTGCTCTAATTTGCTTAACTTCAGCTAACTCTCTTAATATCTTTGGGAATCATTGATCTAGTTTCAGACAGCTTGGGTTCTGGTCAGAAATTCAGTTACTTGATGTCCAATCTTGATCCAAGTGGCCTTGCAATTGTTTGGCTTGCCACATTTAAAGGTCCACTACTAAGCAAAAATTAAGTGACTGTTATTTCAATGGCAAGTACATTACCTTATGCAAGACACTAAATAATGAAGATTGGCAGGTTAAAATTTACAGAAAGTGTTTTGGAACACAAAGAAAAGTATGTGTATTATGTTAAAATCTCAGTGAACCAACAAAATGACTACCCAGGTCTTTTTAACTTTCTTCATAATGCATAGACAAATAATTGTACATGTACTGTGATTAATTTTGATTTTCTACATACCAACTTTCATTTTTAATTGAAAATAACATATTTCTGTGCTTTTTAAAGTCTATTTGAATTTACGCTTTCCTTAGTATTGGACCTTTAAGATATGTTCATAATAAATACTTGTATTTAGGGACACACATGTCTGTGGTGTCTGTCAAATCATCTGTGGTGTCTGTCACATTATCTGTGGTGTCTGTTACATCATTATGTCTCCCCCCCCCCGGGGGGAGACAATTTTTTTTTCCCCCCCCCCCCCCCCCCCCCCCCCCCCCCCCCCCCCCCCCCCCCCCCCCCCCCTTTTCCCCCCCCAAAAAAAAAAAATTTTTTTTCCCCCCCCCCCCCCCCACCCCAAAAAAAAAAAATTTTTTTTTTAAAAAAATTTTTTTTTTTTTTTTTTTTTTTTTAAAAAAAAAAAAAAAAAAAAAATTATTTATTTTTTTTTTTTTTTTTTTAAAAAAAAAAATTTTTCTCCCCCCCCCCCCCCCCCCCCCCCAAAAAAAAAAAAATAATAAAAAAAATTATTTTTTTTTTTTTTTTTTTTTAAAAAAAAAAAAAAAAAAAAAAAAAAAAAATTTTTTTCTTTTTTTTTTTTTATAAAAAAAAAAATCCCAATCACCCCCACACCCCCACACACACAAAAAAAAAAAAAAAAAAAAAAAAAAAAATTTTAATTTTTTTTTTTTTTTTTTAAAAAAAAAAAAAAAAATAAAATAACCCTTTTTTTTTTCTAATATTAATAAAATCCCCCCCTCCCCCCCCCCCCCCCAACCCAAACCCCCCCCCCCCCCCCCCCCCCCCCCCTCCCCCCCCCCCCCCCCCCCCCCCCCCCCCCCCCCCCCCCCCCCCCCCCCCCAAAACAAAACAAAAAAAAAAAAAAAAAAATTAAAAAATTTTTTTTTTTTTTTTTAAAAAAAAAAAAAAAAAAAAAAATAAAAATTTATTTTTTTTTTATTTTTTTTTTTTATCTCTCTCTCACCCTCCCCCCCCCCCCACCACAAAATCCTCAAAAAAAAAAATATTTTTAAATTTAATTTTTTTTTTTTTTTTTAAAAAAAAAAAAAAAAATTATAAAATTTTTTTTTTTTTTTTTACTTATTTTTTCCCTACTAACAAAAAAAAACCCCCCCCCCAAAAAACACCAAAAACTCCAAAAAAAAAAATTTTTTTTTTTTTTTTTTTTTTTTTTTTTTATTTTAAAAAAAAAAAATAAAAAAAATATTTTTTTTATTTTTTTATTTTTTTTTTTTAAAAAAAAAAAAAAAAAAAAAAAAAAAAAGAGACAAGTTTTTTTGTAAATACATTCTAGTTTACAACAGGGGGTCTGTTGTGTCTGTTACATCATTTGCAACAGAGGGTCTGTGGACTGTCTTGTCACATCATTTGCAACAGAGGGTCTGTGGACTGTCTTGTCACATCATTTGCAACAGGGGGTCTGTGGTGTCTTGTCACATCATTTGCAACAGGGGGTCTGTCATGTCTTGTCACATCATTTGCAACAGAGGGTCTGTGGACTGTCTTGTCACATCATTTGCAACAGGGGGTCTGTGGTGTCTTGTCACATTATTTGCAACAGGGGGACTGTGGTGTCTTGTCACATCATTTGCAACAGGGGGTCTGTGGTGTCTTGTCACATCATTTGCAACAAGTGGCCTGTGGACTGTCTTGTCACATCATTTGCAACAGGGGGTCTGTGGTGTCTTGTCACATCATTTGCAACAGGGGGTCTGTGGTGTCTTGTCACATCATTTGCAACAGGGGGTCTGTGGTGTCTTGTCACATCATTTGCAACAGGGGGTCTGTGGTGTCTTGTCACATCATTTGCAACAGGGGGTCTGTGGTGTCTTGTCACATCATTTGCAATGGAGGGATACTGTTACTCAAGATTGGACAAAACCAATGTTATAATTTTTAGTTTCCTTCAATTGGCAATTTAGTCATCGTAGACCATTGATATTATAACACATGACAGTTGTGTACCCTATAATAGCAACTGATTTACCCATAAGGCCAGAAAAATACAACTTGTTTCTGCTAACGGCCCAGAAAAAAATAGGGTAGGTAAACTTTTTTCTTTTTTTTTTTAAGCTGGTTGCAAATATTTAGGAAAATTTTAAACTACCTCTTGGTTTCTAACAAGTTCATCTCTAGATGGGTGGGAAACACTGAAAAGCGTTTCTGAAATTTCCAGTGCCCTGGATTCGAACTGAGGACCTCTGGATTAGGTAGTCCAACCACCGCACCACTCTCTAGATTGGTGGGACTTGGAACAAGCCAATTTGTTTAGGGAACTTGTGGACCATTTAGATATCTGTGGTCTCTGATTGGTCCAATATGATTGGTAGCACTAAAATTTTCTCAAATTGAAATTGAAAGTAGAATGGTTGAGCATAACAAAAAAATAGTTTAAGAAAATTTTTTTTTTTTAGCCTGTAAAAAAACTTAGGGTCGGCGGCAAAAACATAGGGTCAGTCGGGTTAGCAGAAACAAGCTACTTTTTTTCTTGGCCTAAGCCATTGTAATGTGGTGATGTTTTCAGTACTTTTAAATTGTTTTCGCACAGACAGTGCAAAAAAGTTTGAGAGTAATTTGTCAAACATTTGACCGGGGAGCATGCTGGCGTTAAACAGACAGCAGTCATGTATCTGTCAGTATATAGAGCCGCTTAATGATGACAAATAATGTGCCTTTAAATCTTACCGATACTTGCGCTTTTTTAAATGTATAGTGTCATTATTTCTGTGACTTTGGACCTCCGATCCAAGTAGAAGCTTAATAATGGGTATTAGATGGAAGTTCATGTTACTCCTATACAAAAAGGATTGAAATCAGATTTCCATGAGAATGTGTAAAATGTCCATTTAGGGTGTTAGTTAACCATTTATCTTCAAAGTTAAGTTCACCTGTGGAAAATTATATATACAAAATATTGCCTGTGTGGCATATATAACTATGAGGCTGATATATGGCAGGCTGCTGGATGTATTACTAATTGCTTGTTAAAAAAGAAAGGTAAATGGGATGTTATAATTGATACATTTTCTGCTGTTTTGGAACATACATGTAAAATCATGATCTTGTTATTTACATTTTCTAAAACTTCTAAAGCTAATGTAAGTAGTGAACATTGGTTTAAGATATTAGAAATGTAGGCATGATTTTCCTGTTAACTATTTGGCCCTGGTGAGATGGTTATTTTCATGAATGAAGCAAACCCTGTGCTAGTGGTTGCCTGTAACAACCACCCTCCTTTGCCAGCTAACAGGTTTCATGCCTGGAAAGTTCAATTTACTAATAAATTCACTTGTGTCAAGTAACTACTCTGAATTTTCCCGAAGTTGACTACGTGTGTTTTGAGGGGGGAAGGGGGGGGGGGGGGGGGGGGGTATTAAATAGAATTTACAGTGATGTTATACTTTAACAGGAAATTTCAATGTCTGAATGTGTCTGCCGTGATTATTAAAAGTGCCTTGGCCTGCAGAGTTGATTGCAGTAAGTAATAGAGTATAGAACAGTCAGACACTGTCACAGTTTGCAGCAATCAGACCGATGACACTTTATATACTACCTAGCAGTAATTTGAATGTGCTTATAACAATTCATACAGTTAGTTACTTTGTTGGTCTGCCTTTCGGTACACTGGCATTAACTTTTGGGTTTCAGTTGAAATAAATATTTCCAAATTGATCAACCTTAGAAGGCAGTATTAGAAACAGTATAAAAATAAAGACCATACCGAAGTTGTAAAATGTTTATGCCCTCTTCTTATTAATTTGATAACTAGCTTTATCAGTCAGAAGGCGGTCAGGGAAGGGAATAAACAATAAAGTATTTACAAGGATATGTTTTCACCAGGTGTAATTGCACTTAAAGCCTTATGAAAAACAGCACATTTTATTGCCATTTTCCATATCAGTATTTTTCACTTGAAAGTATAATGGTTCTACTTACTTTGTTTGACTGCAACACTTATTCTGCCTTTGCGACTAGTGCAGATGATGATTTGCCTTCATATGAACAATGTATAGTACTTTCTACATTGAATCAGACACAAGTCTATTAGCAGGGTCAGGGTAAAATACTTCACTGGTTTTCGGTACTTTCAGTGCTTTGATTTACATACAAAGTACAAAAAATGTCTTTTTTGAAGTCTGTATTTTTTTCAGTAAGAAAAAAAGTACAAAGTATTTTGTATTGGCTTATCAAACATCACAGATAGGTTTGAAAAATGTCATATATAAGAGATACAATTTCAATAAATGAGTTTAAACTTTGCAAATTTGAAGTAAAAATCTTGTCAAGTATTGTAATGAGAGCCATTTTTATGACAGCAGGCCATTTATTTCAACTTTTATACCACTTCTATTCTACAAGTATATTTTTTATCTATGACTAATTCACAATTAAAATGACATACCAAGCTGTAGACAGGATTTTTTTGCTTTCTTTGCTTTGATTTATATTTAAATCTTCCATAGAACAGTTAGCTGCTTCAAGCTAAAAACCTCCAATAAAAACAATTTGTGATCTGAAACATTTTGTTTTCACCGGTACTAGTTTCTTTCAATTAATTAACCTCACAGAAATTGGACATTTTTCTACATAATTCTGCCAATATTGCAGTTAAAAATACGAAATTTTCAAACAAGTGGCATTCTTTGAAAAACCAACTGCAGCTCTATAACCTCACTGCGTATCAAGTTTATTATCAGTGTGATACCAGATCTGGTAACAGCATTACAATAATCTGGCATTAAACTGACAACTACACTGTGATGCTGAAAACAATTAAATCATGCATGAATGAAATATTTTGAATTGAACAAGTTACAACACATATGACAACAGACTAACACATATGACAACAGATGGCAAAACTGATATTTAACTGAAGAAAGTATGGTAATACACTGACAACACAGAACAGCTGATAATAACTGACCAATACACTAGCAAAAGGAGGGATTTTGGACAAACCAGTGTAATGTCATTGTATTTCCAGAGTGATGTCAGATATCTGGCAATAACTGAACATTTCTGGTAATAATCTAAATATCATAGGGTAATACACTGACAATACAATGGTAGTAACCAAGATACTGTCAGTTTGTTACCCTATTTATGTCAGTTTGATATCTGGATTGGCCTTAAAGTGAAAACGTTCCATTTGACATACCTGGTCAAACCATGATTCAACCATGTTAATTATTTGTCATTTGACAGAACAGACTGTTAACAGTGATTGTACCATGTTTCAACCATGGTTTATCCATTAGTTTGCCCCATGGTCCTGAATTGAAGTGGCAATGTTCCACTTGACACAGTCATGGTCAAACCATGTTTCATCTATGATCATAATGAATGATAATAAAACGCAAGTAGGATCTGGTCACTGACCAAACTAGAGTATTTTTACCATGAGTTTCTTGTGACAATGTTGACATGTTGACAAACTCTTATGTTAATTCACCTCCACCTATTGCTGGACAATAAACAAATTGAACATCCTAGCACTTGTTTTAATTAAAGTCGCGAAAAATAGTGACAAATGAACCAGACACAATTTCTATGCTGTTGTCAGATGTTTAATTGTTCATTTAAAAGTCATAGCTGAAATTAAACAATAAAGCCAATTACTGTTGCCGAAGGATTAAATAAAGCCTCTTACTTTTGCGTAAACTTTCTTTTTCCATCAGATAAATTCCCTCCAAAAATCTGCCAGGGGTGCACATAATATTTACATGCTGTGCAATTTGATTGATTTCTTGCCATTGTGTTTCCAGTGCATGTCCATTCTATAAACAGTTGCTGGTAATACACTGACAATAGTGCACATGTATTACCAGTATTTCCTTCTTATTTCCAGTGTATATCCATTCTGTAGCTAGTTGCTGGCAACACACTGACTTTAAGTGTCAGTGTATTACCAGATCTCTAAATTCACGCCATTTTGTTTCAACATGCTTTCCATTCTATAAGCAGTTGCTGACATCACACTGGAAATAGCACCAGTGTATTACCAGAATCCAATTTTTTGTAATCAGTGTAATTCCATATTGTTTCCAGCATATTGTCAGTATTGTCATTCAAAATTAGTGTGTTAATAGTTTGTTGTCAGTGAGTTGCCAGCATGTCAGAAAGCTTTTTCGTAAGGGTAAGATTTTAATATTTTTTTACTTTTCCTATCCCAACTGTTAAAATTTAAATGAAAGATGTGTCAATATCACTATGCATTAGCACTGGTGCACATGTGCATTGATATATTTAAAGCCCTCGTGACAATGGACGTCA
The DNA here is from genome assembly GCA_022818135.1 of Saxidomus purpurata. NCBI lineage: Eukaryota > Metazoa > Mollusca > Bivalvia > Venerida > Veneridae > Saxidomus > Saxidomus purpurata. The sequence continues at coordinate 23,906,073 of JAFMSR010000001.1, read as the reverse complement.
TAATGCAAGTGCGGTACATATATATCAAACTTCTTTATGTTGTTTACTTAGTGGTAACTTGACTGCGCTGTCACAGAAACCGTAAGTGTTTACATGATCCAGATAATCTTCATTGCACATAAAATCAAAGGACTGAAAGTGCTGGAGGGTCGATTGTCTCTGAACAACACAGACTGTACACATACATGTGTAAATATCAGGACAACCAATGCATGAGTAAAGTTAACAACAAACTGGAGACACAAATGCCCACAGAGTTTGACCTTAAACCATATGTGTAAACTTTACTTTTGATAGGAACCCATGTGCTTACCTTTTGCATTCAGTGACTACATGTATGTTCAACTACCCTATAAAGTATCATAGCTGTGAATGGTAACTGAGAAGTGGATATTTTACAAACCTGAACTGAAAATTCAAAGTTTGCACAACTTTTAATGTCATTCAAAAGTTATGGGATTTGCCCATAGGGTTGATTGTATTGTGTCAGCGGCTGTGCCAAAAATGTTGCCAGGAGCAAATTTGTCTATAACTTCAAAACTTACCTGTATAATGTACAAGATATTGAATATTTCCACAGATGTTTGTTATAACATTTCCTGACAGCTTCCAAACATGAAGACATAAACAAATTGGCAAAATTATATGAAGTAAAGCTTTTGTTTGATGTCAACAAATAATATCTAACCAATTTCACAGCAACATTTTCAATAGATTTTCTAAACGCTGATTTTCACTTGTGTTGTTGATTCGAGCATTTGCTTTTTAGCTCACCTGAGCTGGCTCAGGGTGAGCTATTAGGATCGATGATTGTCCGTCGTCCGTCCACATTTAGTTCGTTAACACTCTAGTGGTCACATTTTTGCCTCAATTGTCACAAAACTTGGTCAGGATGTTTGTCCCAGTAATTACTTGGACGAGTTCGAATATGGGTCATCTCGGATGAAAAACTGGGTCACATGACCCAAAAATAGAAAAATCTTGTTAACACTCTAGAGGCTACTGTTTCAGTCCAAATATCCTGGCAATTTGTCAGAAAGGTTGTTTGGTTGATTTCTAGCTCAAGTTTTAATATGGGTCACCTGGGGTCAAAAACTAGGTCACACAGCCCAAATATGGAAAAACCTTGTTAACACTCTAGAGGTAACATTTTCAGCCCAGATATCCTTGATATTTGTCAGAAAGGTTGTTTTGATGATTTCTAGCTCAAGTTCGAATATGGGTCATCTGGGGTCAAAAACTAGGTCACAGAGCCCAAATGTGGAAAAACCTTGTTAACACGCTAGAGGTACCATTTCTGGAAATTTGTCAGAAAGGTTGTTTCAATGATTTCTAGCTCAAGTTCGAATATGGGTCATCTGGGGTCAAAAACTAGGTCACAGAGCCCAAATGTGGAAAAACCTTGTTAACACTCTAGAGGTACCATTTTCAGCCCAAATATCCTGGAAATTTGTCAGAAAGGTTGTTTCCATGATTTCTAGCTCAAGTTTTAATATGGGTCATCTGGGGTCAAAAACTAGGTCACAGAGCCCAAATATGGAAAAGCCTTGTTAACACTCTAGATGTTACCTTTTCAGCCCAGATATCCTTGATATTTGTCAGAAAGGTTGTTTTGATGATTTCTAGCTCAAGTTCGAATATGGGTCATCTGGGGTCAAAAACTAGGTCACAGAGCCCAAATGCGGAAAAACCTTGTTAACACTCTAGAGGTAACATTTTCAGCCCAAATATCCTGGAAATTTGTCAGAAAGGTTGTTTCTATGATTTCTAGCTCAAGTTCAAATATGGGTCATCTTGGGTCAAAAACTAGGTCACAGAGCCCAAATATGGAAAAACCTTGTTAACACTCTAGAGGTAACATTTTCAGCCCAAATATCCTGGAAATTTGTCAGAAAGGTTGTTTTGATGATTTCTAGCAACTTTGTTAAAAGCAGTTGTACTCGGGTGAGCGATAAAGGGCCATGATGGCCCTCTTGTTTATATCACTTTTGAAAAATTAAGTTTTACACCCGAAACTGTGGATTAGCAGCTTGTAGTTTCAAGTCCAAAAAATGAGAAAGTTTTAGTGAGGAAGAAATAATATAGATCTGTGTGAAAATCTTAAATATATATTCTACAAGTTGATTTATATATACAAATACAGATTTCTCTGAAAAGAGCTGTATGCCTTTTAAGTCTTTGTAAGAGAAAAAAAACACTTTATGATCTGTGAATGTTTTATTATCTGATGTAGATATTGTCACAGATAAACTATTCTACTTTCCCTACATGTTTGGCTTCCCTTTTTGTAGAAAAAGAACATTGTGATAATTTAAAATGAGGTATCTTGTGCAGGTCAGATTTTGTAAATCTCAGTCGTGTGTAAAGCAGTGATAAACGTCATGAAGTACCGAAGTACCATGAAAATTTCATTGTTGCTTTCGGATTTGTAATTATATTGCAATAATGTTAAGCAGTAACTTGTGTTGAGCTGGCATATATATTTATGTCTGGTACCCTGGCCACTTGTGTTGAGCTGGCATATATATTTATGTCTGGTACCCTGGCCACTTGTGTTGAGCTGGCATATATATTTATGTCTGGTACCCTGGCCACTGGATGTATCCCTTTGATGGTGATGTTAAACATGCTACAATCTAACTCAGGGAATTTTGTCCCAAGGATCAAGCTTCCAGTGAAAGTTTGCTTGGCTAAAGTCGCTATAGATTAGATTAAACATTACAAAAATGTATTCTTGTTTGCTAGTGTAGTTTTTTGTCTGTTTTTGTTGAAACTCTGTGAAATTTGTTTAAAAACAATGTACTGGTAAATAGCTCAAAATTATGTTGAACTCGAGTAAAGGCTACTAGCTAATGACCTAGATTTGAGTAACTTAGAGGTTTTAAAAATGCTCAATTTCCTTTAAAAAGGGAAGCAGAAAGTGTGTCACTAGGTCAAATAATATTAGATTTGTACTGAAGGAAAGTTTTGTCAAATGTTCGTCTCATAAAAATGATGTGCAGAACCCATGTATTTTAATCACGTTCTCGGATAGCTTTAGTTCAAACTGTTGGGTAGAAAATCTGCTGAACGGACAATAATGATGACAGGTAGTAAGAGCATTCAAGGTTCCTGACTTTTATGGGTATACTGTAATAATAATCTGGTATCCTCCAGATATTTAATTGCCGAACAGGATAAGATAGAAGTATTTATCATCACCATGTGCCCACTTACTGGATGGGGACAATTACTGTAGATAATTTATACCCTTTTTTTAGACTGTTTTATTTTTGGCAATTAAAAGAGCTGGTCTCAGTTGTCTACACAAGCAATCTTTGAAATCAAGTTGGTGATGTGTAAATTTCAATGAATATTCTCCTTCATTGGCTTTCAAATTTTTCCTCGGAAAAAATGTTGCATTTAGTTTAATAGAAAAAAGGACAAGTTTTAAAAATCATTATTATGTTTTACTTCAGACAAATGTGAAATTTATTTGAGATGAACATAGGTTAATTTACATTATTTACACATTTCTATGATTTACATCATATCTGTAAACCATTTACAAAGAAAATTAAACAACCTTTTTAACAGCATACAACCTTTTTAATGCATTTGCATTATTTCATTCTAAACTGTATAAGAAAGTAGCTTCTGTTACAGACAACACAGCGAAATGGTTCCTCTCTTGTATATGCAGAAGGTGAGGTTTTACTGTACAGTACACTGTAGTTATGCCCCCTTCAAAGAAAAGTGGTATATCGATTTGCAGATGTCAGTCGGTCAGTCGGTCCATCCATCTGTGCGTGCGTGCGTCCGTCTACCAATTAGTTTTGGGATGATAACTGAAGAATGCTTGGGCCTAGGATTCTGAAAGTTGATGTGGAGGTTGGTCAAGTCCAGCAGAGGACCCCTTTAGTTTTTAAAGTCAGTATGTCAAAGGTCAAGGTCACAGTGACCCGGAAAAGTTAAAAGGTTTCCGGCTGATAACTGGAAAATGTTTGAACCTAGCATCTTTAAACTTGGTGTGGAGGTTTGTCATGACCAGCAGATGACCCCTATTGATTTTGAGGTCAGTAGGTCAAACTTCAAGGTCACAGTGACCCTTAATTGTAAAACAGTTTCCAAATTCGAGAACACTTGGGCCTAACATCTTGAAACTTGATGTAGAGGTTGGTCATAACTGGTAGAGGACGGTTTTGAGATTAGAAGATCACAGTGACCCGGAATTGTAGAATGGTTTCCACTCAATAACTTAAGTTTGGAGTGACCAATTGCAATGAATTTTGGTTTGTAGGTAGTTTGCGTGGAGAGAAAGCTTGGGTTGCATTTGGGGTCACTAGGATCAAAGTCAAGGTCACTGTTACTAAAAACTGATTTTTTCAATGGCAGTTTTAAATTGTTTCTAGCAAAAGAAATTTTTTTAGGGGTCAAGGTCAGTTTCAAAAAAAAAAATTTTTTTTCAATTTTTTTTTAGTTTTAAATTGTTTTCAGCAAAAAAAAATTTAGGGGTCAAGGTCACAGTTACTAAAAATACTTTTTTTTCAATTTCTTTTTTTTTAGTTTTTAAATACTTTTGGAGGTCAAGGTAACTTAGTAAAAAAAAAATTTTTTCAAATGTTCTAATTTCTTTTTTATTCTACAATTTCTACAGCTGCTGTTTTCATGAATTTCACAATGACTTTTACTCAAAAAACTACAACTTGTGCATCAAGGGAGGCATACATTTTTTACAAACAGCGCTTGATTCTCTCTTACATATGCTTAAGGCAAGGTTTTATTGTACATTACACTGTAGTTTATCTCTTGTATATTGCTATGGCGAGATTTTACTGTTCATTATAGTAGTTCCTCTTGTATATGCCTAAAGCAAGATTTTACTGTACATTATAGTAGTATCTCTTGTATATGCCTAAGGCTAGGTTTTACTGTACATTATAATAGTTGATCTCTTGTATATGCCTAAGGCGAGGTTTTACTGTACGTTATAGTAGTTCCTCTCTTGTATATGCCTAAGGCGAGGTTTTACTGTACATTATAGTAGTTGATCTCTTGTATATGCCTAAGGCGAGGTTTTACTGTACATTATAGTAGTTCCTCTGTTGTATATGCCTAAGGCGAGGTTTTACTGTACATTATAGTAGTTCCTCTCTTGTATATGCCTAAGGCGAGGTTTTACTGTACATTATAGTAGTTGATCTCTTGAATAAGCCTAAGGCAAGGTTTTACCGTACATTATAGTAGTTCCTCTCTTGTATATGCCTAAGGCGAGATTTTACTGTACATTATAGTAGTTGATCTCTTGTATATGCCTAAGGCGAGGTTTTACTGTACATTATAGTAGTTCCTCCTTTGTATATGCCTAAGGCGAGGTTTTACTGTACATTATAGTAGTTCCTCTCTTGTTTATGCGTAAGGCGAGATTTTACTCTACATTATAGTACTTCCTCTCTTGTATATGCCTAAGGCGAGGTTTTACTGTACATTATAGTAGTTCCTCTCTTGTATATGCCTAAGGTAAGGTTTTACTGTACATTAAAGTAGTTTATTTCTTGTATATGCCTAAGGCTAGGTTTTACTGTACATTATAGTAGTTGATCTCTTGAATAAGCCTAAGGCAAGGTTTTACCGTACATTATAGTAGTTCCTCTCTTGTGTATGCCTAAGGCGAGATTTTACTGTACATTATAGTAGTTTATCTCTTGTATATGCCTAAGGCGAGATTTTGCTGTACATGATAGTAATTCCTCTCTTGTTTATGGCTTAGGCAAGATTTTGCTGTACATTATAGTAGTTCCTCTCTTGTATATGCCTAAGGCAAGGTTTTACTGTACATTATAGTAGTTCCTCTCTTGTATATGCCTAACGCAAGGTTTTACTGTACATTATAGTAGTTCCTCTCTTGTATATGCCTAAGGCAAGGTTTTACTGTACATGATAGTAGTTCCTCTCTTGTATATGCCTAAGGCAAGATTTTGCTGTACATTATAGTAGTTCCTCTCTTGTATATGCCTAAGGCAAGATTTTGCTGTACACTATAGTAGTTTATCTCTTGTATATGCCTAAGGCTAGGTTTTACTGTACATGATAGTAGTTCCTCTCTTGTATATGCCTAAGGCAAGGTTTTACTGTACATTATAGTAGTTCCTCTCTTGTATATGCCTAAGGCAAGGTTTTACTGTACATGATAGTAATTCCTCTCTTGTTTATGGCTTAGGCAAGATTTTGCTGTACATTATAGTAGTTGATCTCTTGTATATGCCTTAGGCAAGGTTTTACTGTACATTATAATAGTTTATCTCTTGTATATGCCTTAGGCAAGGTTTTACTGTACATTATAGTAGTTTATCTCTTGTATATGCCTAAGGCAAGATTTTGCTGTACACTATAGTAGTTTTTCTCTTGTATATGCCTAAGGCAAGATTTTACTGTGCATTATAGTAGTTCCTCTTTTGTATATGCCTAAGGCAAGGTTTTACTGTACATTATAGTAGTTTATCTCTTGTATATGCCTAAGGCGAGGTTTTACTGTACATGATAGTAATTCCTCTCTTGTTTATGGCTAAGGCAAGATTTTGCTGTACATTATAGTAGTTTATCTCTTGTATATGCCTAAGGCAAGGTTTTACTGTACATGATAGTAATTCCTCTCTTGTTTATGGCTTAGGCAAGATTTTGCTGTACATTATAGTAGTTGATCTCTTGTATATGCCTAAGGCGAGGTTTTACTGTACATTATAGTAGTTTATCTCTTGTATATGCCTAAGGCGAGGTTTTACTGTACATGATAGTAATTCCTCTCTTGTTTATGGCTAAGGCAAGGTTTTACTGTACATTATAGTAGTTGATCTCTTGTATATGCCTAAGGCGAGGTTTTACTGTACATGATAGTAATTCCTCTCTTGTTTATGGCTAAGGCAAGATTTTGCTGTACATTATAGTAGTCGATCTCTTGTATATGCCTAAGGCGAGGTTTTACTGTACATTATAGTAGTTTATCTCTTGTTTATGCCTAAGGCGAGGTTTTACTGTACATTATAGTAGTTTATCTCTTGTATATGCCTAAGGCGAGGTTTTACTGTACATTATAGTAGTTTATCTCTTGTATATGCCTAAGGCGAGGTTTTACTGTACATTATAGTAGTTTATCTCTTGTATATGCCTAAGGCGAGGTTTTACTGTACATTATAGTAGTTTATCTCTTGTATATGCCTAAGGAGAGGTTTTACTGTACATGGTAGTAGTTTATCTCTTGTATATGCCTAAGGAGAGGTTTTACTGTACATGGTAGTAGTTCCTCTCTTGTATATGCCTAAGGCGAGGTTTTACTGTACATTATAGTAGTTTATCTCTTGTATATGCCTAAGGCGAGGTTTTACTGTACATTATAGTAGTTTATCTCTTGTATATGCCTAAGGTGTGGTTTTACTGTACATTATAGTAGTTGATCTCTTGTATATGCCTAAGGAGAGGTTTTATTGTACATGATAGTAGTTCTTCTCTTGTATATGCCTAAGGCGAGATTTTACTGTACATTATAGTAGTTTATCTCTTGTTTATGCCTAAGGCAAGGTTTTACTGTGCATTATAGTAGTTCCTCTTTTGTATATGCCTAAGGCAAGGTTTTACTGTACATTATAGTAGTTCCTCTCTTGTATATGCCTAAGGCGAGGTTTTACTGTACATTATAGTAGTTTATCTCATGTATATGCCTAAGGCAAGGTTTTACTGTACTTTACTGTAGTTTTTCTTGTTGAATGCAGGCACACACTCACACAAAAAATGAATTCAGTATTTCCTTGTTAAAAGTATATTTACATTATTACAAAAGCTAATGACGCAGGAAATGATTTATATACTTTGATTGCAAAATTGAAAATTGTGGGATATAACAGAATGAGCTTCATATGAAGATTGATGACTGATATGAACTGATATATACTTTATAAAATACTCACCTTGTCGCCTCAGTGTACAATTATGTTTGCTCCCCCACATTTTTATTCAAAATTACTATATTCAAATTGGTTCTATCAAAGTATCAATTATTTCGTTTGGAATTTTTATATAAAGCTTTGTGGGAGGTGAAAATTAAGAGTGATTTGACAATTAATTTACTGTCAAGATATTCTTGGAAATATCATCCACTTGCAGAATTTCCCAAATGTTCTACTTTGTTCATACCTTGTGCACATTTCTGTGTTCAAAGGTGGATCTGGATTATATGTTCTAGGCATTATGTAGTTTGCTAATTACTATGGCAGCGATGCATGCAAAGTACTAAGACAGCTGTGCACCATGTCATTTACAGCAGGAGAAGTCGGGAATAGAGGGCATAGTTATGCATGGTAAGGAGGATCATGTGTTAGTTGTGTCATCCCCTCATTGCCTCTTTTACCCATACTTGTCCACACCTGCTGCCTGGAAGCTAGTGAATGAAAGTATATTAATTGAAATAGTGTATTGATGTGCAGAAACAGTACTAGTCCAGGATTAGTTAGGTGCAACAAATAATTAAATGTGTTAAGCCTGTAATGCAGTACAAAGGAGAAATAATTAACTTTTTAAGCTCAAATGGTTTGATCATGTACCTGTAATGTGTTTTTTACTGTTATGTAACAAACATTGTCGGAGGATTTATGTACTGTTAAATGAGCACATTAAATGTTCAATTAAATCAACTGTATAAATAATAATCCCAAAGAAAAAAGCACCCTTGTCAAACTATCATACCATTTTTACTTGCCTAGCTAGTACAGGTCACCTATTATTGAAAGGTGCAATGAACATAACTCTTTGAAAGTTTGTGATTGAAGGAGCCATTCATTTACCAGTAGAGGAAGCTGATGGTTTCTTACAGAATGATAGGTCTATTGTAGAACATTGAAGGAGCCATTCATTTACCAGTAGAGGAAGCTGATGGTTTCTTACAGAATGATAGGTCTATTGTAGAACATTGAAGGAGCCATTCATTTACCAGTAGAGGAAGCTGATGGTTTCTTACAGAATGATAGGTCTATTGTAGAACATTGAAGGAGCCATTCATTTACCAGTAGAGGAAGCTGATGGTTTCTTACAGAATGATAGGTCTATTGTAGAACATTGAAGGAGCCATTCATTTACCAGTAGAGGAAGCTGATGGTTTCTTACAGAATGATAGGTCTATTGTAGAACATTGAAGGAGCCATTCATTTACCAGTAGAGGAAGCTGATGGTTTCTTACAGAATGATAGGTCTATTGTAGAACATTAAGTTGAAGTTGACTGTCTGTCTGTAAATAACTGAAGGCGTTTAATGTTAAGTGTGGACTGGATGCTATATCAATTTTTAGTAGTGCCTTGAAACCTGTAGAACACCTTTAAATGAATAAAACAAGGTTGCTTAGATAAGTGACAAGAAAGAAGGTTTAGACTGCAGGTTGCAATTTTTTTGAAATGCTGGTTAATTGTTACCATCTGTGTAAATGGTTGGAGCAGAGTGCATTCATGTTTTAGGTGTTCTAAACACCACAGGTTGCAACATGCACTACATTTTGCTGCAGGGGCCATGCCAAGTTTTTATTGAATTATGCAGCTGTGAAAAGCATGTTTAACTTTTAAGCAGGAATGAATGCAGAGTTATGACATCCATATTGCATGCAGAATTTCTAACTGTGCAGACTAGTGGTTAGATTCAAGGGAGGTAAACTATAAGGGATAGGGTATTTACATAGTAAAGAAGCTTAAAAGATTTACTTCCCTTCTCTACCATTAGCATAACTTGAAGTCTTCAGTCTTCATTTTAGTTCCAGAGTTGCTGCATACAGAATTATGTCAGTAACTCATAAAAAATATTTTTTGCGGGTGAACTAACTTACTGTTACGTCGCTGCTGCAGGGAATTAGAACATTGGCAACTTTTTTCTTGTAAATAAATGTACTTTATTTCTAAGTTGACGAGACTTTTTATCTTTTACAAAACATAGCACATTCTATTTATATGTTACTGATTCATAGCATTTCTCGGGTGAAAAATGAACATTTATGTCTTAAGTATGCCAACAAAAATTAGCAAACCCGTGAAACTATCGCAAAAGATACTTTGGTTTTACAGCTAAGTTATTCACTTATTAGTTTGTCAGCTGCTCCCAAAGCTCATGTTAAAATGAGGCCAGAAAACGGGTTCACACATTCTATTTATAGCCATAATAGGCAAGTAATTATCGGACAGTTTACTTATAACTTATAATTGCAAACAATACCTGCATGTGCGTGTTTTTCTTCATCACATAAGATTTTGATTAAAATTTCAAATTATTTTACAATTCTGTCCAAAATGCACATCCTATAACTAAAACATGTACAAATGAATAAAATATGAACAGTAACGATTTATACATGTAGCTGTTGAACTTGCAGAGAAGTAATAAAAAGACTAAACAAACATAAAACAAGAAATACAGGCCCCAAGTAGGAACGCAACCTTGACCACCTGTGTAACAAAGCATTAACAAAACCTTTCAACCATTCTTATTAAACGTTTTGAAATATTTTTAATGATTTCAGTGGGATAATTTGTTATGTAGTTATTTCTGGGCTTTAATTCTTAATTGCAGTGCAGTACTTTTGGGCAAATTTATTTGAAGATTTATATACAGTCGAACTTGCCCATGCGACCACGTGTATTAAGCGACCTTTGTTTTAAGCGACCGCTTTTAAATCCCCCCGAATGTCTTTACACTGTTTTGCTATTGCATTCCTTTTGTCTAACGCGACCAGCGACCAATTAAGACCAATTATCGGTCTTTTGTTCATATTAGGCGGCCATTTATGTGCAAACAGATCATTTCTATGGAAACTGACCACTTAAGTTGCCATTTAACGTCCCAATTAGGCACGGAGGTTTCAAATCTGGTAAGGATTATCGGCCATCCTTATGTCTGCATGTTTTACTTGTCGGGTATTATTGACTTTCGGTACTTTCAAGTACAAACTACATGTATTTTGCTCTTTTTGGAAAATAACCATGTGACATAAGTACGATTTTATGGACAACGGTGTCTGTCCCCGGTGATGCTTTGTATTAAGAGACCATTTTATTAAGCGACCCGTTTTGGCCTTTCCCTTGGGCAGTCTCTTAATACAAGTTTGACTGTACTTGAAAAGGTTACTTTCACACCTTCTGCACATGTTGGTATTCAGTTAACATTGTTAAACTGTATTACAACTTTTATCACAGCGCATGCGCTCTGTAGCCAGAAATCCCTATTTCGTGAATAGAGTAGTTTTTAAAATAAAACTAAGTAATTAAAGCAGGATTTTTAATGAGAGGATGTTACGTTACTTGTTACGGTTATAACACAGAGAAATTAGTCCACTGGGCACTAAAGAAATATTATTCCTGAACACTGTACAATACAAAACATTAAAAGCCCAAAGATCTGGTAGCACAGAGAGCTTCTATGAATCAAGTACTCTTCTTGAGAAAAAGTTCATGAAACCTTGCAGATTTATATCCCTTTGTCTAAGGTGCAAGTCCTTTAAGTAGTTGTACTTCTCACTAATTAACAGTGATCAAATAGGTGTGAAAAAAATTGACAGAAATGTTTTTAAAATTATTTTTTTCTTTATATGGACAGAGTAGGTTTTATTTTCAAAATAAATAGACAGAAATTATCTTTTGGTGCCCAGTTGTTTTAGTCATTTGCCTGTACAGCAGCAGGGTGACATGTAAGAATCAGTTTGTTGCCACTGTGTATCCCTCTGTCTGTCTGTCCATCTTACCAATATTTGAGTCCTAACTAAGGACTGAATTTAGTTTGATGTTAAAGCTGTACTATGTACCTTTAATAAGGACTAAATTTAGTTTGATGTTCAGCTGTACTGTGTACCTTTAATAAGGACTGAATTTTAGTTTGATGTTCGGCAGCACTATGTACGTTTTATAAGGACTGATTTGGTTTGATGTTAAAGCTATACCTTTTATAAGGATTGAATTTAGTTTGATGTTCAGCTGTACTATATAATACTGCTACCAAAATGCTCCCTTTCCGATTGGTTAATCGATCCGTGTACATATTTGATCGATACGGCTCCATTTTAAGATTATTGAAAATACATATTCTTGTGAAATAGCGCAGTAATTTTAAATTGCGGTATTATATAATCGTTATACAGGTTTTGCCGTGTACATCTGGACATGTACCCTGTTTGTATTGTATGTCACCCTCGCCTTACGGCTCGGGCGACATACAATACAAAAAGGGTACATGTCAAGATGTACATGGCAAAAACCTGTATAACTAATAATGTACGTTTTATAAGGACTGAATTTAGTTTGATGTTTGGCTGCACTATGTACCTTTTATAAGGACTGAATTATAGTTTGATGTTTGGCTGCACTATGTACCTTTTATAAGGACTGAATTTTAGTTTGATGTTTGTCTGCACTATATACCTTTTATAAGGACTGAAGTATAGTTTGATGTTTGGCTGCACTATGTACCTTTTATAAGGACCAAATTAAGTTTGATGTTAGGTTGCAGTATGTACCTTTTATAAGGACCAAATTTAGTTTTATGTTCGGCTGCACTATGTACCTTTTATAAGGACTGAATTTTAGTTTGATGTTTGTCTGCACTATATATACCTTTTATAAGGACTGAAGTATAGTTTGATGTTTGGCTGCACTATGTACCTTTTATAAGGACCAAATTAAGTTTGTTGTTAGGTTGCAGTATGTATCTTTTATAAGGACCAAATTTAGTTTTATGTTCGGCTGCACTATGTACCTTTTATAAGGACCAAATTTAGTTTGATGTTCGGCTGCATGAATTTAGTTTGATGTTAGGCTGCACTATGTACCTTTTATAAGGACCAAATTTAGTTTGATGTTTGGCTGCACTATGTACCTTTTATAAAGCCTGAATTTAGTATGATGTTAAAGCTGTGACAAGTACCTTTTATAAAGCCTGAATTTGGTTTGATGTCAAAGCTGTACCAAGTACCTTTTATAAAGCCTGAATTTGGTTTGATGTCAAAGCTGTACCAAGTACCTTTTAAAAAGCCTGAATCTGGTTTGATGTCAAAGCTGTACCAAGTACCTTTTATAAAGCCTGAATTTGGTTTGATGTCAAAGCTGTACCAAGTACCTTTTATAAAGCCTGAATTTGGTTTGATGTCAAAGCTGTACCAAGTACCTTTTAAAAAGCCTGAATCTGGTTTGATGTCAAAGCTGTACCAAGTACCTTTTATAAAGCCTGAATTTGGTTTGATGTTAAAGCTGTACCAAGTACCTTTTATAAAGCCTGAATTTGGTTTGATGTTAAAGCTGTACCAAGTACCTTTTAAAAAGCCTGAATCTGGTTTGATGTTAAAGCTGTACCAAGTACCTTTTATAAAGCCTGAATTTGGTTTGATGTTAAAGCTGTACCAAGTACCTTTTATAAAGCCTGAATTTGGTTTGATGTTAAAGCTGTACCAAGTACCTTTTATAAAGCCTGAATTTGGTTTGATGTTAAAGCTGTACCAAGTACCTTTTATAAAGCCTGAATTTGGTTTGATGTTAAAGCTGTACCAAGTACCTTTTATAAAGCCTGAATTTGGTTTGATGTTTAAGCTGTACCAAGTACCTTTTAAAAAGCCTGAATTTGGTTTGATGTTAAAGCTGTACCAAGTACCTTTTATAAAGCCTGAATTTAATTTGATGTTAAAGCTGTACCAAGTACCTTTTAAAAAGCCTGAATTTGGTTTGATGTTAAAGCTGTACCAAGTACCTTTTATAAAGCCTGAATTTAGTTTGATGTTAAAGCTGTACCAAGTACCTTTTATAAAGCCTGAATTTAATTTGATGTTAAAGCTGTATCAAGTACCTTTAATAAGGAATAAATTTAATTTAATGTTAAAGCTGTACCAAGTACCTTTTATAAAGCCTGAATTTAGTTTGATGTTAAAGCTGTATCAAGTACCTTTTATAAAGCCTGAATTTAATTTGATGTTAAAGCTGTACCAAGTACCTTTAATAAGGAATAAATTTAGTTTGATGTTAAAGCTGTACTTAGTACCTGTTAAAAAGACTTAATTTAGTTTGATGTTAGAACTGTTTATGTACTTTTTTTAAGGACCGAATTTGGGTTGATGTTATAGTTGTACTGTGTATCATGTCTGTGACCATTTATTAAAGTTGGAGGATTTATTTGTCAGCATGTATTTTTTCTGTGGTTCTGTTGTGTCTCCAAATGTGTAGGTATTTTATTTCAAAATCAATATCTCAATATATTAGAATGTCCAATGAAATCTTTCATTTCATTATAAGATAGCATATATTCAAGAACCATACTTATTTAATAGTTCTAAATAATCTATATCTTAATGAGTACAAACAGCAATCCAACAAAACTTATATCTTGTTAATACAGAAAAAATAGAGGAAGCACATTGCACAAGGACCACAACTCTGTCTTTCAGTAATTACCTCCCTTTTAAGACTGCCTGTATTGCAATGTGTTTTGAACTTTTAGATTGTCATTCATAGAATATAATAACATTTTCTGTTCACCAATTTTTTTTCTATGGAACATTTTTGCAGTCATGATTTATCAAAAAAACATAATACTTTATTTCTTTTTACAATAAATATCTTCTCAAAAACTGGTGGGCTGATGTGTACATGAACTTTTATCTGATGACCTTTGATGATTGCTTTTTTAGCTCACCTGGCACTTAATTTGAGCCAGGGTGAGCTATAAGAATAGATGATTGTCCCTCGTTGGTCCATCCAAGCCCAAAATGTGGGGGTTAAGTGGCTATGGCAACAATAGGTAACAGTTAATTCTCTTTGATGTCATTCATTCTGTTTGTCTTATGTGGCTATTTTTGGGCTGATGTGGCTAAAAAGTACAATAGAAAGAACAAAAGAATAGCTTCTGACAGCTGCCAAGTTTTAAGTCAGTCTTCTCGTCCATCAACTTTGACTTCAAACGACATCTCCTGAAACGACTCTGCCAATTTTGATGAAACTTTGCAAGGATGTTCCTTGCATGAAGCTCTACCAAAATTATTCAGATAATTCCATTCAATGCAGAACTCTGGTTGCTATGGCAACAAATAGGAAAAACTTTAAAAATCTCTTTCTCTGAAACCACAAGGCCTAGAGCTAAGACAATTAGTATAAGTCTAATGGAGCTCAATTAGTATATAGCATTGTCTAATGAATCTCCACCAAGTTTGTTCAAATCATGCCCCTGGGGTCAATATTCGTAACGGCACCGCCTATGGGATCACTTGTTTTACATAGACGTACATATATAGGAAAACCCTTAAAAACTTCTTCTCCAAAACCACAAGGCCTAGAGCTATGATATTTGGTGTGTAACATTGTCTAGTGGTCCTCTGGGGTCAAAATTGACCACACCCGCAGGGTGGCGGGTCCCTAGTTATAGGAGAAAAACTAGCTTCTAATGAGTTCCCATAGCAACCTGTGACTTCCCCTTGGAACAAGTTACTTCCTTAGCATTCAGTGACTTCCCCTAGCAACCAGTGAATTCCTTAGGTAAGTGCACTGGTACTCAGGTGAGCAATAAGGGCCATCATGGCCCTATTGTTTGTGAGCACCCAAGGTGTGAGCTTATTCAGTGTTAAGGAGACATATTCAACATTTTTTGTGTGAATGCTCAGTGACTTTTGAATACTAGTACCTCAAAGAGCTAAGTTACTACATGTAGCTCAAATCATGGGAAAATTGTAAACATGTTTTGTTCATATATTGTATGAAATTATGGGTGACATAGGGTCTGAAAACAAAATAATCCTGATAAACCAATGTGAATTTTATTTTTTAGCTCACCTGGCTATGCCAGGGTGAGCTTTTCTGATCGATGATTGTCCGCCGTCCGTCGTCCGTCCGTCGTCCGTCAACATTTTGATTCAAATGACATCTCCTCTGAAACCTCTAGGCCAATGTTGATAAAACTATGCAGGAATGTTCCTTGCATGAAGCTCTACCAAAATTGTTCAAAGAATTCCATTCCATGCAGAACTCTGGTTGCTATGGCAACAAATAGGAAAAACTTTAAAAATCTTCTTCTCTGAAACCACAAGGCCTAGAGCTTAGATATTTGGCATGTAGCATTGTCTAGTGGACCTCTACCAAGATTGTTCAAATTATGACCCCCTGGTCAAAATTGACCGCCCGGGTGGGCCCTTAGTTTTTGCATAGGAATATATAGGGAAAACTTTAAAAATCTTCTTCTCTGAAACCACAAGGCCTAGAGCTAAGATATTTGGCATGTAGCATTGTCTAGTAGACCTCTACCAAGATTGTTCAAATTATGAGCCCGCCGGTCAAAATTGACCCAGCACCTGGGGGTCACTTAGTTTTGCATAGGAATATATAGGAAAAACTTAAAAAATCTTCTTCTCTGAAACCACAAGGCCTAGAGCTTAGATATTTGGCATGTAGCATTGGCTAGTGGACCTCTACCAATATTGTTCAAATTATGAGCCCCGGGTCAAAATTGACCCCGCCCCGGGGGTCACTTAGTTTTACATAGGCTTATATAGTAAAAACTTTAAAAATCTTCTTCTCTGAAACCACAAGGCCTAGAGCTTAGATATTTGGCATGTAGCATTGGCTAGTGGACCTCTACCAAGTTTGTTCAAATTATGCCCCTGGGGTCAAAATTGACCCCGCACTGGGGGTCACTTAGTTTTGCATAGGAATATATAGTAAAAACTTTAAAAATCTTCTTCTCTGAAACCACAAGGCCTAGAGCTTAGATATTTGGCATGTAGCATTGCCTAGTAGACCTCTTTAAAGTTTGTTCAAATTATGCCCCTTGACCTTGCCCGGGGGGGGGATCATTTGTTTTACAAAGGCGTATATAGGAAAACTTATTTGGTATATAACATTATCTAGTGATCTTCCACCAGGCAAGTGGACTTGTACCAAGGTGAGCGATATAGGGCCATCTTGGCCCTCTTGTTTAAGAATGTAATGTGTGTATTCTTGAAATGAGGTCATTGAGTCTGATGTTACCTAAATACATATTGGAGGGAAATAAACTATTGTTTCATGATAATTATAGAATACATAAAACATTGATATTGACCCATACTGACACCATTTTGATTATTCAAGACACTTAAAGTATCTTAATTAGCAACAACTACTTGTAAACGATTTCTTTTCATCACAAAGGCCCTCAGACTTCTCAGTTATTGTCACTTCCAGATTTTCTACAGATCACAAGAGCACACTTAAAACTGTCCTATTATGGTGAACTTAATTTTGTTAACATCTAAAGTAAGAAATAAGCATCGTCAAGTAATTAATGGCCTCGTTGAAGATTTCATTATGACTGCAGAACATCTGGGTAAGATTTTGTTTCTTTAATAGGATAAAAGCACTTGCCATGTTGCCATTCCCTCCCACCCCCCACACACAAAGATGTAAATTCTTTGATTTGCCTGACTCAGCAAAAAAGTAGGTGAGTTTATTGTCCACTTGTAGAGAAAGTGGACTAGTAACCCAGTTATTAGATTAGAGTCTTACAATAAATTAATCAACTATATTTATGTATTTATGTATTTTTTATTAAGTATTAATGCATTATCAGTTGCAAAGCTTGAGCACCCAGTGTGACCCTGCTTCATTATCTATACCAGTGCCATATTAGGATGAAACAGCATGATTTTATTATGGTTCAAAGCTGTGACCTTGTTTGTCACTAATGGTATATCATACCTCTAAACTCCTATAATTCATTTTGTGATATTCTAAAACATTCACAGAAAAAAATCTCAGGTCCAGAACTTTTTGGCAAAATATTCTAGAATATCATAAGATGTATTCTATTAGGAACACCATGCATCAGGATTCAAGCTAGGAATGACATGTACTTTTGAACAGTAGTGAGTTGAATTTGCAAGGTAGAAACCAGGATTTGAACTTGTTACTGTACAGCAAATCCGGTCCTCAGCCCAAAGTCAAGGTCACACTTTGTGTTAAAAGGTCACCTACAGGGAAAACATCTTTCTCAGTGGCAAGCTGTACTTGTTATTTCACAAAGTTGTTAATGTACTAAAACAATTTGTAGCTGTTCCAATTAATGTGGAGAACTGATAATATTCTGTATATAATATGTGCATCATGCAGTTTTAGTAAAGACCTCATTTAATTTTGACCCTTGGATAAATCTTCTGTCATTTCACCAAATTCACCTCCATACCAAGGACAGTCATAAATCGGTTACTATGAAATTGAAACCTCATTTAGCTCTATCTACAGGACCCCCAGGCAAACTGAATGTGACACATTTGTGCAAATGTATTCAGTATAAACATTAATGCCACAATACGATCTTGTCAAAATTGACCATCACCTGTTGTTGAAGTGATGGAATGCAATATTTCAAGATTTTATATCCATTTAACTTACCTAATTTAGACATTAACACAGGTAAATTCTATTAAAGTTAAAAGCTTTATGTCAGGTCTCACTTTTGTAGTAGAGAAAGGTCATGATCCAATATCCCTCTGTATGGTAGATATTAAACAAGAAAAACTGTGATACAAAGTATCACAGCGGGCCAACAAACAAAAATCCCATGTAAATATTTTGAAAATTGGTGATAATTGATATTAAGGCATGGCCCCAAAAGAACTCGAGGGAACCAATTCTGGTTGAACAAGCAAAACCTGACACGACACCACATCTACTGACTGACCTGTAGTATCGAAACTTTACTGTTATCAAATATTATTTATACAGTATGTCCAGGAATGCCTGGTATGTCTCAATTTTTCATTACCATTATCCTTATTAATTTGACATGAATGAAGATTTTTTATGATTATTTGCCGTAAAATATTCTTAAAAAATTAAAAATGATTATTAAAACAGCAGAAAAAGTTTTAAAAAAATTGGGTGTTGATGGGATTCGACGTGGTTTCTAAAAGTACACGGACACAAAAGTGTTTGAGCTATCGGCTTTATCCATTACACCACGGAGGCAGACTTATTACAAAAGGAAAAAATTAGATAAGACAATATCATATATGTCTAAAAAGGCCATAAAAGAATATTCAGTCGACTCGTTTCGTTTCTATAATGTCAAAGGTTGTGTTAGTGGAAAAAGCAACCTATATCCATTTTTCTAGGTGTAGATTGCGACTGAAACGTGAAAGGCCTTTTTCTTTTTTTACCAGCGTATATTAGATGCGCCCTCATCACGACAGTTCAATTACAAACGACAACTCCTGCTTTTCCAAAAAAATTGACTGTGTCTACAGTTTTCATCTCAGAAGTACCTCAATTTTATAATGAAGAGAGATGCATATGTTCGATCTAGTGCTTAAGTCTCCATGCATCTTTTACTCACCACGTATTAAATATAGCGGGCCGCTGTTGCGGCCCGCAATGAAACATAGATGTAATGTTGAAGTTTGAGCTGTGAGGTGTGGAACAATGCTCGCCTCTCTATAACAGCAGATGGTTTTCGGCTCCAAATTGAACTATACATCAAAGTTATTATGTTAACAGCAAAAATGAAGACATGTTGACTGTGTTGACATGTTGACTGTGTTGGGTTTATCACATTTCAGTATAGATTTGAGATACACTTAATGTTTTTCAAATAAACATTTGTTTTGCCAAAATTCTCAACAACAATATTTAAATGTATACAACTTGTTTGACTGATGACAGACAACATGTTTGGCCATTGTCCCATGTTCATTGATATAAACACTGAAATAATGCTCAATGAAGACAAGACCAAATCAGCAGAATAATGTGAAGGGAAGCTTTATTATTGATGTGAGCTTTACAATGAACAATGGTTAATGCCACGCTGCATGCTGTTTGCAATCTATACCCCCATGCAGTCTTGAGCATTTTTGTCTCCTTTTAATAAGGACAGTTATGATGTCCACCATTTGACCCTTTTTATAACAGATTAGTAGCCTCTGCAATCAAAGCATATCTGAGTTCCCTACTGGGTTAATTGGGAAAAGCGACTTTCATGGTTGTTAGATAATAAGAGTGTGGCTTAGTACAATGTAGCTCAGGTGTCACTGTACAGATTTTACTGTTTATCCCCTTCATTACAAAGTGTACTCTTTACTTGTGACAGTAATCCCTCTGATCAAGGAAAGAGGATTTGGCCCCTTTATGAAAGAAGACGGAGTCATTTGTCTCAAGTGGTCACTTCAAAACTCTTGACCATTTTCATGCTAATCACTAAACTCTCCAATTAAGCTCACTCAATCCTTGAAAAATCTGTGTTTAATCTAGCAAAGACTTTCAAATTATCCCTGTAATGAAGGCTAGTTTAATCTGCATCCTATTTGAAGCTTCAGGTATTTAACCTAAGGTGAAGTCCAAAAGCATTCAGTTTTGCTTGCTTCCAGCAGTGTTGGAAGATAATGCATATTTTGACAGTACATGTGATTAAACAGCACAATCATCATGGTTACAACTCATATATTAGATCATTTCATCTTTTTTTTTAAAAGCGTAATAGTACTACAATACAGTGGTGCTCATGTGTAACTTTGCAAAATTTTCGTGTATCGTGCGTGTATTGTGCATTCCATTTGCATTCATCGTGCGTTTATCGTTCGTGCATTCATCGTGCATCATTCAGATCGTGTATCTTGTAACACATCGTTTGTTCCATGTGATGAACGTTGCACGATAGGAATTATATAAAAGTGGTCCGAGATAGTGCGGAAGGCTAATCGTGTAGAACGTTTGCACATTAGCCTAGACCTAAACGCGTATTATTCATATTATTGTTCAAAGATCGGATTAAATTGATGAAATATAAAAAAATCATTCTTTCAATTATCTAAACTAGCTTTCTGTTACATTGTTTTCTTTTCTCACAAGATATTTGTTGGAAGAAGAGATGTTGACTTCCGGTAAAACCGAATGTAGATGTTCTGCATATCGTGCAAGATTTACACCATGTGTTATTCTGTAACCCGACGCAAAGGATATGGGAATTCACTTATTTGTAAATTGCTTCTGTGTAGACATTCGGTAAAGTGCTCACTGTAACTGTAAAAATTATGGCAGTGGTTAGGTAGCAGTTATACGTCGAATCGGACTTTCCGTCTGATGATTCTTTACAACATTTAATTGTAGATGTAATTAGTATGTGTACCGCTATTCAACTACTAATTAATTATTCTTATAATCTGTTTGGTTCTACTGTAAATTATCGATAATTTAGGACTTTAAGGGGGTTAGATTCCGCTCTTACATTGTAATTAGACATCTATCAATAATATTGTTGTGAAGCAAACGAAAATGTCTGAGTAAATCGAATAATCGTTTTTGGTTTCGTTTCTTGGGAATCGTGTATCGTTCTTATCGCTCATCATTCATGATTCATTCATCGGTTATCGTGCGTTCATTGTGCGTTCCGTTTGCATGTATCGTGCGTGTATCGTTCGTGCAAAGTTATACGTAAGCACCACTGTACTAATAGAAATTATGTCTGCTACTGATGCTTTTGTTTTATATAGAATAAGTTGCCTTAATAAGGCTGATGTCCGTATGGGCCTAGCTCTGAATAAAATAAAATTTAAGAGGACACATTTTATATTCACAGCTTACAAAAAGCTCAGCTGATTGCTACATATATTTCAGTATGATATTATATATGCTATAAGATAAATTTGGTTAAAATTAAGCAAAATTAAATGTATCAAAATGACACAGATATCCTTTATTGGTTTGTCATATAATACTTGAAAGTTTTCTGAAACCTTTGTTGAAATGAAAAGTACTGGTAGTGATGTGATCTGAGCTGTCGAGAGGAAGAGACGGTCAATTAGATAAAAGACAGTGTTGACCACCCGGTAACAGTAGACACTCACATACCCATGTCTCAACATTCTATACACAGTATATATAACCCATGTTGTATAAATAGCAAATCAACAAGATAGGTATCATGATGGTATTGAAATGAATTGGAGCTGATGTACCCGTGTAAACCTTACTTAAGAGCAGGAATATTCAATAAGCCTGTGGAGTATGATAGTACCAACAAACATGTTAGACTTACCTGCAATGGTTTAATTAGTACATGCTTTCAAAAAGGTTATAATGATAAGTAAATGCTTACCATTCTTCAGCTTATGCCTTTTCTAATTAATTAAGAACAAGTTGGGAAAAATCTTCAGAAGCTAGAAGTTTTAGACCAATACTTCAGAAGCAAGGTTACTGTGGACTAGCTGAATACAGTGTGAGATTGTGTAGCAGTCCAGCAGTAATCAGTTTTAGCAGTGACATCGTACTGCATTTCATATAACATCCCATAAATGTCCTCATAAAGTTGCCAAATACATCAGCAGCCACATTGATTTGGTTGAATAGAGATGCTAAATAAAGAGGTTTTTACAGTCTGTCAGATCTATGAAGGTTTCCACATAGGCTCTTGCTCATGAATTATGTATTTATTATTCAACTTAAGCCAATTTATTCTGTTTCTTCACAGGTTATTTTTGGGCTGTTTGATTTAAAATGGCTTCCAAACCTTCCTTTCATCAAACTATTTTAATGCTTACTTTCAATTTGATTCATAAGTATTTTTACAGACAGACACCATATTTACATTATATACCCTTTTTCAACAGGCCATTATTAAAATATGGTATGTTTTGTGTCTGCTATCAGCAGTTCTTCTGAATAATATTACTAAATAATCTGAAAAACTAACCCAGTTGATTTCCCCTGAAAATGTTTATCTGTTGGTGTAACTGCAAACAGAGTCACAGCAGTCATTACCTTGTTGAATGTTAATTGACCCTAAAAGTGTTCATCTGTTGGTGTACATTGTAACTGCAAACAGAGACACAGCAATCATTTCCTTATTGCATGTTAATTGACCCAAAACATGTTCATCTGTTGATGTACATTATTACTGCAAACAGAGACACAGCAATCATTTCCTTGTTGAATGTTGATTGACCATAAAAGTGTTCATCTGTTGATGTACATTGTAACTGCAAACAGAGACACAGCAATCATTTCCTTATTGCATGTTAATTGACCCAAAAAGTGTTCATCTGTTGATGTACATTGTATCTGCAAACAGAGACACAGCAATCATTTCCTTGTTGAATGTTAATTGACCCTAAAAGTGTTTATCTGTTGATGTATATTGTAACTGCAAACAGAGACACAGCAATCATTTCCTTGTTGAATGTTAATTAACCCAAAAAGTGTTCATCTGTTGATGTACATTGTAACTGCAAACAGAGACACAGCAATCATTTTCCTTGTTGAATGTTAATTGACCCTAAAAGTGTTTATCTGTTGATGTATATTGTAACTGCAAACAGAAACACAGCAATCATTTCCTTGTTGAATGTTGATTGACCATAAAAGTGTTCATCTGTTGATGTACATTGTAACTGCAAACAGAGACACAGCAATCATTTCCTTGTTGAATGTTGATTGACCCTAAAAGTGTTCATCTGTTGATGTACATTGTAACTGCAAACAGAGACACAGCAATCATTTCCTTGTTGAATGTTAATTGACCCAAAAAGTGTTCATCTGTTGATGTACATTGTAACTGCAAACAGAGACACAGCAATCATTTCCTTGTTGAATGTTGATTGACCCAAAAAGTGTTCATCTGTTATATGTTGTTCAATTGATAATCCCGCAGTCTTTGTTTGACTCACAGGGTTTTAATCATGTTATGAATATTAAGTAAGATTTGTTTTAAAACTGATACATTTCTATTCTTAAATGTGTATGCAACAGAAAATAAATATGCCCTTGTTTAAATAGGATTCAAGTTGATGAATAGCAGATAATTGAAACAGATTGGGTTCTAGAGGAGGATCAAAGACAATAGCTCAGACAGTCAGAGAAATTTATCCCATCTGCAATATGAATCACTCTTTTGATGGAACAGGCAAAAACAATAATGACAAGTTTCTCAACCTATAGTTTATTACATGTATGCATTTTACATTGTTTGTGAATTGCTCCTACAGGAATTACAATGATAACTGCAAGATAATGAAGCTTCCAAAGACCTGTTAGCTATGCTGTTCATGTTTAATGTGCTGATAATTTATCTCTTAATCTATTTTAAGTTTGTATTAATCTTGTATTTCCACTGCAATTAAATTTTCAAGAGGTGGAATGATTGTTTTAACTTTCATTAGATTGGTGTGCCTTAAAAATGATGAAATGTCTAAAAAAGATGGAGACTTGAAGTGCGCAATGAAACATGCCTAAGTGTTGCAGGCAGAACAATCCTGGAAGTCCTACACAGTAATTGTTAGGATGTTACACACAGGATTACCGGGATGACCCACACACAAACATGCCAGGATGTTCCATACAACATTGCCAGGTTATCAACACACAAACATGCCAGGTTACTCCACACACAAACATGTCAGGCTGATCCACACAGAGCATGCAAGGATGTTCCATACAATGTTGCCAGGTTACTCCACACACAAATATGCAAGGCTGATCAACATACAGCATGCAAGGATGTTCCATACAATGATGCCATAATGCTCTACACACAAACATACCAGGCTGATCCACACAGAGCATGCCAGGATGCTCCATACAATGTTGCCAGGATACTCCACACACGAACATGCCAGGCTGATCTGCACAGAGCATGCCAGGATGTTCCATACAATGTTGCCAGGATGCTCCACACACAAACATACCAGGCTGATCCACACAGAACATGCCAGGATGCTCCATACAATGTTGCCAGGATGCTCCACACACGAACATGCCAGGCTGATCTGCACAGAGCATGCCAGGATGTTCCATACAATGTTGCCAGGATGCTCCACACACGAACATGCCAGGCTGATCCACACAGAACATGCCAGGATGTTACAATCAGCAATACTGGGATGATCCACACACAAACATGCTAGGCTTATCCACATAAGGTATGCATGGTTGTTTCATAGTCAACATACCCGGATGATTCTCTCAGTATTGCAATGATGTTTCACACACAACATGCCAAGATGTTTGACAAAAGGTATACAAAGATATTCCTTAACAGTATTACCAGGTGATATGTTTTACTCACAGGCTCACAGCATGTCAAAATGTTCCACTTATGGCATGCCAGCATGCCATGTTGTTCTAGACAGAACATGCCAGGCTCAATTTCATGTTCCACACGGCATAATTAGATTTTCCAAACATCATAATATTATGTCTCAACATGCCTATATGTCTGACACACAGTATGACCAGAAATGACTTGGTATCCCACAAAAAGCATGAATGGACATTCCACGAAGAAAATGGCTAAATGTACAAAGAGCAAGACTTAATAAGAATATGACTAGATATTCGATAAAGTTCATAGACAACATAACTGGATGGTCCACAAACAGTATGATTGAATAGTTCATGCAGCACAATCATGATCTTACATTATAAAAGAGCATGGATGGATACTCAATAAAGAGTATTCCACAAAAGTACTTTTTACGCATGTTCTGACCCCTGCCTGTACCAGTTAATGGCATGTAAGAACACTGCCTCTTTTCAGCGTAGAATATCTGTCTACATTTGTATTCTTATATCTCTTACATTGACCTTCAGGGGTGTCAGACTGTCAAGTAAGATAACTCTTGTATGAATTTAATTCAGATTATGTCCCTTGTTTGACTTAAAAAAATTTGGTTTTGCATGCAAAGTACTACCGTGCACATATCTAAGTTGAATTTTGTTAAATGTTTTATGTGCAAGCTAGTATCAGGCATATATTTGAGTTACTATCGCTGAAATTGATTTGAAAGATCTTTAAAATGTTCAGGGGTCTCCCAAACAAGGAAGTAAGATTACTCTTGACTTAATTTATTACAAATTATGGCCCTTGTTGAACTTTAATTGGTTTTAATTTTCTTGCATGGTATTATCATGCACATACTTCAGTAACCACTATTAATGGCATGTTTTGGGACTTACATTTTGAATATAAGGTATATGGGAGTTTTTTGAAACTTAAAAGTTAGCCATAGTGTTCAGGGGTATCAACAATTAAGTTACCACAGAAAATGTTCTACTTTTTTTTAACGATCACAGTTTTTGTTGAGCTCGCTTGCCGTGAGCTCGATATAGTTGTCACTTTTGACGGTTTGGTGTATGTGCGTGCGTGTGTGCGTTCGTCCATCTGTCCGTCCGTCCGATTTTGTCCGGACCATATCTTTGTCATGCATGGAGGGATTTTGATGTTACTTGGCACAAATGTTCACCATCATGAGACGGAGTGTCATGCGCAAGAACCAGGTCCCTAGGTCTAAGGTCAAGGTCACACTTGGAGGTTAAAGGTCAAATTCAAGAATGACTTTGTCCGGAGCATATCTTTTTCATGCATGGAGGGATTTTGATGTTACTTGGCACAAATGTTCACCAACATGAGACGGAGTGTCATGCGCAAGAACCAGGTCCCTAGGTCTAAGGTCAAGGTCACACTTGGAGGTTAAAGTTCAAAGTCAAGAATATCTTTGTCTGGAGCATTTCTTCTTCATGCATGGAGGGATTTTGATGTTACTTTGTACAAAATAATGTTCACCACCATGGGCTACCCTTGTTTTTAGAATTACTTCCTTTTGTTGTTACTATAAATAGGTTATATTGTAACTTTTTTATTACTGGTCGTAGAGAAAAATCGAGACCACTTTTCTGTGGCACAACATGCATGTTACATCAATAATTAGGTGTATTTTGACCCATCTCTACTTGGTAAGGAGTTAGCCCTTTTGACATGGCGGGCTCGACATGTTGCACGTGGGCATCTATTCTATCCAGCATTCAGCTTGACAGTACTAGAGTAGTTTGATGTGAACTCTCACAGCAAGAAAATAAAACACTAGTCTCGAATAAATAAAGTAATCACTTTCACACCATCAAAAGCAACACTCCTCAACAGCCAGACTAAAGCTCATTTGGAAAAGCAAGGTACTTTAATTCTCTTAATTTGCAATGAGTATCTACAAAACCAAAGTGCAGTTGCAGTGCAGCACTGAAGTGCCAGGAATACCCTGTATTCTTTGATTCCTTGGTGTTAGCAATGATCAAACAGTGCTTTATGTGTGAGTGGGTTGTAAGTTCCCAACACATTCAGTTACATTATAACTAAATGATGAAAAAGAAAATCAGTCACTGGTTTTGCACTGTCTTTTTTGTAGCATAAAGTTCAGCCAATCCAACAAAACAGCTATTTGAGCCTGTTGCAGACTATATAGATCAGATAGATGAATGCATAACAAAGCATTTACATGATGAACTATAATTCCATTCATATTCTGTAAGAGGGGGGTATTTGATAATACATAATTATCTGTATTGTATGTAACTAGAACACAGTTGTGCCTTGTAAGAATCCTGAACGATCTTATTATAATGATGGCAGTATGTAAAGAAAGCCACATGTATTATAAGGGCATCATTTACCAGTATCTGGGATACTGAGCTATAAGAGACCAAAAATAATGGCATTGTATTATAATTAACAAGCAGTGGCATTTGACCATATTCTAAAAGCATGGTGTCAAAGACATGGCATTCATAGTATCTGACTATAAGAGCTGATCAACACCTTTGGTCATGGCATTTGACCAAAGGACTTGGCAATGGACTATGATCTAAACACATTTTACTATAATAAAGTTCCATATCACTTAATAATTGCATGATATTTTGTCTTAACTTAAAAACAAAGTGGTAATTTACCCTTGTTTGAAGTTATAAATGAGGTCTAGCTCATAATGGACAATATCTATAGTTAGAAATTATCTTTAAAGATTTATGTCAGAAACCAAAAGGTCTGCATTCAGAATTTATCATTAAAATGGTAAACTAGATGTTTTGACTTAAAGTTAACACACTTAAATAATGTATTAAAATGTACAGGAGTATAATACAAACCACATTCAACATGCTAATTCTTTTCTTAATCAGTGGTCTTGAAAACCACAAAATGCTGTTTCTACTTTTGATAGTCCAATGTATACAGCTGCAGAATGTACTAGAGAGGAAGTACAAACAAATGGCCCAGCAAATAACTTGAATGGAATTCTTAAACATTGAAATAATAAAGGAAATTCTAGAACATGAACATAATTATGTTCCTATATCCGAAATTCCACTATATCCATAGCTGCTATATATCGAGTCTACTGGATATATTGAATTTTCTCAATTTAGGTTTATTCAAACAAATGTACATTTATCAAAAGGAAAACTTTGCCTTTTATTCGGTCAATTAGCCAAATTATGTTTTGTTGAAAAAGCTCAAAACTGATTACAGTTTGTGTAAGTAATGGTAAAGTAGGTAATTTTGTGCTGGATTATAGTGGATATATTTCAGACAAATGGTCTTTCATATATAGTTAGATGATAGGACAGCTCTCATATTGATCATTGTCCCTGTAGTATTTCTTCAAACTTGCAGCTTGATTACATGCAATGATGTCTGCATGATACCATGTATTCTGCGCTCAGGGCTACGAAGATATTTTATATTGAAAATTTAAAGCAAAAACGCCATAATTCATCTAACTTCCACTGGTTTGAGTAACTAGGAAATGTTGCATTATGCATGCAACATGTGAGTAATAGTAACTTGTTTCAGCTTTCGGCTTTTGTGTGAAATGCGGCACCAATATGTCTAAATTATATTTTGTCTGTTGACTTGAGGTTTGTATGCCCTTGGGTATTAACTACTTTACTTGAAAGCTGCATAAAAGGAAAATGTTCTGTTATGAGCAAATGAGGTTTGCATGCAGATATCACATTCATTGGAAGTAACATTAGAGATAGATGAGATATAAGCAAATTTTGCATGCAGCAGACTATTGGAGGTGTTGTTGCTTATAATAATTAAAAGTTCTTAAATAATAACACGGAAAATACATCACTGTAGCTGTCTGAATGTAAATGTTTTCTCTAGCTGTTTTGGGTATTTTTGTTAAAAGTGATGTTTAGGAAATATTTTAATATTATGGGTGTTTAATGCAGTGCCCCTAGTCCAACCAAATGGCAATTGCTGCGGTCAAGTTATTTGATGGGATTATTGTATAGTCTGAGGCCGGGGATGCTGGCCTGAGGGGGACCCGGGGGGGTCTGCACAGCTTGTTGGAAGTCAACTGTTAATAATGAGAGGAACATGTGCATGTCTCGGCTCACAGATCTGTTTGCTGGAACATAAAAACTATGGGATTGCTAAAATGTATGGAAGGGTTTGGGTTTTTGGATATCATTTGTGGTTTTGTTAGTATTAGATTCAACAAAACTTAATGGTTAACAAATAATTGTAAGACATCAGTCAATTGATACAACATTAGCCCAGACTTACCTCATTACTGTTTGATGTAATTTACATGCATGCAGTTTTCATGTTAATTCAGCTGTAACATTGGCAGTTTGCAGGAAAGGAATCGATCGAGTTTCAGGATGCTTGAACTTGCTGCTTTTATTTAAGAAAAAATAAAAGTACCAAGTTAATGAGCAAACTCTCATCATTTCCAAGACAATGCAAGGCTACTGAAGTGTGACTGTTGGGAGGTATGATTGAGTCATCTGTAATTGATCAGGTACTGCTGGTCTTTGATCTAATGGTTTAAATTATATGATTCATTCATTATGGTGTTTATAAAGCAGACTTTGTAAAGGTGTCCATATTTTTTCATCATACTGTATTGATCTGTTAGCCAAGAATCTGCATCAAGAGTGACAATTTTCTATATTATAATGTCTGTTGCTGTATCATTATAAAAAGTTGCAATGATAAACTATGAGGAGATTATTGTTATTAAATTTACAGTTTTAAAGATCTTCCAGCTGTGACTGATGCTCCCCTAAAGTAAATCCATTAAAATCTTGAAACCTTGAAATTGTAAAAAAAAATAATAAAAATTAAAAAACCAAAAAAAAAAAAAAAAAAAAAAAAAATAAAATGACATTATCTTGGGTGATTCTGATTTAAAACTTTACGTTATTGTTCTTGTTCACGTATAACTCTTGCAAAGGACAGCTAAAATACAAAAAATAAACAACAATACAGAATTCTAAATTGCAAAATTGAAGGGCAAAGAAAACAAGAAAATAGATATTACTCTTCTTCAGAAAGTACATGATTTAGGACAGTTCAGAAGTACAAAACACAATCATGATATTTAACTACTCTTGAACTGATCAGTTACCAGATGTGTATATTGTAATATGGTTGCACAAATCGTAATTGCAGCTCAAAATAATATATATAACATTTATTATTAAAAATGTTGTCTCTTTCCCCCGGCAGAGAAGTTTGCACCAAAGTATCAGTTACATAAAACCAATAAAGAAATACAATAAAGTTAAGTAATTTTATTCTGTGGATTATTTACTTTCAATACATCTTAATGTTTATCCACTTAAATGGAGTGGTCATTGTAGTGAAAACGAAAACATGGCATAACGTCCTATTAATTTTATTGATATTATCTTGGTAGTAAAGCAGAATTGCCCGAAAGTATTTACTTTATTTATACATGATAAATGAACTGCACCGAATGACCCCTGGATTATCTGTGTCGGATAGTCCTTTTTCCTGATTAGAACGGAAATAACAAAAGGGCAAGATGGCACTTGGTTGATAAAGGAGTGATTTTAGTAGGCTTTATTGGATATGACTAGTGCAGCAGTAGTGATAACCTGTGACATGTTTAAACAGAGTTTGAAAAAGTTTATTCTACCCACTACAGTATTTAGTAGTTGAAAAATGAAGAATTTGATCCACTTTATGCAACCCTGATACCAGTTGATAAGTCAACAGTCATTTTCCTTTTGAATTGGTATATGTTTGCTTGACTGACTTATGAAATAGTCTCTGAGGGCATCATTTACAATTTCACTTTATGATATTCAGATATGTTGTTATAGCTCTAATATATTGTGAAAATATTCCATTTACCATTTTCCTTAATCTATTTTACAAGAGGAATGTACATTGCATAATGTCAAATATTGACAAAGAACTACATGTACAAATCATGTGATGGTATCAGACTCCTACCTAGAGCTTATTGTTTCACATGCTACGGTTGGTCACGACCTCACAACGCTAATTATATGAGACATCACCAATTTTGTTAAGATGAAGTCTTAAGAGTAAGCTCAACGTTTTCACTGTCTGACACTTACATACAAAGTGGCAATGGAGGTTGAACAGAAAGTTTAATTGGGGAAATAATGCTTTTGTTGAGATGACCTCACCACACCAGCTTGTGCAATGGCTGTGAAAAACTGTCATAAAATTTTATTGGTGAGATGTAGCAAATTTCAGGTCTGTTTTGACAACAATAACAAAACAGGCATTTTAAATATAGTTTTACCTAAATATGGTACCATTTTGCCATTTTTGACTCTACATCTTGATGGTCTGCAATCTGCCTGTAGGTTTATAGACAAAGACAAGACGAATTTTGATGCAAGGCATCAAAGACGCCGCGCATGTTTTGAAGCATGGCTGGGAGATGGGCACTGGGGCAGGTTTCTATTATAAAATGTGCGTGGTTAACATCAGCGAACCCTTTTCCTACACTAAAATGATCTTACCTTTGTCACGGACCTATATACACATTATGTTAATTATGTTATTTGTTTTATTCATCCTTGTAATGATATATGCAAATAAAAGATTTTAAATGATTTTCTAGTTTCTGTTTTTTATTTTCATTCACTCATGGGAATTTTCGTAACTGGAAATGCAGATAAGTTGTTAAACTGTCAAGGAACTTGAACAAAAATATCGCTAAAATTTATCGAACTATTTAAATACAAAAAAGAAAAGTAATACTTTTTCCTAATAGAGAACGGACCTATACACATGTGTATATAGGTCCGTGATTGCAATGATTTTGGGTTTTAATACCGTCTAAGGGAGGTAATCGTTACAACATAAAGTACACACTAAGTTACATCGAACTAATTTGCTTAAAACCTAACCTATCATTCTAAAATTACACTATTCAACAAATACATTAATTTTTATCATTTAGAATAATAAAAGTGTATTTAACATAAAAAACTATTGAATTAAGACTTGTTTCCCGTAATCTCATTTGTTTTGGGTTGTTTTTCCGGTAAAAAGTTGTTTTGTAATCAGTAATACCGGTCCGTGCCTCTGTGTATTTAGCTGTATATCTTTTTGTTTATGAAACTGATTTATAAAAATAAAGTTTTTAGTAGTAATTTGCATAATACTAAACCCTTATGTAACTTCCATATTGTTTGTCTATTGTGATAATTAAATACCTCTTTTCTCACAACATTAATTATTTTCGGATGCTAATTTTACACTGGCTATTTTTAGATACCAAGGAACTGATACACAAAACTATTTATAACCATGGCTCCTCCCACAATTTCACTGAATCACAGGTCTGTTAATAGGAAGCAGAGGCAAAAATATAATTTACACCGGGTCTAAATATTGTGAAAAGAACTATCTGTAAAACGATATACCTGCCCCTCCCTCCCTGTAGCTGGTAATGTGGATTTTTCTTTCTTTCCCCGAAGCATTATACACTCCAGCAATATGGCGGAAAGAGGCGAAATCCACATGATTAATTATGCTGTGACGTATACATTTTACAGAACTTCCATTGGCTGATTATTGTTTTTGTTTACAAATGATGGAATGGAACTCCGTTAGGGCCCTACGTATTGCATAGTTGGGTGAACGGTTTTTCTTGACAGTTTCAATATTAAAGTCTAATATGTAGTAATTAAAATGGGTTTTCATTGATTTTTCACGTTGGCGCCATGTATTCTATTATCTGAGTGTTTTAAGATAGCAAAACATCTTCCAAATCTTTTTTCTGAGCTTTGATGAATCGGGTCGTAAGGTCCGTAAACAAAGCTATAAAAACCCGCGCCCCGTCTACGAGTTTGTGGAAAAGTTATTAAAACTCATTAAATGTGTCCAAAGTTTTGAAATAAGGGAAGGAGACATATGTATTTTGTATTGTATTGTTTTTTAATGACTTAATACAATTTAATGATTCATAAAAGTCATTTTTCATACATAGAACATAGTTTAGATTTACAATAATAATGTTGGCTGCTCCCTATTCGATTATGCAACCCCATGGTCCAAAATTGAAACCTATTCAATACTGACGCCGCGATTCCCCCCGCGCCAATCAAGATTTAAGACACTTAACCAGTGACTTTACACAACTGTCAATTGTTTGTCAAGTTAGGGGCCAGTTAGCTGAACATAGTTTAGATTTACATAATAATGTTGGCTGCTCCCTATTCGATTATGCAACCCCATGGTCCAAAATTGAAACCTATTCAAACTGCGACCGCCGCGATTCCCAACCAATCAAGATTTTAAGACACTTAACCAGTGACTTTACACAACTGTCAATTGTTTGTCAAGTTAGGGGCCAGTTAGCTGCATGAAACATTAATTCTAGTCTAAGGGAGTATAGGTTATTGACCCAAGTTAGAGTTATACAAATGTCTTGGTCACCATCCAAGTTGACCAGACACTATCTGGTCATTGTGACAAGCATTGGTGATAAATGGTCAGTATGTCCTGATAATAGTTTTCAAATTATCGAAAGTAAACAGTGTCCCTATAAACTTCCGGATCCTTTGACACTCAGTTCTCTATATGAAAGTGTAAATATTACCTCAGTTACTCACATGTTGACCATTAACATTGTGAGTAAACTGTCAAAATTTTAAGCTTATAATCTGTGAAAACTGTACTTTTTTAAATGCATCTTGTTAAATGTATGAAAAAATCAATAGAAGTCTTATTAGACTGTGGTCCCATGTGCTGACAGGATAATGAATTACGTCCACAACATAATTTGATCAGTGACGTTACAAGAAGTGATGACATAATTAGATCTGAAGAAAAAGAATCAAATATAATCTTAGCAGTGAGTGTAGTTGTTTATGGTTTTAAGTGAAATAATGTAGTACTATGTAAATCTTTAAGGTATGACCGTTATAATAAGTATAGTATAAAAAAGACACAAGTATAGTAAAAATAGACATGTTCTGTAGTAGCTACGGCATCTAAGCTCAGTCTGTAAGTTTGCCCAGGACGCCAACATACTGCTGTATGAACCAAGACCGTTAATTTTGAGACCAAGTAGGAATTTTCTTGGCAACAAGCTCATCCAACTGGCAGTCTTTCAGTACTTTCAATGCTTTGAATTTTGAATTTGCCATTAGATGAAGGCTGTTGATCGTCTTTCCTATTGAAGTTTCAAGGGTATCAAACAACAAGTAACATAACTCTGATTGAATATAGTACAAAATTATTGCCCTTGTTTGGCAACTGAAATTTGGATAAAGGTTTGCTTGCAATGAAATGTGAAGCACTTACTTCAGAAACAACTGATAGGAAAGGTTCCTCTTTCTCTAGAAACATTAAATATGTTGACTTTACTGCCTGAAGCTGATCCCAGCTGTGACATTCTGTGTGCATAGATGAGCCACATATATGACACTGCTTATTACCTTAGAATCGCATTTTCCTGATTTCCATGCCCATTTGATGTCAGTTATTAGATTGTGGCCTACATATCAACACTGTTTTAGCCTTTGCCTGTTTTTTTTCTTGATGTCTACTATATCCATATATGATTGATGTACAGTCGACTCTCGTTATCTCGATTTTTTTGGGACCAAAGAAAATAAGTCGAGATAACGAAAAATCGAGATAACCGAAGTTGGATAAAATATGCTCGATAGGGGATGGGAGGGGCATAAGGAAGATTATTGTTGATAGAAAGACGTTTTCTTCTTTCTACCATGATATGAACTGTGTAATACACAGGTTGTGAAACGAAACAAGCTCGTAGGTTTAAATCAACTAAATGTTCAATTCATATGATTCATGTTGCCTTGCACCCGGTGCCGAAAGATTGGATACCCCGGTCGCTTTCCAAAACTCTCAGCGTTTGAAGTTCCTAATATCCTCCCGGGTTGGTTACCGGGCCCTTCTCTGGATTGCTCGACTGACGCTCGGACAAGTTCATGACTCCGCCCTCCGACATGACTCTTCCGGGGTTTTTTATTATCGAGATGTTATCTGTCTAATGTACGTATTGAAGACACGATTTATAATTGACAGCATTTTCATTTCTTGCTGTTTATAAATGCAAATAAATTTTCTTATTTTTGACACAAAATTCAATACAAATTACCCATTCCGCATATTACACAGCTGCCATCGCAAACAAACAATTAATTAATTTTGGGTCACTAACCGAATCACTGAGTGAATAGCTGCGCGTGGTGTTTTTCGCACCTCTGACAGCAGACGACAATTGAGAGAATACAATCATGTGCAACTTTTCGCACCTTGTTTGGCAGGTGATAAATGTCAAACGAGATACCGGATGTCAAAATAGAGGAAATTTCATAGTTGGGGATCACAAATTTAGTCGAGATAAAAAAATCGAGATAAACAAATCGAGATATCCGTAGTTGATTTATATAGAACAAGAAGGAAAAACGGACCAAGAAAACCAGTCGAGATACAAACGAAACTGTATACTTTATCCATATACTATTTACTACATTTACTTCTTTGAATTTGCTTTTTAAGTGAATCTTGGAAATGTTTAATTAGGATGTCTACCATAATTTTCTTTGCTCCCTTCTTCCCCACCTCCCCATCCCAACCCAGTAGCAACACCTTACACACAGTACCCACACAAGAAATGCTGATAATTATATTAAAATGGTAGGAAAAGTATTTGTACAAGTAAGGGGATATTATATCCTAATCAATCACAGGGTATATTTATTTGTATATTGTTGAAGTGTCTGGTAGAAGTATGATTGATGGATCAGTTATCACCAGGAACACCGGTTCTGCTGATGCCGTATCTGTCTGTATTAGTACTTGGGGAATTTCTCATTTCTTTTCTGATAGATGTTATTTGTATTAAATTGTCAGAACCATCAGTTTTATTTTTTGTTGGAAGAACAATTGATGCCTGACAAATAGGAAAATGAGTTTCCCAAGAAGGGTGGATCACTTTGTCTTTGAACAATAGAAAAACATATCACATCCCTCCCTTGGCAAATGAATTTTGTATCTATTTGCTTACTTAGTAATTGGACCTAATTCACAAAGATTTTCTTTACTTTTTGGCACTTTGACTTAGTTATACACATTACATTGTCAATTTTGCCATAATTTATGTTGATATGTTTTAATAATTTTGTAATTTCTGTTGCCAAAAATATGACTGCCTGCGTTTCGTAACTGCCTGCACCAATAAAATAGTCCAGAAAGTAATGGTGATTGCTGGTTACATCTTTCCACTGACTGGACATGATGTTTATTTTTAGAATTGAATTAAATTTAAATGAGATGCCAGATATTGGTAATTATGCTCATTATAATATGCTGTCAAATTTTAATGTAAATATTACATGAAGTGACTGCTTGAGGGTGTTGAGCAGTATCACCTGTTTGATAAATGCTTAAAGGGTAACATATGAGATGTTATCACTAATTGACTAATTAACTGTAATATATAGCTAGTCTGTGGTTGAATGTAAACAAATTAATGAAATAATGTTAAATTGTTTTGCCTAACTTTATGACCCCGACTGAGAGGAGGTAACCCTGACCTTTGTTGTAGAAGTGAGATGATAAAATATAACATGTCTCTTTTACTTGTGAGACCACACTTTGTATATATGGATGAACTCAAAGTTGCAAGTGAAAATCCTATAAATTGAACAATACTTTTTATGTGAAGGGAAAGCTCAAAAGACAAACTGATATTTATGACACAGAATTATGACTGTAGGTCAAAAGGAAATGATGTCATAAAAATGACATAACGTTTACCTTTGATATTATAAATTCCATGAATAACGACTGACAACTTGTTTTATAGAATAGTTAGAGAGCTCAGGGGACGAACAAAATTAGAAAAATAGTAATTGTGGGAACTTATTGCAGGGAAGGACAGACCAATTTGAAAATGAACATCAAAAGAAGTAACTGAGCTTATTCAAAATCTTCAAACCTTTAATGGCTTACTGGGGATTAGCCTCAAACTGAAGTTGTAATTTTCTTCAATCAATGTCATGGGACAAAAATAATGATTTAAACCAAATTAATTTGAAATAAATTTGTAAAAGAACTCTTTAAGTTATGTAATACTTTCTTTCAGTTTGATGAATAGCATTACGTTTGATATTAAAGTAAATTGTGCATTTAATCTGACTGTATAAAATATTTTAATGATAGATATTAAAATTGCCAGAAATGAATACCATTAGGAGTTTGCATGATTGATGTATAAATATCACATCATTTTTGAAATTTACAGTGTAATGTTCTGTCTATCAAAAGTGTGGGTTGTATTCCAAGTGTATCAGATAGACCAGAATGTAACTGTAACCCTACAGAGCTATAACCTTGTTTAAAAGAATATGTTTGGGGCAAAGTTTCATTCTTTTGTGTCAAAATTTACAAGTGCTCTGGGAAAGCTGTTTTTACTTCTAATAACCCGGTGTTTAATTCATTTATTGTTGAGTTATGGGCTTACATTTCACTTAGGTTATCATATGCAGTCATAAAAAATTCCAGTATTTAAATGATATCAAAAGTTATGTGTGTGTATTAAGGGAAGTTTTTGGTGGGTCATATAACACTGTTAATAAGAAAGATAGATAATTCAGAGGGTACTTTACATAATTGTAAAACATCACAAAGCTGTGTAAAAATTACAAAGCATTACTTTTAGCAGTTCTATTTGGAACACATTTAGAATAATTTTTTCCTCCTCACAGTCATTGTTTTAATTCATTTCATTGGCCGAAATCCCTGCAGTTTTTGTTACAACTGGTCTGATTGGCTTATCTTGTTGTACAACAGAAGTTTTAACTGACTTGATAAGCCAACATCAATTTACCTCTCTATTTCCTTGAGTGTTGTTCAGGGGCCAATTTGTAAGGTTCTTTTTAGCTCGACTATTCGAAGAATATGGAGGCTATTGCACTCGCCCCAGCGTCGGCGTCTGCGTTGGTTAAAGTTTTTTTATAAAGTCAAATATCTTAAATACTATCCAAGGTACTGACTTGAAACTCAAACTATATGTTTACCAGCAACATCTACACCCGAGATAACAATCTCCATAACTCTGTTTTGATTTTCGACAGATTTATGCCCCTTTTTAACATAGAATGTTTGGTTAAAGCTTTTTATAAAGTCAAATATCTTGAATACTATCAAAGGTATTGACTTGAAACTCAAGTATGTGTCTACCATCAACATCTACACCTGAGGAAACAATCCCCGTAACTCTGTTTTGATTTTTGACAGATTTATGCCCCTTTTTAACTTAGAATTTTTAGTTAAAGATTTTTATAAAGTAAAATATCTTGAATACTATCAAACGTATTGACTTGAAACTTAAAATGTATGTTTACTATCAACATCTTCACCAATGTTTTTGATTTTTGACATATTTATGCCCCTTTTTAACTTAGAATTTTGTCACAGTTTTTACCAGACTATTATTAGAAATACTCGAAATGGCTTACTTTTGAAATGTCATAGAATAATTATGCAGCATGCAGCGATCATGCTTTTTTAATTTTATACATATCAATTTTGAAACGTTACAAAGTTATTCATGATCAAATATACAAGGTGATGTATTTCTTTAAAATTGTCCCCCTCCTCCCCCCAGTTTGCTTACATAATCCAGAGTAAGGCTTTGCAAGTAATGTTCATTTACAAAGGTCTTTGAACAAGTTTCATATCTTTGACCTTAATTCTTATAGACAATTACACAATACACCTGTTCTTAGACAAAAAACCCCATTTTACCGACAAGCTTTTGAATAGTCGAGCGTGCTGTCATGAAACAGCTCTTGTTTTACTTAGCTTAGCTAAGCTTTCATTGGCCAATAACTCACTTTGTTTGCAAAATTGTTTATAGACAGTTTTGTGATAACAATTTCTATGAATCAGTTGGTTGATTAAAAAAAGAACACATTTACAAGAAATTTCATTCATATTTGTAGAAAATGAATATGATTATATACACTTGCCACTAACCTGAAATTTACAAGAAAATTGAAACGGCACCTTTAAAAAGTGACATTATTCATCACATGGTCTAATGATAATAAGATTTCCATTTCACCCATATTTTTTGTGTGATTTTACATGTGTGTCAAGTTTCAGAATCAGTGTATAAAAATAGAAATGAACAGATTACTGTTTATGTCCTTACATTTATCAACAATAAAATGTGTACCGCAGTGGTGATAAAACTTCAAGCTAAAAGGTTTTAACCAAGTCAGTTTTCACTCATATACAATTTGATAAACACTAAAATAAATCAGAAATATTAAAATGATAATACAAGATAAGAGAAAATTAACATCCTATTCATATCATTGATAAAGATGTAAACTTCAAATGAAATTTTTTCATTGATAGTTTTTCATTGAAGCG
The DNA here is from genome assembly GCA_022818135.1 of Saxidomus purpurata. Classification (NCBI taxonomy): domain Eukaryota; kingdom Metazoa; phylum Mollusca; class Bivalvia; order Venerida; family Veneridae; genus Saxidomus; species Saxidomus purpurata. The sequence continues at coordinate 23,866,584 of JAFMSR010000001.1, read as the reverse complement.
CAACAGGTCTTGGTTGCCTGTTACAGGCTGTACGCTATAGTACGCTATACGACTTTATTTAGAGATTTTGAATGGGGAGGATTATTGAGTGGACTGACTAGCAGTGTTGTGTGTTCACTCGATCAGTTTACTTGCTTGGAGTATTAGTGCTGAACACATCCTATTGGCCTCCAATGGTTTGAATAATTTTTTATTAATGTGGAAAATATTTGATGAATTTTTTGTCAGTTTTGGTTTTTAAATCAGGCAAGGAAAATAATTATTAGTGATGATTTTTATGGTGATGATTTTTAGTTTGTTCTTTCATGTTTAAATACATTTAAGTAATCCGGAATATTAATGCAGATATTTGGATGGATTTAGAATTTAGATTTTTCAATTGTAGAAAAAAGAAATTTTTATGATAGCTACTACAGTTTGAATATCTTATTAAAAAGCATAAATATTTAGTTAAAAATTCAGTATATTTCAATGGGATTCAGTCAATTTGTTAAATTAAAGTAAACTTTGATAGGAAGAATATTGGGAATTCTTTCTGACAAATTTAGCTGTGTCAATATTTATAGGATTTTTTATTTGCTCTTCAGTTTGAAGTGAAATTTAGAACTGAATAGAGTGACATTTTGTAAATTTGTCAAATAGGCTATTAGCTGACAGTTTAACCTTTTTGGTATTGTAACTGTAAACATTTTTTCTTATATTCCTTAGGTGATTTTTTTTGTATTTGTAACTTTCAAATCATTGGAGATGGTAGTTGATAGTGTTTATCATACAGTGCAGGGAATTTGATACTTTGCAAACTGGATTAATTTTGTGAAAATATATCATACAGTCTAGGAATTATCTTTTAAGGTTTCATTTTCGTTTTCCTTCTAATAAACTTTAAATTAGCGAATGGAACTTGAGTAATGACAAATATGTGGAGTGTGGAATTTTTAGCACTGGGACTGTGCATATTGGGGGCGGGTCTGTGCCCTGGGGTAAACTGTGATAACCATGGAATGAGCGATAGCTCGTGGGTTTGTAAAAAGTTTTCAGACAGAGGAACAAAATGTGCCGATAATTGGACAGTAAGGTGGTTCTACAATGATACACTAGACCGTTGTGATAGATTCTGGTATGGTGGCTGTGAAGGCAATGACAATAATTTTGAAAATGAGACTGAATGCAAATCGTTTTGTATGACCAAAAAGGGCACAGGTGAGTGAACAAATTTATAGAGGCACAATTTACATTACTTTTTAAACAAATATTGATGATCCTATGTTAAATCTGCCAAGATCACTGCATGACTGTCACTCCCTTGCCCCCACCCCACCATGTATAAACATACAGATGTTCAGGAACAGAATTTAGAGTTTTAATTTAAACACAGAAACCTTAATAGCAATTCATGGGTTTAAATGATGAATGTATGTTACAAGGTAACATTTCTAATATGTTGCAGTGTATATAGGCTTGTAATACATGCTGCTCCTATGTCATCAAGTAATGTTTTTAGATCATGTCAACTGGGATACTCTGTCACGTTTCTTTGTCACAAGATTTTTTTTCTAAATGTAGATATAGTTCACATAATGTTGCAAACTACCTTTAAAGGTATATAATCAGATTTTGGCCATGTAACAGATTTGTTTGAAACTTAAACATCTGATCATTTACACTCATTTATGTTCACTTAGCACTTAATTACTTAGCACTTAATTCAAGTAAGATTTTCACTGGAGGTATTTTTAAAATTTGATTTCCCTATCCTGGTTGCCCAACCAAGATAGAGTTATTTTATCATAAGTAAAAATTTGATACAATAATAATATAAATATAAGACCTATTGTATTATATTTGTGAAATATTTGCATTAAAAATTATATTTTTAGATGGAATTCATTAGCAATTCAAGTTTGAATTATCATTATTACCTCCCTTTATCTATCTATGGTGAGATAGGTTGGAAATAAATGAATTCAGAAGCTACACTTGCATTTTGGTTCGGAATACTAAAATATTTGTATATCTATCCAATTCAAATGTAAAAGAAGAAATTATATTGAAATAAAAAAGAAATACTCAACGTTTTAAATACTTTCATATTAAAGGGGAGTAATAACAAAATTTTATAAAAAGTTAATAAAATGTAAATTTGTGAAAGGGATCTAACTCTATGTAATGGGTCTTTCCGTTCATTAAATAAATCTCAAACAGAAGATACAAAAGTAAAAATTGTCATAAAATGGTGCTTAAAAGTAATTGACCACCTTTAAGATATAATTTATCCATGTGAATATTTGTGGGTGTGATTCAACATAATTAAACACCCCAGACTATCTACCCAAATAAGTCCAGGAATGTAGATTTGGCAAGTTTTTAGTACTTGTTTATGGACATACTGAGAGTGTTATCATGCAATGAGTTTAAAAAGCATTCCGTCTGTATTTTGAAATACACATGACTTTAGACCTCAGCTACCTCGCATGATTTTTATGTAACTAAGTTAAATTTGCAGATACACTGGTATTAATATGCCATATGTCCAGTAAAACAGGGCCATTTGGGCTTGTCGTGTAGAAATTTGGGAGATACCTCTGTTGTTGTTAAGAATTTCATGTACCTGGCACCAATGAATGGTTCTTTCTGTCACTCATGACAAATACAGTCATAGAGTTAAATGTCTTCAATCTATAAACAAGTTTGCAGAAAAGGAAATACAAAACTATCTATAGAAGGATTACTTAGCTGAAAACTTGATATTTTACATCTAAGTCATCATGACTTTTTCCTTTAACATTTAGTGATAAATAATTCTGCATTCCCAGCTGTTTGATTCAAGTTCTTCAAAACCAAAGTCAGTTTACTATAGATATGTGATAATCATACAAGAGTGCTTTTTTATCAGTGTACTTCAAAGTGAAAACTTCACTAACTTTAAACATTATCATAAAGGGTCATCACATATTAGTGTCTGATCAAATATTAATATCGGTCATCGCGATAGTCAAATGCATCACATTTTTGTGATTGACATTTTAAACTGTAATATAAGTCGGATCACGAATGTTTGATCTTATATTGGGGTATATTTCATACAAATAGTTTAAAGAGGGATCACTTTGCTAGGTTTTGGGCTGTAATGTTTACTTTGGGCAGTGCTCTCAAATTAAGCCATGTTGATAGAAAGACCAAATAAATTGTGTGGCACTTAATTGACAGTAGTGTAATATACTTCATTTTATATGTGGTACATTCAGAGGATCAAGTATGAATTTCATTATTTAAAGGTCCTATTTCAGCTTAATGTAGTACTGTTTATAAGTGTTGCCTGGCTGAATTTCTAATGCTTCATTTTGAACAGTAATTGTTTATTTAAAGAGATGTGCTCAATTTAAAATTTGGCAGTATGTCATTGTGTAAGTTCGCCAAATTAGCACTGCCAGCACTGCCAGCTGTGTAACATGAATAATTCCTATAGGATTATCATGAGGTCTAGTACAAGTATTTATAGGGGTAATGTCACTGGAAGTCCAGTCATACTGCCCTGAAATGCACAAATCTTCCAAGTTAACTTGTCACCAAACCTTGGCATGAATCTATTGCAGAAGCAGCAAGATTGCACTATACAGTTGTGGGACTTAAATTGCTAAAAGTTCACTAAAACAACACTGTCAGCTCTTTCAAATAAGATGATTTAAATATGAATATCAACATTTATGGGCTGTGGAAATATTGATCAAATTTTACAGGCAGGCACTCTTTGAGTTGTTGCCTTGGATTGACTAAACTTTACCAAATTTGTGCAGTTAATTTTTAAAAATTGTAACCATAAAATACATGTTTTGACCAAACTTCACATGAAAATGTAGAAGGATACTCTTACATTGTGACTAAATGCCACATTTAACACACTTATTACACTAGAACAGTACAATTTGTCACATTTAGCACACTTATTACACTAGCATAGTACAATTTGTCACATTTAGCACACTTGTTACATTAGAATAGTACAATTTGCCACATTTAGCACACTAATGTTACACTGAAACAGTACAATTTGCCACATTTAGCACACTTGTTACACTAGCATAGTACAATTTGCCACATTTAGCACACTTGTTACATTAGAATAGTACAATTTGCCACATTTAGCACACTAATGTTACACTGAAACAGTACAATTTGCCACATTTAGCACACTTGTTACACTAGAACAGTATAATTTTAATTACACTAATGAGACTAAATAATGACCCAAAAGAAAATCTCAGAGAAAGCACCAGACAGATTTGAAAGTTTATTCATGGATTGTTATCAGTTAGTTGACACTATTGGCCATATGTCACTGTGTCACGGTGATCTATGCCTTGTAGACAATTACTGATACTGTTAATCTAGTAATAATTTATTACATTCATACAGAACATGTACCACTAATGATAGTATGAAATTAAATTCAGTCTAGACATTTTTTTTTTGTTATATAAAATTTGAAAAATGTGTATTAAATTACTTCCTATTATCCCCAAGTGAGCTAGAATGCTTTCAAATATTCAGTTATGACCTGCAAGATATGTTGAACTGCTGTCTATTTATTAATTTTCATATATTCTGGCAGTAAATGATATAAATGTTAAAACAATTGACACACTTTTCTAAAACTGGCCTGTCATTACCTCGGATAGACCGTGCAAGTAGGGCAATAAAAAAGAATGAAAACTTTTTGTTTCAGGATTTAAACATAAAAATTCAAATCTGTTAATTTTTCTTATAACTTAAATTTGTACGTTTTCCCTTCTAGTTGCCTAAATTATCATCTATTACAACATATAGGAAAAATATGAAACTGCTGAATCAACACTTTTTGTTCCATAGAAAAAGCATTTCAAGAAATAGTTCTATCTGTTTACAAACAGATAAAAACATAAGCAGAATTTCTTTGCAAACAATTACTAGAAGAATTCCGGCAATCAAGACTCAAGTGAATCACATCAGTACTATAGCCAATTACAATACATTATTCATTGATGTTCCAGAAAAGCTGTTAAATAATCGTTAAGAAAGCTGCAGGAGAAGCTAAAAGTTCTTATATAAGCTTGTTTTTTATGGTGCGTTATCAGTATAATGACCATTGATCTATGAGTGCTGTAAAAACATTTCTTTGAATATATGATGAGAATGGCAGACATGTGGGTCTGTAATACTTGTTCATGATTGTATCGGACCATTGATCAGGCTCAAACCTTTTAACACTTCATTACCCCCCTTAGTGGTAACAGGTGAAGGATTTGTATTTATAGTTGTAGAAAGCTCACTCTGAGTTTAGGGTATCCATGTAGTGTATCCATGTAGTGCAGCATCAATCATTTAATGAAGTCTGCTCCTATATTATGCTGGTAGCAATCCTCTAATCACGATCTCACCACTTCATTTGAAGTCTGCAATGTTTTTGACTTCAGCTTCTATATACAGTGTATTTACATGAGCATTAACTGAGATTTCCGGCCAATCAATATGGAGTGTGGTGACACTAATTAACTGTTCATTCATTACATATTTGGGGTTGTCACAGAATCGGTATTGAGCAGTGAAAACTTGGCACACCAAGTCTGTACTTATACTTTGAACTTGGCTGAGGGAAAACCAATTTGTTGAACTTTCATATGCTAGCAATTTTTGCCATTTTCATGCTGATTTAATGGTGAATCTTTACATACACATGGAAGTCACACAATGAAAACTTGGCATACAGAAGCACTGACAGGACAACAATGTTTGACTTACTCTGTGTCTGAGTACTGTTGAACTTTGAAACATGACATACCCACTGTGTTACTTGTAAACATGACATACTCGCTGTGTTACTTATAAACATGACATTAAACATGACATACCTCCTGTGTTACTTGTAAACATGACATACCTGCTGTGTTACTTGTAAACACGACATACTCGCTCTGTTACTTGTCAACATGACATACCCGCTGTGTTACTTGTCAACATGACATACCTCCTGTGTTACTTGTAAACATGACATACCTCCTGTGTTACTTGTAAACATGACATACCCGCTGTGTTACTTGTAAACATGACATACCTCCTGTGTTACTTGTAAACATGACATACCCGCTGTGTTACTTGTAAACATGACATCATGCCTCCTGTGTTACTTGTAAACATGACATACCCGTTGTGTTACTTGTAAACATGACATACCCCCTGTATTGCTTGTAAAATGACATACCTGCTGTGTTACTTGTAAACATGACATACCTCCTGTGATACTTGTAAACATGACATACCCGCTGTGTTACTTGTAAACATGACATACCCGCTGTGTTACTTGTAAACATGACATACCCCCTGTGTTGCTTGTAAAATGACATACCTGCTGTGTTACTTGTAAACATGACATACCTCCTGTGTTACTTGTAAACAAGACATACCTGCTGTGTTACTTGTAAACATGACATACATGCTGTGTTACTTATAAAAATGACTTACCTTCTGTGTTACTTGTAAACAAGACATACCTGCTGTGTTACTTGTAATCATGACATACCCGCTGTGTTACTTGTAAACTTGACATACCCCCTTTCTTACTTGTAAACATGACATACCCCCTGTGATACTTGGAGTTGCCATTGGACTTTAGGAGGCTCTAGCACCACACAAGACAATCTGACTACACACAGGATATCCAAATTGACACTTTGCATAAATATGGTGAGGATTTATACTCTATCAACTGAGCTTAGCTGTAAGGATTACCCTTGCATATTTTCTTGTCAACAACTTGCAGTGTCTTTGATATGACACATGCAGACACAGAAACTTAATCATGACTTACTAAATACTGGAAATAGCTTGGATATGCAAATACTCGTGTCTAATGAAACAGAGGAGAAAACTGTAATGGATCCTGACTGTGCTTTTTGCATGGTGTGGCTCAATTGACATCCCACATCTGCCAAGAAAACTCATAAACTTACAAATTTCAATATTACACTGCCAATAACAGCTGTCTTGTTGATATTTGCTGAAAGTGGTGCACCACCCTTTGTATAATCTTATAATAATTGCGAACACCCACACTCAGTCTGGTGGTTAACTTCAGTCTGCCAGAATAACTAGAAAATGTAATGAATGTCATTGTCATCTTTAGTAATTGTATTTAATGATCTCATCAAGACATACCTAATGCAATTTTTCTCTTGGAACTTTATTTACCATAATATCAACGGACCATTTTGCGCTGAAGCCTATAACTCCTGCGATATTCTAGAACTGAAGTGTTCTAAATACATTTACGTAAATATCATGTTTTCATAATGGTACTGTGCCCAGCAAAGCTTGCTGCTATGATGTACTTACATTTTTTATTACTAAAGCTTCTTATTCGCAATGTCTTGTCTGACTACATTTGAAATTTCAGAAAAGTGTCAACAATAACATGAGCTGACCACAGCAAAGACACCTCCATGTGTTTTGCTTTCTTGCATGCAAAACTTTGGGTTTTGTTACAAATTTTTATAGTTGTTGGAAGAACAAGTTTTCACCTCCTAAACACAGACAAGAGTCCAAGAATTACCCGAAAATGTCAGTCATCAACAAAGTTAAAGAGACAGGTTATTTAAGAAATGATAAAATGTGTCCCTGTATTTTATCGTTTAATAAGATACAGTCAGGAGTTCAGATGCATAGTAATTAAATAACGAGTACGTAGCATGAGTGTTTTAGTTTTTTGCATCTGAACAACTGGCTGCATTTTATTCTACGATTAAATACAGGGAGGCATTTATTATTTGAATTCTAACAGGAAATTGTCTGAAAAGTACCCTGAACTATGATCAATGAGAGGCAACATTCCATTGTAACTTACAAGCACGAAATGCGATTGGGCATGTGCTCATTTGGGCATCTGCGTCATTTACGACATGTGTTGCTTGTGGAAAAGGTAATGTATTTTAACGTTAAATAATGTATAGCTTCTTTTCCTCTGTATCTTTATATGAAAAGTTGCAGATCATGTTACAATTGTTCTCATATATATGTGAGGCATCAAGAAACCTTTGGAACAGGAATGTCGTACATGTAACTGGAAGGTCGTACATGTAACTGGAAGGTCGTACATGTAACTGGAAGGTCGTACATGTAACTGGAAGGTCGTCTGTACATGTAACTGGAAGGTTGAATGTAACTGGAAGGTCGTACATGTAACTGGAATGTCGTACATGTAACTGGAAGGTCGTACATGTAACTGGAAGGTCGTACATGTAACTGGAAGGTCGTACATGTACATGTAACTGGAAGGTCGTACATGTAACTGGAAGGTCGTACATGTAACTGGAAGGTCATACATGTAACTGGAAGGTTGTACATGTAACTGGAATGTCGTACATGTAACTGGAAGGTCGTACATGTAACTGGAAGGTCGTACATGTAACTGGAAGGTCAGTGTCCTGGCTAGGGTTAAAGTTTACGTAAATGTGCACATACATTTTCCTTTATGTGGGTGATTAAGCCCCCCCCCCCCCCCCCCCCCCCCCCCCTGCTGTAGCCATGTCCCATAATTTCCAGAAAGTTGTAATTAGATCTGGCTAAAACATATAATATGGTTGCTGTTTTTACACTTTAGCATTCTACTCCGAAAGATGAAGTTTCTTTTTCTTTGCTGTTGTTGTAAAAAGTAAAATTAAGTCATTAAAAGTAAATGCTTTGTGAAAATTTATTCATTCTCCCATGAAAGACAAATTTGTTTTTATGAGAAAGAACAATAGAAATGGTTACATGTTTAATTGCATACTGCATTAAACTTTATGATTGTGAGGTGGGTGTAATTTATTACAGTATGAAATTACTGTCTGTTTATACACACATACATGCTGTTTGTTATCTATGTATCTTTATATGAAATTGATATACATTTACTTTAGAGAGGTATGAAATTACATTTTAAAGTAAGTGGGTGGTGGTTTTTTAGCTCACCTGGCTACGCTAGGGTGAGCTTTTCTGATCGATGATTGTCCGTCGTCCGTCAACATTTTGATTCAAATGACATCTCCTCGGAAACCTCTAGGCAAAAGTTGATAAAACTATGCGGGAATGTTCCTTGCATGAAGCTCTACCAAAGTTGTTAAAAGAATTCCATTCCATGCAGAACTCTGGTTGCTATGGCAACAAATAGGAAAAACTTTAAAATTCTTCTTCTCTGAAACCACAAGGCCTAGAGCTAAGATATTTGGCATGTAGCATTGTCTAGTGGACCTCTACCAAGATTGTTCAAATTATGACCCCTGGGTCAAAATTGACCCCGCGGGGGTGGTCACTTAGTTTTGCATAGGAATATATAGGAAAAACTTAAAAAATCTTCTTCTCTGAAACCACAAGGCCTAGAGCTTAGATATTTGGCATGTAGTATTGGTTGTGGACCTCTACCAAGATTGTTCAAATTATGAGCCCCGGATCAAAATTGACCCTGCACAGGGGGTCACTTAGTTTTACATAGGCTTATATAGTAAAAACTTTAAAAATCTTCTTCTTTGAAACCACAAGGCCTAGAGCTTAGATATTTGGCATGTAGCATTGGCTAGTGAACCTCTACCAGGAGTGTTCAAATTATGACCCCCGGGTCAAAATTGACCCCGCACAGGGGGTCACTTAGTTTTACATAGGCTTATATAGGGAAAACTTTAAAAATCTTTTTCTCTGAAACCACAAGGCCTAGAGCTTATATATTTGGCATGTAGCTTGCCTAGTAGACCTTTTCAAAGTTTGTTCAAATTATGCCCCTGGGGTCAAAATTGACCTTGCCGGGGGATCATTTGTTTTACAAAGGCGTATATAGGAAAACTTATTTGGTATATAACATTATCTAGTGATCTTCCACCAGGCAAGTGGACTTGTACCAAGGTGAGCGATATAGGGCCATCTTGGCCCTCTTGTCTTATATAAACATAGAGGGAAAAGACTGTATTCAATTTTACAATAAAATATAGCACATTTTGCCAAAGACAACATGCCGTAAATGAAGTTACAGTGTGACGTTGTAAATAAGGACGTCCAATCGCATCTTGCGTTTTAAAGTTACAATAATATACTGCTATGTGTTTAATAAAGTAAAGGGTAGTTTTCAAAGAAATTAATGACGCATTAGAATCGAAATAATAAATTGTTCCCTGCATTTTATTGTTGAATAAAATACAGTCAGTCCTTCGGATGCCAAAAATTAATTACTACGCATCCAAACTCCTAACTATATTTTATTCAACGATAAGATAAAGGGAGACATTTATTATTTCTTAAGTTACATTATGTTTTGTGTGGTGCTTTAATAATAATTATATCTAGTTGAATTTTACTTCATTGAGTCAAATACTTTAACACTTTACCTTACATTGATCATTTTTGTGACTCGCCTACTTTGCCAGTTGTTAAGGTTTCCAATTTTTAGTGATTGAGGGTCATTTGATAACCGATATAAATTCCTGGTCTGTTGTGGGTCTGTAGGTCAGAGTTCCAGGTCACTTTATCTAGTCAATACTAAGGTTCTGTTCATTGACTTCAGAGCATGGGAGTCCCTAAACTGTGAAATGTTTGAATGGTTAAATGTTTTCAAGGTTGAGACACTATCATGTGTGTGCATAATCTGTACAGCTGGTACAAAAAAAATGCATCTGAATTCATCTACTGTGAAATACTATCATGATATCATCGAGTAATGGGTACAAAATGTGAATGAAGATTGAATGTTAGTATCAAATGCTATTAAAGAAACTATTACTTGCTATGGTCGTGGTTTTAATTTGATTTTCATTCAGGTGTAGCCTCTAAACTTTTCAGCATTCACAGAAGTACGGTGATATGAGAACGACTTCACCAAATATAAACAATAGGATAGTGAGGGTTCTTATAGCATTTTAATAAGAATTTCCTTCTATAGACTGAAAAACTTAAGTCTTGCATACCAGACAGAGGCTTGAAGCTCCATAGATCTATCTCAGGGAAGACTTCTATATTTACTTGGACCCCATATTTCAGATCAGGCAACATGGCATACATACCACCTGACAATCTTCCTATCTTGGTTGTTTAATCAAAATGGATTGTATAAGTGTTTGATGTAGGATTCATTCAAAAGAAATACATTTTAACAAATTGACATATTTTTGTCTGAAGCTATTAGGGATGTTATTGTGGGTGTAGCCAGTGGCAGCCATGTAGTCATTATGTCTTGTGTGGCAATATTGAGTATCTAGAAAACAGACAGGGTTTGTACTTGTGTATGATAGAAGATGAACAGATCGCTTGTTTGGTGCCACATTTAGAATGTACTACAAAGAAACTCATACTGCCTTTAGTTTGAAATTGAGGAGTGAGTCTCCTGAAGTCACCTTAATTTGTCCTTGCTTTTGTTTATGTATGCTGCGTTAACTCTTGTGCTCTCACTTCAGTACCAAGTGGAGATGCATATTAATTTAGAAAACCTAGTAAAGAAACTATTACGCTATGGCGTGGTTAAGACAGGTTTGGCCTTCCATACAAGTGACAGTGACCGTATGGAACACTTTTTGTCTTTATGAATTTAAAGTGCTATGCCAACAGCTCCTGACTGTTGAAAACTCAGGACGTCCGAGGCAAATGCTGACATTTTAATACGACCTTGAAAATGACCTTGGAACAATTTTACCAGCTTAGAAAATTTTCATAGATTTACCAAAGACTTCAGTACTTGGCCCCTGTCAGATAGGCACATAGCGTTTTGAGCAGTCTGCAAATATTGGTTTTTACAGACATAAAGCAGTACATGTCGTACTCAAACCTAGGTATATTGACATTCTTAAGAGAACGCTTCAAATTGACCTACTTTTAGCAAAAAAAAAAAAAAAAAACTATAGGGATGTCATTGCGGGTTACCGGCAGGCAGGAGTGACCCATGCTTGCGTGGCCTCTTGGTAGGTGGGCCAATGGAAGTTTGTACTTGTGCATGTTACAGCTAACAATCCTTATTTGCTGACATATACAACACACACAGTAAACCGAAAGTAGCCCAAAACGTGATGTACAGTGTTTACAAAAACGCATGCATGTCTGTCGAGTGTGTAACAAAATATGCCGGTGTCCAAAGGTTATCAGAGCAGACTGTCACAGCCAATTTGGACTTTTTAAAACATAATTATACTGTAACACTATAACATAATCAAAATATTTGATCTTAACAGTGTAAATTGTTTGTCAGTTTAACATGTCTAGGCTTGAGCTTGCAGGAAAGCAAGAGAACAATTTTCCCAGATTTTTAAAGTTCTTCTTTACGTTTGAGCAGGGAAATATGTATTAGCTATTTGTAAAGCTAAGTGTCATAACTTTAACATTAGAGGTTTTAGGTTAACATAAAAATTCTTTAAAAATAAAAACATTTTCTTCATATTGCAAATTTATGTTCATGTTTTATTCATAAGAATGAAATAGTTTTGAAATTCTTAATAAGGTAGGATAAGAGAACTCTTGTCTTCTAATCTTGTCAACGGCTGTAGGATGGTGACATTTTCATTGCTAACACAACATGTTGTTACAAAGGACATTTTAATGTTTAGTTCTCATTGAGGTAACATATGCCTCCAAGTTCACGAAAATACTTTCAAAAAGACTAAAAAGATCATCTATGTCCCAATTCAAAAACAGTGCAAAACATTTTTAACAACACTGCATAATTTTTGCTTAAACTTTTTACTTATTTGCACTTAATCTTTTAAAGCAAAAATACCAGGAGGAAAGAATATTAAAATCTTTTGTCTCAGCAGATTTTTCAGACTTCTTAATGATTTTCAAGAGTCCAAAGACAGTTTGCAACTTAGTTTCACTCAGGGCAACTTGTAACAACTTAGATGTTATAATTTGGTTAACTTATAAAAAAAAATGTTTTAATTAGGTTTCTTGCTTATTTAATCAATGTCAAGGTCAAATTTTATTTCAGAAAAATAACAGGGTTATTATTGTTTCATGAATTATAAATTATTTGCTGAGTTTCATAAAAATTGCAAAATATAGGTCAAGATGATAACTAATGTAGGTTTTTTGCATTAAGTAAGATTTAAAGTCCATCAGCAAGAATTTTATCAGTTAACTGGCACTCATTTATTGTTCAACCTATATTGATAAAGGAGCCATTCATCCTGAAGACATATCATTAAGATGAAACACCATGATTATTTTAATAAGCGTGACCATCCGAAGTTATGAAATCTTCAGTTTTTAGCAGTATCAGTCGTATTAATTTTAATGTGAGTAACATTTTGCATGGTTGAGAAATCTATACAGTGAGCTAATGCATAATCCTTTTTTTTTCATTTCAAATTTGAGACCATGCATAAAATACATTTTTATATGGATTTCTTTTTTTTTTTGCACTCTTAAACTAATGACTAATGTATGTATCAGTCATATCACATTTATGCAGAGTAGGCAAATATAAAGTATTTTTGCAAAATTGATACTATCAGTCTTGTTATGTTTTATTGTGAAACTTGTTGTTGTATTAGTATTAGGAATAGATAATATGATATCATGTTATATTATATGACCATGCTTATCCCAATGAAATTTTTTTATAAAAATTAGTTGTGGTAGATCCATAATCAATTTCATAATGTAACCTGAGCAGTTTTAGAAAGATCACACATTTACTATACATAGAGTAATAATTGAAACTTTGAAGAAGTTGTTACAATTCAGTTGACATTTCAAAATAATCTGTGGTGTAGAAAGAAAAATTAAGGTTTCCAGTTGATTACTGCCCGTGGTCATTTGTCAACCAGTGTACCGTCACATGATATACTGGCCCAAATAGCGTCCAGTAATATGTAAATCAGACAACCCTGTAGATTATTGACAGCTTTCTTCATTTACCTACTGGTTTTATGGGCTGTTTTGATGCTATTCACCCTTTCAGTAAACAAACTCTGATATAAATATTCAAAGAAAACGGCAAACTCCAGATAGGAGAATAAAGTTTGGTCATATCATACATAGAATTCTCCTACAAATTGAATTATCTAAGAAAAGGTTTTAGGATGAATACTTCAAATACTCCAACTTTTTCTTGCTAATGGTTTCAGTTAAGAAAGTAGGGCAAGGAAAGTTAAAAATTAGTAAGTTAGTTTCCAACTTTGAGCTCTCTTCATGGTCAAAGGCTAAATGTCCCTGAATTGAAATCACTAACATTGAAAGATCGTTTTGGGTGTGAGATCTGTTGCCACCTGAATTTTTATGTGAGGAAGTTGGCAATTTCTGACAGAAGAAAAGTGTCTAGTTCTGTTCCTTCAAGAAACAAAATGAACTCTGCCTGTTTGTAAAGTACTATAATTATACTGTTGAAATTAAGAAAGAGGAGTTCAAAAACGTCTTGTCAAAAACCAATGGCTGGATTTCTATGAGTAAGTCAATTTTGTCTCCCCAAGACAGATGCACTGATTTTGCCCTTGTCTGAAGAGATGTATAGGTGGACTCCAAATCTCATAAATACCTGAAGGGATTTCCATGAAACTAAAATTGCAGAAGTTACCAGTACCAAGCCTAGTTGTGCATATTTTTTGGAAATTTTAAATTGTATCAAGGTCAAAGTAACAAAAGTTGGTCTTTCTTGTTGACTCTTCTTTTCAGTTATAAATGGCTGGAGGGATTTCAATGAAATTTGGGGAAAAGGATCAGTACCAAGCCTAGTTGTGCATAATTATCAGGAAAATTTGATCAGGTCAAAGTCACAATAACAAAGAATAGGTCATAGCCCCCCATGCCGGAGAAAACAAAACAGAACAGTGTCTTAAAATAAGATTTGTCTCACATAATGACATCTGACATTTTCGTAAGGGGTAGTCAAGCATGGCCTTGTTGCCCAGAAAGGATACCCACATACTACTTAAAACTTCTAAACATGCCTCTAGCTGATAAGTAACTGTTTTACAAATATGATTGTTTAATTTAAAATGAAACTTGTAGTTGTCATGACATAAAGGCATTCTTGACCAAGTTGAAAAGTAACCGAGTGGTCTGATACACAGGAATTAAATTTAATTACGTTGGACGTTAAACGAACCCTTTGATCTTTGCAAATTTATTGTTACATTTTAAACGGTCTTAAAAGATTAGACACAAAGATTTCACATAACTGTTAGGAATTATTTGGTTAAAATGAAAAATCTGTCAATTGAGATACCACAAAGCGTATGAAGTTAATCGCATAATCTTATTAAGGAAATTAGAACATTGCATATGATAAATAATAAAAGAAATATTTGACTTGTTTATTTGGCTGAAAATAAGATGTCCAGACATTCGATACTATTATTTAGTCTGGCAGAAATTTAAAGTCTGGCAATCAGGAGTGTTCCATCCACTACACCAACAACCATCAGACCGGCACCTCCATGGTAGATTTGGTAGGGTTGCTGACTTACATCTCTCACCTATTGAGTGTCATGGGTTTCATCTCTGCTATTGATCTGACACTTGGTGTTAGAAAATTGGCAGTGGCAGATCCCAGGGGAAACTTCAGCACCATTTGAGTTGTTGTGGTGTGGGTTTGAGTCTGGCATTGACCTTGACCTTTCTAGAGGTTTTAAGCTGAAACTACAAACCTGTTGTAAGTTTGAAAAGCAGAATTCTTGTTGATTACATGATACAGCGACCCTTGAACAATTGACTTAATATTGTAAGTAATGTTGACTAAAAAGTACAAAAATAACATTATTTTATTTCTGATAGTAAAAATTACATTATTTGACCGTTTTGTTGCAAAAATATTTCACTGATCAAATAAATTATTAACCAGAGTTAGTGTCAGTTTCACAGTTGTCTGATACATTAACTGATTCACTGATAAACAAGACTAAATATCTGTGCAAGTTAAAGGCCAATTTTAGGCCTGACTGCCTACTCGATGTTAGTTATTCTGACAGAGTCAATTATGATCAACCTACAATATATTATAAAACTGGTCAGCCACTGGAATTTAGATATTTGGACATTAACAGGCCATTTAACTCAATCATTTGTAATTATTGTAAATCACTGAGTGTATAATTTTGTCCTGTGGCAATATTTTTTTGTAGAAACGGCCTTTTTTTGCCAACATTGCAATTATGATTACAGTGTAATATTAAACCCTTGTCTGAGGTAAACTGGAATATGTCCATTTTTGATGGTCAAACCTGATGGCTCAATTTTACAAAGTTATGTAGGTTTTCAGATTTCAAGGGATGGCAATGAAACATTATATTTAAGTTACAATGATGTGTAAAATAAAATGTTTCATAACTGTTAAACTGTCACTGTAAATGTAACAAGGAGCATTTTTACTATGGTTTTATGATAGGTCTTGTGTAATAACTGCTCTAGTTGCATTTTAAAACTGCTTTAAAGCATTATTGTATTATACAAAGACATTGTCCCAGTAGTTATGTACATTAATATTCTGTAAAAGTCCTAGATGTCGTAAATTTGTGTCACGGTAAGAAGTTGCTGACGCAGATCTTTCAAAAGATGCCATCATAAAATATCAACCGGATTTTTGTACTTTGTGGATTATAGAAGTGATCTGTTTTGCAAATTATGAGCTTAAAAAGATGAATTCATGATATCTTTTAATTTGATGAAATTGAAAAAATTATATTTCAAAAAATGGAGTCAGGTGATGTGAGTAGTAAAACTATTTGATGTCACTTATGTCATTAATGTGTATAACCTTTACCTCTATTGTCCACTGCCTGTCCTAGACCTTCCCTGAAATGAAATGTTAATATTGTACTGCGCTTCTGACTCCATCATGACCTACCTTTAAATCAGCATCATTTTCCCACCAGTGTATCAGTGGGGAAATATCACCCTGGTCTCTGTAATTAACATGTCGGGACCTTTGCAGGAATATAATTATACTGTCATTTTATATAAGGTCAGTAGTGTCATTTCTACCAGATTTTGTAATCTCTTTGTGATGTGAGGTACTGATACAAGCAGATACAATCTTCCCCTCTCAATGTGTATAAAAGTATGACTGGTCATTCTAAATAATGGGTTCTGTCCTTACTTCTGTTCTTGCAGGTTGTATGAAAGTGTATTAGATGATACTTAGATTTTGTGTAAATTGCTTAATGCTACTTTGACAATGGAAATTTTGTACTGTTTTTTAAAGGAAAATGAAAATAAAAATAAGGTTTTTTTGTGGTGACTCATGTTTGTCAGAAGTACAGAAGGCTGTTTGCAATTCATAACACTTTTTGCAGTGACAGACATGTCTTCTATTGTTTGAGAGGAATTTTGCATTTTAGTGCAACATTTCTAAGATATGCAAATTTCCAAGTTGTAGTTTTTAGTGTGAAGGGGAATCATATTAGTTTCAATCATTTTTTCTTTTCATGAAATTTGCTTTGTCAGCTTTCATATTCAGTTTCTTGCATAGAATTTTTTGTTACATAATTCTGCTCATTATTATTTATTACATGTCACTTTCCTTCATGTAGAGCCCCATGGGCAGATATGTCACACACATCACAAAGGGACTCGGTAGGTTATGCGCTAGTATTACTTTACTTTTGAGTAGTAGGTCGGTCATGTACTTTGTTGTTTAGGGAAAGATTGAAGAAAATAAAGGAAATATGTTCTCTGTGGAGTCTTGACTGAGGTCAAAAGATAAAGGACAGTAATTGTCGTGAACAAAAAACAGAATCAACACTTAGAACATTCAAATAGAACCATCTGTATAGACTTATTCATTTTTTCAAGGGTTCAAATAATAGGGCAGTAAGTGAAATTGGCATGGCTTTTGTCCAGCAAATGTTAATATCCATTATAGGTTTGAATTATGACCAATATGGGCTTGTTTGTTGACACATACTTGAGACTCATATTAAATAATACATAGTATTAATATCCATTGTTAATATTGTTGAATTATATTTGCCTTTAATATTGATCTGTGTTGCTTGGTCCTTTCTTTATCACTATCTAAATGTAATACTTGGGATGTTCAGTACAGTACAAATTCTTTGTTTGACGTTCAAAAACTGTACATGAAATTTCTAATGATCTGAAAATACAGTTGGCATTTGCTTTTCATTCTGAAGAACTTTACAAAGATTACTGAACCTTGCATAGTAGGAGCCACAAAATTGAGATACTTTCTATTTTATTTGCAATACAAACTGAATTTAATATGATAGTATCAAGGACCATAAATGTACTTGGAAAACAGACAGGGAAGAACTAATGTCAACTTCACATGCTGATTAATGTAGTTATGAGACTAGTCCTGAGATACTCTTTTGTGAATGATCTCCCTTTTCAAAACATTGTTTATCAATTTATAGTTTTGCTCAGTAGTTTTACAACAGCTGAAGCAGAAAAGGGATATCACTCACCTGTGAGATTAAGCAACGAATTTGGGACTCTTATAGTCTCCGTCTTTGTTTGAGTATGTTCTATAAGTCATAAATCTGTTATGCTGTTTTGACATGGGCATTTAACCATGCAGGAATTTTTTTTTCAATTCATTTAGAAGATAGTCATTTCACCTGAAACAGCAGTATACATATTAAAGTGACTTGCATACAGAATGTTGGTCATTGAACTTCATCAAATAATGATCTAATGAAATAGTCTTTGAAATAACAGGTAGTGTGTATTTATATAATTGCCATAATTCTACTGGTTAACAGTCCTTTCAGTGCTTTGATTATGACAGTACCTTGTATACGGACACTAAAGATAGAATGTATCTGTCATGTGTGCACTTTTTATGCGAACTTTAAAACCAAGAGCCCAGACTTTGTCTTCTTTACTCAGTTAGAAACTTTCTCAGTCGACAAATTTTAATTAAACATTTATGGTAGCACTGACAAGTTGACATGTTTATTTGTTTTTTGTCTGTAAATTACTTGTTGCATTGTTCAGGGAATGGTAATGAAAAATGATGTTGACCCCTTGTCTGGTGGTTGAAGGGACAACCCCCACTGCCTCCCTGAAAAACTTTGTCTTTGGTGAGAGATCATAATGTTTGAAGTATTTGTCAAAATCAAGCTTTAAACTTAACAAACATTAGTGCAATGGGATGTCATGTCTTTACAATAGGTCTGAAAAATTCTGCCTTAAAGAAATCTATCTGGTGTTTGAAACATCAAGGTAAACTGAACCTTTGTCAAATATGTTTTCTGTAACACACCATTTTTGGCTCTTAAAGATAAAAATCTTATTTAGGTTTATTTTCAAAGTGCATATGAGGCATGGGTAGTGTGTCATAAATCAAAAGGCATATTAAAAATGTTGAGATAAGATATGCTGCACCTTACATGTCTGCCTATAAATGTATCATATCATTTTGACCCAGTTGATCAAATAAGGATGGCTGCCAAGTGAAATGACTCACTGATTAAAATGTGAATTTATTATTAAACATACTTCCCTTTAAGTTCCAGGCAAAATAAAAAATATTTACTGGATCTAGAATTTCAGGTGAATAAGATGAATCAAATGATGTTCCTCTACAAAAGTCTCATTCAATATTTTATAATCAATTGGTTTCAAATAAAAGGGTCAGCTGATAAAATGTGTTCCTACTCAAGTTCAAGTGGAGTGAATTTCCATGACCTGGAGCAGAAATGGTGTGAATCCATGGCCTTGATCACTAGAGGTGTGAATCTATGGCCTTGATCACTAGAGGTGTGAATCTATGGCCTTGATCACTAGAGGTGTGAATCTATGGCCTTGATCACTAGAGGTGTGAATCTATGGCCTTGATCACTAAAGATATTAATCCATGGCCTTGATCACTAGAGGTGTGAATCTATGGCCTTGATCACTAGAGGTGTGAATCCATGGCCTTGATCACTAGAGGTGTGAATCTATGGCCTTGATCACTAGAGGTGTGAATCCATGGCCTTGATCACTAGAGGTGTGAATCTATGGCCTTGATCACTATAGGTGTGAATCCATGGCCTTGATCACTAGAGGTGTGAATCTATGGCCTTGATCACTAGATGTGTGAATCCATGGCCTTGATTACTAGAGGTGTGAATCCATGGCCTTGATCACTAAAGTTGTGAATCCATGACCTGGAGCAGAAATGGTGTGAATCCATGACCTGGAGCACTAAAGGTGTGAATCTCTAATTTATTGATTGTGTGCACAATATTGAATAAATACATTAAAATCCAGTACAATAGTGTTGAAAGGCATAAATCAAATCAAGTGAAATTCTGTAAAAATGACCTGAACCCAGTGAGCTTTTATTTTGAAGTTGTACATTTCCTGTTTTTGCTTTAAAAAGTGCCTGATTAAAGCTACTGACTTCCTACTCATTTCAGCAAAAAAAAATAGAAGTGGTTCTCACTCGTTCAACTCCCTTGTCGATGGTTTAGCTTCATCAGTGAATGCTTACTTTTAGTTATGTGTGACGCAAAGTGTCACTGCGTACATGCACTGGTGCTTTTTTGTGCACATGTTATTTTGGTTGCATGACATAACATGTGCAAAACAGGTTAAGCTTAAAAAGGTCAAAATAGGTGATTGTGTATAGTCAATACAATGTTTAGGGAGAAATGCAAAAGGGTAAAAGTTAGTCTTTCAGATGAACCTCAAGGAAGACGAGATTAAATTGTCCTGACTCTGCTAATTATCACTGTTATACTAGGGCAGGACCACTTTTTTCAAGAGGCTCAGAATTTGAGGAAAGATTTTGTTCATTTCATAAATTTTAGACATGATACAAAAAATGGCTGTAGTCATTATTTACGGTGTTTTATAATCTCAAAAAATACACAGTAATAAGTGGAGAAGGGTCAAATGTCACCATGCTTTAACTCCAACCATATGCTTTCATAAGTGACAATTAATTAAGTTAAACACAGGTTAAAAGGATTAGAGCAAGACATTTCTATACAGTTAGTATTTATGAGAATTTCATGATCTGCATATATCTATTGAAATGAGCAATACAGTGTCTTACAGAGGATGGAGAGTTTAGTACTGGTGGTCAGGTAAACTACCTGCATATAAGTAACTGCAATACTGCACAACCAGACATTACACAGAAAGAAAATATACTTGTGCATGTACATGTTTTGATGCTGGTGGTATATTGAATGAACTAGTTTGTCAGACATGTTGCATATGGTATTTTTACTTAATTAAGATTAAATAGCATCATGCATGCAGACATGAATCACCTGAATATGTGAATAACACTTGAACAGGAAACAATACAATGTACAAGTCCTACACAAGCCCATATATAGCCAAATACAAGGCCAATAATTCAGCTGTTACTGAGAGCTGGCAGAGTTACGTGCTGTTTATAAGATTGTTGGAGTACAAGACTGTAAATAAATGAATTCATGCAGGTTGTACTCTATGTGCCAATGATGACCCGTCAAGGAAAACACCCTCAAAATGACCAGTAAAGTGTGTTGGTTGTCAGCTGTACCATGAGTCTGTTTCTTCCTGCCTAACAATAGCTGTTAAGATTTTTATTGTTTCACTGTTTGTTAATGTTTGTATACTTTTGTCTGTTTTCAGAAAACATTGTGATAACAGAGGATGATTCAAGTAGCAGTAACAGAGTTAACCCTAGCACCAACACATTAGGTAAGTTACATGTGTAACATTAGTTATTGATATGTACATATTACTGCTACACAGAAATAAGAAACATTGACAGAAACACACAAGCATTATAAGAAAACTGTCTCATGTATTTCCCCTCAAAGTGTTTCTTGAGAGCTGGGACAGAGGGGGCTTGTTGTTGGGGAAGAGGAGGGATGAGGTCAAATGGTAATATTTCATGTCTGCTCTACAACTCTAAACCACTTGCTATGGCACAAAATTAATATTCACCATATCAATTATGACAGATGTAATAAAGGGACATAATTATTTAAGCAGGTAAATGAAAGGTGTCTGGTTTTATATATTTGCATGCGTTGTCTAAATAATGATCATTTTATAATACTGATTAGTTGTATTTTAATGTTACTCATCGGGAGCATTTAGTACAGAAATTAGACAGGATGTTATGGTGACCATGGTGTTAGTGTTCGTGTTTCAGTTGCATGGAAGCTATAACCATGCACAGATCTCTGAATGAAACAAGTAGAAACAATTACAGAGTTATGGGCCTTTTGCTAGACTGCTCTATTTCAGATGCAGTTTAAGTCACTTCGTCCTCGGTCAATTTCACTTTTAACAGATCTACAAAACTATGTATTGACCTCAAAATTAGTCTATAATTGTATATTGTATTATATTTGTGAAATATTTGCATTAAAAATGATATATTTAGATGGAATTCATTAGAAATTCAAGTTTGCAAAATTATTGTTACCTCCCTTTACCTATCTTGGGTGCGCACCCAAGATAGATTGGAAATGAATGAATTCAGAAGCTACACGTAGGTTTAAAACTTGCCTTTTGGTTCAGAATGTTATAATATTTGTATATCTATCCAATTCAAAATGTAAAAGTAGAAATTATATTGAAATAAAAAAGAAATACTGAACATTTTAAATACTTTCATATCAAAAGGGAGTAATAACAAAATTTTATGAAAGTTAATAAAATGTAAATATCTTTTTGTTCATTAAATAAATCTCTAACAAAATATACAAAAAGTAAAACTTGTCATAAAATGTTGCTTAAAAGTAATTGACCACCTTTCAGTAACTAATGTATTGAATGACCAATTCAAATTTCACTATATCAATTAATTCCATTAAGCAACTGTCTAGCTCACCTGAGCACAAGGTGCTCAAGGTGAGTTATTGTAATCCCCTGGTGTCAGTGTCTGTCTGTCGTCTGTCTGTTCAAACTTAACCTTGTGTATGCAATAGAGGCTGCATTTTTCACTGGATCTTCATGAAACTTGGTCAGTATGATTGCTTTGATGAAATGTAGGTCAAGTTTGCATATGGGTCATCCAAGTTAAAAAACAAGATCACTAGGTCAAAACATAGAACAAGAGGACCATGATGGCCCTTTATCGCTCACCCGAGTACAACTGCTTTTAACAAAGTTGCTAGAAATCATCGAAACAACCTTTCTGACAAATTTCCAGGATATTTGGGCTGAAAATGTAACCTCTAGAGTGTTAACAAGGTTTTTCCATATTTGGGCTCTGTGACCTAGTTTTTGACCCCAGATGACCCATATTCAAACTTGAGCTAGAAATCATAGAAACAACCTTTCTGACAAATTTCCAGGATATTTGGGCTGAATATGTTACCTCTAGAGTGTTAACAAGGTTTTTTCATGTTTGGGCTCTGTGACCTAGTTTTTGACCCCAGATGACCCATATTAAAACTTGAACTAGAAATCATCGAAACAACCTTTCTGACAAATTTCCAGGATATTTGGGCTGAAAATGTAACCTCTAGAGTGTTAACAAGGTTTTTCCACATTTGGGCTGTGTGACCTAGTTTTTGACCCCAGATGACCCATATTAGAACTTGGGCTAGAAATCATCGAAACAACCTTTCTGACATATTTACAGGATATTTGGGCTGAAAATGTTACCTCTAGAGTGTTAACAAGGTTTTTTCATATTCGGGCTGTGTGACCTAGTTTTTGACCACAGATGACCCATATTTAAACTTGAGCTACAAATCCTCTTAACAACCTTTCTGACAAATTTCCAGGATATTTGGGCTGAAAATGTTACCTCTAGAGTGTTAACAAGGTTTTTCCATACTTGGGCTGTGTGACCTAGTTTTTGCCCCAGGTGACCCATATTAAAATTTGAGCTAGAAATCAACCAAACAACCTTTCTGACAAATTGCCAGGATATTTGGACTGAAACAGTAGCCTCTAGAGCCTTAACAAGATTTTTCTATTTTTGGGTCATGTGACCTAGTTTTTCATCAGAGATGACCCATATTCGAACTCGTCCGAGTAATTACTGGGACAAACATCCTGACCAAGTTTCGTGACAATTGAGGCAAAAATGTGACCACTAGAGTGTTAACGAACTAAGTGTGGACGGACGACGGACATTCATCGATCCTAATAGTTCACCCTGAGCCAGCTCAGGTGAGCTTAAAATCTTATGAATGCAATAAAGGTTGAAGTTTTCATTGAATCATGGTGAACTTTCTTGATAAATTCTAGATTGAGTTTGCATATGGGTCATCTGCGGTAAAAAACTTATGTCAGGGGGTCAAAGCATAGTAAAACCTTGTCTATGCAATATAGGTTGCATTTTTCATCAGATATTCATGAAACTTGGTCAGAATGATTATCTTGATTAAATCTAAATAGAGGTTGAATATGGATCATCTGGTGTCAAAAACAAGTATGCAGGGTCAATTCATAGGTAAACCTTGTGTATGCAATATAGATTGCGTTTTTATTGGATGGTCAGTATGATTGTCTTAATGAAATTAAGGCTGAGTTTGAATATGGGTCATTGGAGGTAAAGTACTACGTCATCCAGTTAACAGCCTTGTACATGCTATACAGGTGACATTTACAACCCAGTCATAATGAAAATTGGTCAGAATATTTGTGTGGATCACCTGGGATTATAAACTAGGTCAAAGGTCAGTTGCAAGGAAAATGTTGTTAGTACTCTAGAAGTCATATTTTATAGCCAATCATCATGTAAATTGGTCTGAAGGTTTGTCTTGTCAAGGTTAAACAGAATGTTTGTGTTTATGATATATAGTTTACGGTTGAAGTTTGGTCACATATCCTTTGCACAGCCGGCATATTTTGTTACACACTCGACAGACATGCATGTGTTTTTGTAAACACTGTACATCACGTTATGCTACTTTCGGTTTACTGCGCGTGTTGTATACGTCAGCAAATAGATTGAGCTGTAACATGAAAGTAAAATTTCCATTGGCCCACCTACAGAGGTCACGCACAGGGGTCACCCTGTCTGCTAACCTGGGCATGGACTTCTTTTAAGCTCACCTGAGCTGTAGGCTCAGGGTGAGCTATTAGGATCGATGAATGTCCGTCATCCGTCGTTCGTCCACACTTAGTTCGTTAACACTCTAGTGGTCACATTTTTGCCTCAATTGTCACGAAACTTGGTCAGGATATTTGTCCCAATAATTACTTGGACGAATTCGAATATGGGTCATCTCGGATGAACAACTAGGTCACATGACCCAAAAATAGAAAAATCTTGTTAAGGCTCTAGAGGCTACTGTTTCAGTCCAAATATCCTGGCAATTTGTCAGAAAGGTTGTTTGGTTGATTTCTAGCTCAAGTTTTAATATGGGTCACCTGGGGTCAAAAACTAGGTCACACAGCCCAAATATGGAAAAACCTTGTTAACACTCTAGATGTTACATTTTCAGCCCAGATATCCTGGAAATTTGTCAGAAAGGTTGTTTCTATGATTTCTAGCTCAAGTTCGAATATGGGTCATCTGGGGTCAAAAACTAGGTCACGCAGCCCAGATAAGGAAAAACCTTGTTAACACTCTAGAGGTAACATTTTCACTCCAAATATCCTGGAAATTTGTCAGAAAGGTTGTTTTGATGATTTCTAGCTCAAGTCGAATATGGGTCATCTGGGGTCAAAAACTAGGTCACAGAGCCCAAATATGGAAAAACCTTGTTAACACTCTAGAGGTTACATTTTCAGCCCAAATATCCTGGAAATTTGTTGGAAAGGTTGTTTTGATGATTTCTAGCTCAAGTTTGAATATGGGTCATCTGGGGTCAAAAACTAGGTCACACAGCCCAAATATAGAAAAGCCTCGTTAATACTCTAGAGGTAACATTTTCAGCCCAAATATCCTGGAAATTTGTCAGAAAGGTTGTTTCTATGATTTTTAGCTCAAGTTCGAATATGGGTCATCTGGGGTCAAAGACTACGTCACAGAGCCCAAATTTAAAAGCAGTTGTACTCGGGTGAGCGATAAAGGGCCATGATGGCCCTCTTGTTTTCTTTTTTGCTAACGAGAGGTCGATTGTAAGCGTTCTCATAAGATGTCAATATACCTAGGTTTGAGTACAACATGTCTGCTTTATGTCTATAAAAAATATTTGCACACGCTCAAAACACTATTCCACAGGGGCCTGTACGCGAACGTTGGTAAAACGAAAATTTTCAAACCTGGTAAAATTTTGTCCAAGGTCATTTTCAAGGTTGTCTTAAAGGGTCAGCATTTGCCTCAGACGTCCGAGTTTTCAACGTTCAGGAGCTGTTGGCATAGCCTTTAAATTCATACAGACAAAACGTGTTCAATACGGTAACTGTCACTTCTATGGAAGGCCAAACCTGTCTTAACCCGCGTATATGGTTTATTACATTATGGCCGTTCAGAGGATAAGATCATAACTAGGTCTTGGGTGAGCGATTTAGGGTCATCTTGGCCCTCTTGTTAATTGTGCAAACCACCAAAAATCAGTCCCTGTCTTTAAAACTATATGTATTAAGAGATCCTGTTTGAAGCTTACAATTTTCCAGCTTGATGGCATATCCAATATTTTGAAAAAGCAAGGATACAAATTTGCATGAAGTTGTTTTTGCTTTTTGACTGTTAATTCTTGTCATTTTGAATGTTTTTTGTGGTTGAGGGATTTAACATTGCTATGTTTATTGTGGTTGAGGGATTTAACATTGCTCCTGTTAAATAAATTCAGGAATTTTTGTATTTTTAGAAACTTGTCAACAGTCGGCATACCAGGGTACATGTAGAGATTTCGCTGTAAAATGGTTCTACAATTCATCGTCACAAGTCTGTGAAAGATTCTGGTACGGAGGTTGTAATGGAAATGCCAATAACTTTGATGATGAAGATGACTGTCGACGTACATGTTCAGGCACAGTGGCACAGACAGATGATGGTATGTAACATACTGCAATCCTCACCTTCTCTCCATAGTTAGGCATTTCTGTACAAAAACAAACATTTGTTTATGTGTTTGCACTCATCATGGATCCAGTGTGCATATCTGGTTATCCATTATAACCTAAATAACAATATAGCTTTAGTAATTACTGTATAAATTTGTTACAAGACAGAAGCTAGGCTTTGAACCTGTACCATGTACAAAATCTGTTCCCCCGCAGTAAAAACATTCTTTTCTTTACTATTATTTTCAACATAGGACAGATTTTGGTTTCATACAAACAGGGCACCATTGAGAAGTTTGAAGGAATGAAGTTGTAAAGATTATATAAAACTTTCAGATGCCTCAACAAAGGAAAGCGTTTTTCTGTGCATTTATCAAACAATAAAACAAAAAAAAGATCGTAATGAAGTGAAAGTACGCATTTTCTTGTTCATAGACAACAGAATGATTACCAAATTGAGGTCCATATTATAAATAGAATGTTTTACCACACACTATAATTTATATATTTATATTGATAATCATTTCATCCTTGATGTTACTGAATGTTTGTCAGCAGCAGTATTGCTTGTTTATAAAATGTATCAGGGACTAGAGGTTCCTTATTTTCACAATTACAATAAATGCCTACACAGTTGTGACTGTGTCCCATGTGATATGCAATGCATTCAATGATATCAAGTGACAGTAACTTTACATGTGATACAGAGTCATATACATCAGCACTACATGTGACTTATGATCATAAAATGTGATTTTTTGTGATGTCTTATGATCCTGTTTGTTTCAAGTCGCTCATTTATATCTTCTTCATATGTCCCCATTTAATCGAACCACTACGTATTTCTTGGAAGGGGCTGGTTGTTGAACATACGGAAATAGGTGGACGATTTCTAGGGGTCATTACAACTAATGCAAACATTCCTGTTGAACAAAACTTCTGCAAATAACAAAGCCATTTAAAATAATGGTTTACTAAATGCATTTTTTAACCCAAAATTATGGCTTGAGGCAAGCCCTGACCTTCTACAATACAGCTAGATTTCCTGGTCAGTTTTGAGGCAACTTCACTATAGAAAGTGTTCAGCACATCATTCATTACTCATCCCATCTTATTGAAAATTAAAGCTACAGTTAACAATTTGAAAATTGTCACCGACAACAGTATTTACTACTGTCGATTAGAGACTACTGAATCAAAACAGCAGCATCACTGAAGGGTGGTGTCACATGTTCTCTTAAAAAGTTACCATTTATCATTTTAGAAGTCCAGAGTAACTGATTGAATATAAATTAACTCATCATGGAATAGGGTAACAAAATTAGAAACTTTTTCAATCACAGGGAAATAAAGAGTCTGTGAAAGAGCCTAATATAGATTCATGTCTTTTTAAGTCATAACTATGTTTCATTCATTCTGCATTTTCATAGGAAGTGTAATGTCATTCTGAATGAAGTAGTACCTCTAGTGTTACATTGGTAATTATCCTTGTTGCATACAGGAACTTTAGTGATTAATCTTGTTGCATACAGAAACATTGATAATTATCCTTGTTGCATACAGAAACATTGGTAACTTTCCTTGTTGCATACAGAAACATTGGTAACTTTCCTTGTTGCATACAGAAACATTGATAATTATCCTTGTTGCATACAGAAACATTGGTAACTTTCCTTGTTACATACAGAAACATTGGTAACTTTCCTTGTTGCATACAGAAACATTGATAATTATCCTTGTTGCATACAGAAACATACAGAAACACTGGTAACTTTCCTTGTTGCATACAGAAACATTGGTAACTTTCCTTGTTGCATACAGAAACATTGGTAACTTTCCTTGTTGCATACAGAAACATTGATAATTATCCTTGTTGCATACAGAAACATTGGTAACTTTCCTTGTTACATACAGAAACATTGGTAACTTTCCTTGTTGCATACAGAAACATTGGTAACTTTCCTTGTTGCATACAGAAATATTGGTAGAACAGACACATTGGTAATTAATTTTGTTGCATACAGAAATATTTTGTTCTCAGACTGTTGTACATATTTCTAGACCAGGGGTGATTAAGAGTTTGTCACCGGTAGGTCACGATGAAAGAATAGGTGTGGTACGATGAGGGGGAGGCATTGAACATGTCTGCTGTGATAGAAATAGGGAAAAGCCTTCCAAATACTTGATTATCATGACAGAAAATCATTTAAATTTCAAAGTTGCACTGTGTGGGTAGCAAACTGTAATCGTGCTTTTGAATGAAATGATGAGTATTTAAAATGCTGTGTTTGTGCATTCTAATGACATTGCGTTATACATACAAATTATATCCTACCGTTCAGTCATTCAGGTTCTCGATGTCAATCGTGAAAAAATCATGTCTCCTTATTTAATGAATAATTTTATTTCTAGTTTAAGTAAATCACATAATAATAAACTCATTTATTTGCAGTCCATCTCTAGCAGATTTTGTCATCAGATATTTGAAGGGCAAAAAATACACAAAAATTTCAACTGAATTGAGATTTAATGAGGTAGAATTGAGCTGATAGGTGATATTTGTGGGTCATAAGCACTTTCTTGCTATGCAGATTTTGAAGTATACAGATAGTCTGAATAAGATATTTGATTTACATTTGATGCATATTAAAGTTGTGCACACAGTGCAGGCCATTGAAATAAACGCATTGAAAGATGGTGTTTTTCTACTTGATAGAGTTTTATTTATATCATTGAATGATACCAGTCTGTAATGTCTACATTATAGGTCTGATGGCAAGTCTGACAAGGGATATGGTATATTAATATTCAAGGTCATAGGTCAAGGTCAAAGTTAAAGTAAAACTTAAAACAGATTCTCACCAATAACATGTAAATATTAAGCAGTGAAGCAGTGTTACAATGTATTTCAAGCATGAAGTAGGCAGTATACATAATAATGAAACATTTATGGACATGTGAGTATTTTG
Source organism: Saxidomus purpurata (assembly GCA_022818135.1). Taxonomy (NCBI): domain Eukaryota; kingdom Metazoa; phylum Mollusca; class Bivalvia; order Venerida; family Veneridae; genus Saxidomus; species Saxidomus purpurata. The sequence goes on along the minus strand of JAFMSR010000001.1, from coordinate 23,836,771 downwards.
ATATAATAGACTAATGTTGTGGTCAATATATAGTGTTGCAGACCTGTCAAAAAGTTACTTTTATAAGCAGCTTCACTAAGGATATATTTTAGATCATATACATTTGTGAAACAATGTATTATAGCCTCTTTATTTAAAAGGCATTTTCACATATTCCCTGGTATCAACACTGTCCTTGAAATGAGTCAGGTCATGTGCTTCCACTTCCTGTGGAGTATTGCAAGAATATGGTACTTAGGTGATATTTGGATCAAGTATACATGCTATGACAAGACGAATTTTGATGCAAGGCATCAAAGACGCCGCGCATGTTTTTTGAAGCATGGCTGGGAGATGGGCACTGGGGCAGGTTTCTATATAAAATGTGCGTGGTAAACATCAGCGACCCTTTTTACTACATAAAATGATCATTACCTCTGTCACGGACCTATATACACATCATGTTAATTATGTTACATGTATATGTTTTTATTCATCCTTGTAATGATATATGCAAATAAAAAGATTTTAAATGATTTTCTAGTTTCTGTTTTTTATTTTCATTCACTCATGGGAATTTGCGTAACTGGAATGCAGATAAGTTGTTAAACTGTCAAAGAACTCAAACAAAAATAACGCTAAAATTTTTCGAACTATTTAAATACAAAACAAGAAAAGTAATACTTTTTTCTAACAAAGATCTTTCATTTCAACACGGACCTATACACATGTGTATATAGGTCGTGATTTTTGGGTTTAAATACCGCCCGTCTAAAGGTGATAGTAATAAAACATAAAGCACACACTAAATAATATCGAACTAATTCGCTTAAAATAGATAAATGTACATTATTAAACAAAACATATTCAACAAATACATATTTTATCATTTAGAATAATAAAAGTGTATTTAACATAAAAAAATTGAATTAAGACTTGTTTCCGGTTATCTCATTTGTTTTTGGTTGTTTCCGAAAAAATGTTTTTTGAAAAAAAAAAAAAACATCCCCCCCCCCCCGCTGCAAATAGCTTGTATTTACAAATCTTCTTGTTGATGAAACTGATTTATAAAAATAAAGTTTTTATTGTAATTAGCATAATACTTAACCCTATATATACTTCCATATTGTTTGTCTATTGTGATAATTAAATACCCCTACCCCCTCTCACAACTTAATTATTTTCAGATGCTAATTTTACACTGGCTGCATTTTTAGATACCAAGAAACTGATAACAAAACTATTTATAACCATGGTTCTCCCACAATTTACACGGGTTAATTAGCGGGCAAAAACCTGTGTAAAATAATTTACGAGTCTAAATATTGTGAAAAAGAACTATCTGTAAAACAGAATACCTGCCCCCCCCCCCCCTGTACTGGTAAATTAATGTGGCTTTTCCCCCCCCAAAAAAAACCCCCCCCCCAAAAAAAAAAAAAAAAAAACACCCCCCCCCCCCCCTATAACCTTTCAGAACCCATGGCTGACAATCCACATTCTGTTTCAAAGTGAAAACCTGGAATTAGTTAATGCTGTCTCATACATCGGCCCCCCTACTGTTTTTCCATTGGGTGATTATTGTTTTTTTTTAAAAAAAAAAAAAAAAAATCCCCCAACCCCCCCCCCCCCCCCCCCTCCTCTCCCCCTTTTTTTTTACAGTTTCAATATTAAAGTTTAATATGTAGTAATTAAGATGGGTTTTCATTGATTTTTTCACTTGGCGACCCCCACGTTATTCTATTTTACCTGAGTGTTTTAAGATAGCAAAACATCTTCCGAATCTTTTTTCTCTGAGCCTTTGATGAAATCGGGTCGTAAGGTCCGGTCCCTACAAGCCCCTATAAAACCCGTGGTCTACGAGTTTGTGGAAAAGTTATTAAATACTCATTAAATGTATCCAAAGTTTTGAAATAAGGGAAGGAAAAATGTGTATTTTAAGGAAAGAAACCCGGTGTGTATTGTATTGTTTTTTTTAATGACTTAATACAATTTAATGATTCATAAAAGTCATTTTTCATACATAGAACATAATTTAAATTTTACAATAATAATGTTGGCTGCTCCCTGGCTCGATTATGCAACCCCATCACCCCGGTACAAATTTGAAACCTATTCAATCCTACGCCGCCGCGTCAACAGCACAGTGTTGCATTTTGATCTGTGAGAGAATAGGATTGGCCAGTTCCCATTTTGAAATGAACTTGTTTTTCTCTTGAATTGAAAAATCATTGGATAGTCTGTAAAATTAGATTATCATCCATTATCTCCAGTTAATACATGAATGATGTCAGCAAGACTTTTCTTCAGTCAATCAGACCATAGAACAAAACTAATGATACATTATTTTAGTTTTGCTTATAAGAGTTACAAGAGCTAGGTTAAGTGGACACTGTTGACTTCCGAAGGCAGTTTATATAACCTTTAGACATTGATCAATTCCATTCTGTTCAAAGTGTCTAGTTTTACTGTCTCTAATGGTACTTGTTCCTAGATGTAACTTTTCTCTTGCCACTACATATATAGATACCATGCAATTCACTTTCAGTTTTAATTAGAAGATATAATCCACTTGACACAGTGCCACACGTCCTCTTCTGTGACATTTATATTGACACAACACACCTCCTCTAGCGGAGAGTATTTGATGTGTCTTTGTATCCGTCTTACAGAGGTCAAGGTCAAATACTGCTATTTCCTATTGAACAGTGTTTTCCCCTCCAATTAAACTGTCTGATGGTTAGAAGAAAGTAAATGCATTTACAGCAGGGTTATTCAAAGGTTTTCCTACGGAGTATTGTTAGGTGAGATAACTCACTGATGGATGCCTCAGCTAATATAACAATAGATAGAGTTTTGTTTACAGCCCTTCATCAGTTTTATTATTCCTAATTGTTTCTCTACACAGAATTTGACATTCGATTCTTATTGTTTCTCACCAGACGTGGGTGCGATCAATACACTGGAATTAAATTAACTTGCCTCTTTCCAGACACCATGTTCTTTTTTATACCTTTCTTGGAGCATTTTTTCAAGCCAGTGAATGTGAGTCAGAAACTTCCAGAGCAGTATTATTTGACAAGTCTATAAGAGATTTTCTGAATACTTTATCTGCAACCCAGCTGTGCTTCTCAAAGACTATAATCTTCAAAACTTACGCATTTACAATAAATAATATTGATTTGTAATGGTTGACTTTAATAATTACATTAAAGCCTTCCAACTAAAAAGCATTTCTTGCCAGGAAAGTGTGGATTCATTGTCTGATTGTATTTTCACCATATTACATCTGTGCTTTGTCAGCCAGGGTCAAGACTCCCAATATAGTCTATGAAGCATTGTACTGAAGGAGGGAGTCTGAAAGTGACATACATATACTTTATACACAAATAAAAAAGATTCAGAAACAAAGTGAAGTCTTGTAACTGTACTGTTTGAAACACATATATACATAGTATTATTATTATTTAGGTTATTTCTCCAGAGAAATTTATGGTCTCAACTTTCACCATTATTCACACTGTTGGAATATATAGGGTCAATTTGTCTCATTTCGGAGCTCCCAATGTGACATTCTGCCTCATTTCGGAGCTCCCAATGTGACATTCTGCCTCATTTCGGAGCTCCCAATGTGACATTCTGCCTCATTTCATACCTCAGAGAATTATTATCAGAATATGATATTACTTTGTATGTCATATCATGTGTCTTGTATGCACAATTCCTCTGTTTGGAAATATTAAGGTAATCTTGAGATTATTTTGCCGGTCTAATGCTCCAAAGTCCAGTTTTCATCATCAAAATATAATTAAAAGTTTTGATTTTGGTTCAAACTTTGGTTGGCACATTAATTTGAATAAGTACTGTGTAATGTACCTTCTTGTGTTTCATTTTTGTGCTAGCAAAGGAGTGGAAAATTGCCAAATATAGCCATCAAGTTTAAGTGCAGTCTGCAATATACAAGTTATCTGGTGTGATAATTTATTTACAAGATAGTCTCGGGTGTCTTTGAGAGTGCCATTGTGTCAATTGCATTAGACTAAATAATGTCATCGGATGGTTTCAAGGAACTCTAGTGCATTAGCAGTTGCAAAATTTTTCTGATTTTGGTCTTTAATGTCGAAATACTATACATTTTCAAAGCATGACATTTATAAGTGTTCAGCACTTCTCTGTCAGGGATAAAGTGCACTGCTGTGTACTTGTGTATCAGTTATGCTACTTTTTTTTAAAGTATTGTTTTGTAGTAATTGTGAGATAGGGGAGGTACTTTTTGTGCAAATATATAAAGAGTCTCCAAATGACTAAGACATTTATTTAAAGAGTGTTGTTTTAATAATTAGGCAAGAAAACAAACTTGTGACCAAAGTGAATATTTAGGCAAGAAATCAACATAAAATTTTGTTTTGTGCAAAGTGAATGTTCCTAGTTCAGGAATTTTAACCAAATTACTGAGAAAAAGTCTTGTCTCTGGCCAGTTATATACGTAGGTTACCTGTACATTTCCAGTACAGAATGATCATTTTGTTAAATAAATGCAAAGTTTTTTTATATAATTTTTACACCTCTTTTTTTTTTTTTTTATTTTTTTTTTTTTTTTTTTTTTTTTTTTTTCCCTCCTCCCTTTCTTTTTTTTTTTTTTCCCCCCCCCTTAAAAGTTGAATCATTTGTTAAATAAATGCTGTTAAATGCAGTGCTTGTTAATGTTTATAGGTACCTTCGGGATATGTTTCACTTTTGAGCTACCATGCTTGCTTTTTAGGGGTAGTTATTTTCATGTTTCTGTCAAAACGAATAAACACAACTAAACACTGATTGAAATGTCAACTGGTTATTATACAAAATGTTTTCAGTAGTAATTATGGTTTGGCTGAGTCTGAAAGACATTGAGTCCCTAATTTGCAGACCCTTTAAATATTAAACCAGACAGTGTTTCTGTAAGTTTCTAGGTTTAATGCCAAGAGTGGTTTTGCAGACTGATAAACAAATTGATTAGGTAAGCAAATTGTTTTATCATTCAACATTTTCTTCCTCAGCAAAAATGCAGATACAATTTTTTTGTTTCAGTCATATGAATTTGTCAATAAGTTGTCTCGCATTTCTTGGCAACAACTTACCAATCGCACTTTATGCCTGTTTGAAATGGAAAGAGGGGGTTTTACAATGGAATCAAATAACATTTGTACAAAATAGGAAATTTGCGTTTTATTAGATTTTTGTTAGCAATTTTACTGGAAAGTCAGATATATTAGGACCATTGTGAGATAAGAAAGTGGGCAGTTAACAGGTTATATTGATTTTCGTCCACAAATCATGGCTTGTCTGGACAGTTACAGATCAAGATATAGATTGTTAATGAAAATATTTGCCAGAGAATTTGTAAGATTTGGATGTGTCAGTATGTTAGCAGAAATATTTACTGAGGCTCTTGTCTACTTTCTGTCATGTAACAGTTTACAATGTAAACAGAGAACTCAACAATATGAAAAATGAAAACTACAGAAGAAGAATACAAAAAAAGAAAATAGAGGAAGCATAATACAGTCATGACTCTACCCTCTACTCTTGTTAATGTGGTGTCCATTCAAACTTTTCCCACTGCATCTTATTTGTCATAGTTTA
>JAFMSR010000001.1:23808673-23826173 GCA_022818135.1 Saxidomus purpurata | reverse complement strand
CAAAAATATATTACAATGAAGTATAGTCATAATTTGTATCTGCCATTACGAAATGTTTGATAAACATAAACCATTTTGTGGGATTGAAACCTGGAGATTTCCGTTTTACTGTATTTGCTCGTGTTGTTAGCTCCGACATATACGTTCAAAATGATTTTCCCAGACCATAAATAAATATACTCCATATACTTAAGGATATGAAGTTAATATCAAGAATTGCAAAAAAACAATGATATATTATCCCCCACCTTGAAATCATGAAGAGATATGATATAAATGCAAGTTGTTCAATATCATAATCACTTAGCATTTAGCATCGGTTAAATATCAATTACTAAGGTTTAGAAGGCTTATTGACTAGTTGTGTTGTATAATTGTTGCAAAATGAAATATAAATATATCTACATATTGGCACTACCTTACGTGTTACTTCTACAAGATACTGAATGTATGTTTGCAGCATTAGGAGACCAGCAGAACACTTGTAGATACTCACGGTTTGGATGTTGTCCTGATGGTGTTACATCAGCTCAAGGCAACAACAATGAGGGATGTCCAAATGCTTGCCAGGTAAGTCAGTTTTCCTTTGTTTCTGTGCATAAAGTTGGCAGGCATTAATAATTGCATTGTGAAACCTTGCCCTCTTATCTAGGTGGCAAGTAGATCCTGCCTTTGCCATCAGTTCAGACCAAGACCAGTATGCACATCCACGTGGTTCAGGCAATATATCCATGTGGTTAAGGCAATATATCCACATGGTTCAGGCAATTTATTCACATGGTTCAGGCAATATATCCGTGTGGTTCAGGCAATGTATCCACGTGGTTCAGGCAATATATCCACGTGGTTCATGCAATATATGCTTGTGGTTCAGGCAATATATCCACGTGGTTCATGCAATATATCCACGTGGTTCAGGCAATATAATTATGTGCTCTGTAGTTCATACCCAAGCAGCGAAGTATGGACTATGTGTAGGGAAAGCACTGTTTTATCATTTGTACGCAAGCTGTTCCTTTTACTAAAGCCATGGCTCAATTGTAAACTTTCTTTTTCAAAAGAATTTTGATGATTAACTTAGAGTGGGAACTTTCATTTATTCAAAACAATATTTCATAAATGACTACATGCATTTCAGATTAGTAATGCATTGGGCATCTAAAATGTGTAATTTGCTAGAAACCAGACTGCAAAATTAGTTAAAAAATAGAAAAGCATCTAAATTACAAGCAGTTTTGAGATGGTTTCAGAAAATTACTGCAAAATTTTATTGTTTTGTACAAAATGTGGCAAAGGATCTTTCTTTTTATCAGTTAATGGTTAATTATCTGGCGCTGGCATAATTGGAAAATGGCAAATATAATATGTGTCTGTTGATGGGAATAATTCTGCATGTTTCTTTGGTGAAAAATGTCATCCTGACAGTATAATAGAAATGTCATACTATTGCGTTGTTATACTTTTGATGGACCCACTCCATTTTTATTTGGCCATCATTTTTGACATTCAAGGAAATAGAATAGAAATAGCCATGGCAGTTCCATTTGGAGGCATTTGGATATTTATTGCTACATTTTTTTTTTAATTTTGTGTAGGAAGTATGTAGAAGATACATTAGGGTCAAAATGACAGTTTTATTTCCTCTGTGACAGAGGGAAATGCGTGCAGTGACAATTTTTAGTGTTTTTCAGGAAACTGCTGAGAGAAATACTGTTAAAGTTGATGGTTTTCTTCACTCAGTGAAAATGTAGTGTGGTAGTTGTCACAGATGGTTGTTTTATAGTCACATTTTATGACTGTAACTAAAAACATGTTGTTAATTTAATAGTTTTAAAGCAAAAACTCAGTTATGTTTCATTCACTCGGGACTCCCCTAATAAATAAAGAATCGGTTTTTAATTACTTCGAATTGTTTTGAAAGTAGATGTTCACTTTTATTAATAATTTGAATTATTTTGAAAGTAGATGTTCAGTTTTAGAAAATGAATTAAATAACACAATTTGTAAATGTACTTTATTATATTTGACAAAAATAAATGTGGTATACCTATTTTTTTCCAGAATACGAATGTATTTCGTAAATCATCGACCGGTACATATTTTTGCATGCTCTTTTCTTAATCACGAATGGTCATGTATTAAAAAATAAATTAATATTCTGCAAAAATATTTTCATGGCAAATTGTTACACGTATCATTTCCGAGACCTTTGAAGACCGGAGCCGGAGACCGGCTTTTATTACCTCGCGTCGCACGGTGCAACTGTAAACATTTTCTCGATAGATTTGGCTGAACTCGGTAGACATTAGTTGCTTGCTTTTCCTTTCGAAATATACGTAAACCAACTTCAGACCTGATAAAATATTGATCAATTTAAACAGGAAATGAATTTTGAAAAGTAAGATTGTGTATTTTGAGCATGACATTGTCGTAAAACCGCATAATAAAACAAGTGAGTATCTTCCACTGTATTGCTGAAGTGGGTGGGGTAACATGATTTGCAACATCAATAACGTCAGAGACTCACCCCAGACCGATTAAGTTGACCAAATTAAAGCCCTGCTGTATGGAAATATAATTGTGTACAGTCAACTCTCATTATCTCAATTTTTTTGGGACCAAAGAAAATAAGTTGAGATAACGAAAAATCCAGATAACTGAAGTTGAATAAAATATAAAATATGCTCAATACGGGGGGGTTAACTTTCTCCCGTCCTGAAAGATTGGAGATCCCCCCAGGGTTGGTTACCGGGCCCTTCTCTGAATTGCTCGACTGGTGCTCGGACAAGTTCATGACTTCCACCTTCCGACATGACTCTTCCGTTTTTTTCAATATCGAGATGTTTTCTATCTAATGTGTACGTATTGATGACAGGATTTATAACTGACAGAATCTTCATTTCTTCCTGTTTATAAATGCAAATAAATTTACTCAGTTTTGACACAATTCAATGCAAATTACCCATTCTGCATATTACACAGCTTACGTCGCAAACAAACAATTAATTAATTTCGGGTCGTTAACCGGATCACTGAGTGAATAGCCTTGCAAGGTGTTTTTCGCACTTCTGACAGCAGACTACAATTGAGCTAATACAATCGCATGCAGCTTTTCGCACCTTGTTTGGCAGGTGATAAATGTCAAATCGAGATATCGGATCTCAAAATATAGGAAATTTCATATTTGGGAATCAAAAATTTAGTTGATAACGAAAAAATCGAGATAAACAAATCAAGATATCTGTAGTTGATTTATATAAAATACGAAGGGAAAATATCGGGACCAAGAAAATCCAGTCGAGATATCGAAAAATAGAGATAACCGAATGTGGACTGTATTTTATATTTCAGGCTACCCTGTGTGGATGTATAATCGTGTATTTTATATATCGGGCTACCCTGTATGGATATATAAGTGTGTATTTTATATTTCAGTCTACCCTGTATGGATATATAATTGTGTATTTTATATTTCAGGCTAACCTGTATGGATGCATTATTGTGCATTTTATATTTCTGGCTACCCTGTGTGGATGGATATATAAGTGTGTATTTTACATTTCAGGCTACCCTGTATGGATGTTGTGATGATGATTTGACTGCAGCACAAGGTTAGATGATTGGCTTTTAATCACCATTAAACACATAACAAGATAACCACAAGGTTTTCTTGAAACTTTGGTAAAAATAACATATCTGCATACACAAAATTCAGGAATGGAGTCACAGTTTATGCAAAAGGAAAGAAAATTATTCCCTATTTTCTCATGCAGTTATTGCATATGGTAATATAGTTATGTGTGAACCCCATGAGTTTTCCTTGACAAGTATTATCATAGACATTTGACCTACAGCTGTGTGTGTGAAAGTTGACAGTTACTAAGAAAGAAATGCAATTTTTTTAATGAATATTGAAAAGCCTGTGATACCTGTCTACATTCTAGACTGAAATACTCTTTAACTGAAGGAGGCAAACAGTTTATTTCCGTCTCACATTTAAATCAACTACTTTTATAAACAAGCATCAAACTCTTCCTTTCTTAATCTTGCTTGTTAGCAGTGAGGTTTTAAATTGTCTTTCGAGGTGTAACTACTTTCAAATGACAACATGAATTTCATGGGTGTAGTTGTCAGTAAGCACAATTATATGCAGGTGGGTACAACTTAAGACAAAATATGAAACGAAACTGTGTTTTACTCGTTTGCTAGATCTGCTACCACTGTGTTTAGGATGATACAAACCAGTGAAAAGTGAGAGGACATGCAGACCTGTTAAAGGATGTATGTAAAGTATTTTCTTTAAAATAAAACAGCATCTCTGGCTTGTGGAGGGTAGGGGGTTTCTGCTTTGCCCACCAACTTGCAACTGCATTGTGGGTACAATTCAAATTGGCCCAGCTATTGCCCTGAATGTATCATTACTGAATTGTTGGCTTGAATGGAAATGTTGTTGTGAAGCACTGTTTCAGTGTTCATGTGGATTGGACTTTCTTGTTTTGGTCATAGATAAAGGTAATTTACCAACACTTTCAGGGCCATACCAAGAGGGCTGTGATGAAATTGAGGGGTCAGGAGATCCGTGTAATGTGACAGACTACGGTTGTTGTCCAGATGGGTTAACTGCAGCAACAGGCCCAAGTGAAGAGGGCTGTGACATACTCATCATTGATCCACAACCGAGACCAGATCCAGATACCGACATCACCGTTGGTGGCCAAGATGGCAGGGGAATTACAGGTATTATATACAGTTTATAATCCTAGGAAACCTTGAAGTTTCATGTTCACTTACTTTCTGTTGTGGTAGAAACTATATAAGTGAAGCCCAGCTCAAATGTAATGAATTAAAAGTGATATCAGAAAAAAGTAAAGCTACATAAACATCACTAAATAAATATTAATGATGCTAATAAATCAAAATTATGATAATTGATTTTCAATTAATTTTAACTTTAAACTGGCACATAGTAGCAGCACTAAGTTAAGTGATGATGCTGGGAAGACATTGTAGCACAGGATAGAACTGGTGTCAATCTTGAAAAAGATCAGTAGGTAACAAACTTAAAAAAAAACCACGAAAATGGTAAAAGATTTTGCTGGAGCTTATCCGTGTAACTGGGAAATAGATTGATATAGATTACAAAATGTATGGAAGAACTATTACAAGGCCAGGTTTACAAGTATTACAATTACCCTAATGAGCCTCAAACTCTCTTTTCCTTCCTAAATGTTTTTGCAACAGAGTTGGAAGAATTATGACAAAAAACTGATGGTATAAGATTCGGCACAGGAATTTTGCACACATATTTAAGGTTTCTGCTCAATCGATACTTGTTGCAGTTATTGAATAAAGGCGCCAACACACTTTCAAGAAGCCATTTAATGCTTCTTACTTTGGCAATGAAAAGAGAAAATTAGAAAAAAAACGATCAAGTTTGAGACAAACTTTGTTAAAGTTGTTGTCATGAAATAAAAGCTTAACTTTGTGTTCTTAATTCAAGCTAAACGTATGGTTTGCTTTAGTTTGGTCAGTTGACCAAAAATTGTTTCATAAATGTTCAAGAAAGATAGGAACTTGAAAACAATATATTTGTCTTGCACATATTGGGACTATGCAGACTAAGAGATACATTGTTATGCAACAGACAAGGCTGTTAATACACACAAATATCAAGAAGTTAGAACTTTCTGATTCTAAATAGTTAATGTCACATTACAATGGGTCTTGAGTCAGATGTTACTCAGCCAACTACCATGTCTGATGTCTGACCTTCTGGGAAATAAAATGATTGCTGTTTTTTATAAGATTGATATTAAGTTGTGACAAAGTAGGCATAACAGGTCAGCGAAAGATTTTTGCCCTTTCTCTCTGTTACTATGGATAGTCCAAGGTCTAGATTATTCTTGCTCTCTGTTGCTATGGATAGTCAAAGGTCAAGATTATACTTGCTACTATGGATAGAGAAAAGCCAAAGGTCTTGACTATTCTTGCTCTCTGTTGTACTATTAATAGAGAAAAGTAAAAGGTCAAGGTTATTCTTGCTCTCTGTCACTATGGATAGAGAAAAGTCAAAGGTCAAGGTTATTCTTGCTCTCTGTTGCTATGGATAGTCAAAGGTCAATATTATACTTGCTCTCTGTTACTATGGATAGAGAAAAGCCAAAGGTCTAGATTATTCTTGCTCTCTGTTACGATGAATAGAGAAAAGACAAAGGTCTAGGTCATTCTTGCTCTCTGTTACTATGGATAGAGAAAAGCCAAAGGTCAAGGTTATTCTTGCTCTCTGTCACTATGGATAGAGAAAAGTCAAAGGTCAAGGTTATTCTTGCTCTCTGTTACTATAGATGGAGAAAAGGTCAAGGTTGTTCTTGCTCTCTATTACTATAGATAGAGACAATCAAAGGTCAAGGTAATTCTTGCTCTCTGATACTATGGATAGAGAAAAGCCAGGGGTCAAGGTTTTTTGTGCTCTGTTACTACGGATAGAGAAAAGTCAAAGGTCAAGGTTATTCTTGCTCTCTGTAACTATAGATAGAGAAAAGCCAAAGGTCAAGGTTATTCTTGCTCTCTGTTACTATAGATAGAGAAAAGCCAAAGGTCAATTTCTACTGTCCAAATTCAAAGAGGAATATGTCCATTTAGAATTATAACAGACTGCTCCATTTTTTAAATTCTAAAGTGTTCAGTCTTTAAAGACAACATTGAGATTTTTCAACAAGAAAGATGAAATTGAAAGATTAAAGGGAAATACAAGTCAGAAAATGAATTGACTTTAAATTTAAGAACCCAGCAGTCACATTTTCATTTAAAGAAATCTCTTTTCCCCCATGTAAATGTTATCACATATTTGTAGGAAACAATTTCCTCTATAGCATTATTTTCAACAGATTTGTCAAGAGTATTATTGGGACAAATTCTGTTAGCGTTGATAAATGATTTAGATTTCCAAGGAAATGAAATTTGGTTGTTTTGAGTCTGCAATCAATAAATGTCTATATAGTGCTGATGTAAAGTTATAGATTTACCCTGCATTTTAGATAAAGACGTTATAATTACAGAATTCACAGACTCTTGGGCCTCTGTTATGCATAGTTCTGTAAAATTAGTGTATTTAAAGGCCTTATTTAGTGCAATAAGATGTCGTTAAAATGAGAAATGGCGTAATTTCATTAGGAAGGTAACCACATGATTGTGTTTAGAACAGACACCAAGGCAGCAACTCATTCACCGGCATGTTTCTAAACAAAATTTATTGTTAATTGTTAAGAGATTTTGCTAATTTCGAGGATAACTAAATACTGTGAATTCAAGGCATTCATTTGTTTTTCTTTTTTAATAGTGATTAATTATTTAAATTGCTTGAAAGAAACAACAAAAAGAACAACAACAACACGGAAGTCGAAGTCCTCTGATCATGAAGTTATAGAATTAAGATTTTTTTTATATTTCAGTATTTGCAAGAAATTATTATCTTTTTTGTAATTTTGAGGAAAGATGCTAAAATAAGATCCTTGTTGCGGAAAGTATTACATAATGTTTATTTCATTAAAATGTGTATAGTTCATTTCTAGTGTTTCCAAGAAGTTTGTAATTATGAGATATTTCTAAAAAGTAATCAGCCTTAATATTGAAACTGAATATGTGAAGTTGTTAATATGTTCAGTTGGTAAACAAAGTTAACTTAGTAAAGCAATAAATTATGAATATTAATTTTAACGTTGTTGTTTAAAAGTAAATGATTCGTTGAAAATTCATTTATAGCAGCTTGTTTAATAAGAGAGATTTATGGATTTCTTTGAATATGTAAGTGAATGTTACAAGTCAGGATAATTTAATAAGAGAGATTTATGGATTTCTTTGAATATGTAAGTGAATGTTACAAGTCAGGATAATTTAATAAGAGAGATTTATGGATTTCTTTGAATATGTAAGTGAATGTTACAAGTCAGGATAATTTAATAAGAGAGATTTATGGATTTCTTTGAATATGTAAGTGAATGTTACAAGTCAGGATAATTTAATAAGAGAGATTTATGGATTTCTTTGAATATGTAAGTGAATGTTACAAGTCAGGATAATTTAATAAGAGAGATTTATGGATTTCTTTGAATATGTAAGTGAATGTTACAAGTCAGGATAATTTAATAAGAGAGATTTATGGATTTCTTTGAATATGTAAGTGAATGTTACAAGTCAGGATAATTTTCAGATGCAAATTAAAATAGCATTACTCCAGGGGTTACATGATTTCCATAACTTAATTTGCCAAAATTCCCAAGAATATTCCCTAGAATATATTGTCAGATATGTAAGTGCTGCCATCTTTTATCATAAACATAAAGATTCTCTAAGTGTATTTTGCCATTAGTCATGCCTTCTTAGACCACAGGGTGTTTGAAAGCTCTAGTTTGAGGGGCAAGCAATTACTGAAACAATGAACTTACTCAAAATACAAGAAAAAGGCAAATTGAAAAAATCCACTTGAATTTTTTTTTCCAGTATTTATGCTCAGTAGTATGTTCAATTTTGCTATACACATTTCTGGCATTTATCAGGAACTTTTACATGATTATGTCTGCATTGTGTCTGCGTTATGTCAGTCAGTGTAGAACATGGTCAATCTGCAAATTACCCAGTCAGATCTTAGTCCATATTGTTTAAAAAAATCATTTGTAATACTTTCACCGGCTGTGCCAGTGAGCTTGCACTGTCTTAGGTAGGTGATAGGAAGATGATAGGAAGCCTGCCTGTTTAAAAAAGCACCAGTAGATATGTCAAATCTGGTATGATTCTCTTCCCTGTATGAGCTCCCATATCTGCTTTGAAAAATTATTAAACATTTGATTGAAGTCATGTGAAAAGGGTCCTTACGGTCAAAATTTAACATTTTTATGTTTTTCAATAAAAATGACCAGTAAACTCTTAAAAATGATTTTCACTATTTTTTATATTTTTTTCTCTACTATTCACTTCCACCCGACGAAAAGAACACCATACACATATTTTAAAGAAAAATACATACTAAGCTGGTTTCTTTAGGTTTATATTATAATTTGTTTTTCAAATATAACTTCATGTTTAACAAACTTCCAACCATCTTTACAGATTAATATTCTAATATAACGTTGCCATAGTTACCAAAATGTAAAAAAACACATATCAAACATCTTAATTTCATTTGTTATAGACCACGTTATATTTCCGATTTAGATTTGAATAATAAAACAAACCTCTTAACAAAGTAATTTTACGTTCTTACAAAGTGACATGTACATACACTGTATATGAAAAAATGTAGTTTAAAACTTGCTGTGTCTTGTTTATAAGCGTAACTACCCAAGACGACAACTGACAAAAAATGCAACACAGTACCTCTTAAAATATTCTTCACCTTCTTGAAAGATATATGGACAAGCGCTGCAAACTTATACACACTTTATTTTGTTCGATAAAATATTCCATTTTCCCTAAACAATCTTACTTTTTAACACATAACTATCTCGGAACAACTTTTCAACGGCGGACTATTAGTATTCGTCATTTGCAAAATAATCATCAACTTTTGAATGCACTGTTTGAATGAACTGACAAATTTAGTTTAACAGAAATCAAAATAATGAAGGTATTATCAACTAGAATAAAGCCTTCCTGGTCAGTCTAAAGTACTAAAGTTATTTTTCACAGGTCTCATTGGCGCTGTGCGGAAGCACAGCGTCAGTATTGAATAGGTTTTAATTTTGTACCATGGGGTTGCATAATCGAATAGGGAGCAGCCAACATTATTATTGTAATTAAAAACTATGTATTATGTTTGAACAAACTCCTATAATGAATAAATAAATAGTATTAACTGATTACAAACAATACTATACCAGATGCATACGTCTTGACCGTTAATTCAAAGCGTTTGACATATTCATAGGATATTTAATAACTTTTCCACAAACTTGAAGGTTCCGGTTTTTATTGCTTTGTTTACGGACCCACCCGGCCAGATTCATCAAAGTTCAGAAAAAACGTCTCGATAGTTGTTTTGCTATCTCTAAACTTTTGAAGTTTAAATACATATGTTGTCACGTGAATAATTAATGAAAACCCATTTTAATTACTACATACTAAAGTAAAATGTAGGCTTATAAATAGACCGTTCACCTAACTATGCGATACATGGGGTCTCAATGAAAGTTATGTAAAGCATCGCTAACAACTGACCAATAGTAAAGACAAAATTAATCACGTGGGTTTCTCTGGGCCCGAAAGCGTCTACTGTCCACGAGCTGTAGCCTTGTTTAATGGGCGTCATCGCACCATTATGCGGAAGGTTGTTTTATGATTCGTTCATTTTTTGGTTAAACTGTAGTAAATGTGGTTTTTTACTTATTATGATAACATTTACATATAACATAATGTATTTGTTTTTTCCCGTTGATAGGTTGTTTACTGATATTCTAAAATGACTCTGATTCCTTTAAATCATGTTTCAAAAACATGCGCAGCGCCTTTGATGCTTTGCATCAAAATTTGTCTTGTTTATGGTTGCTAGGTAATTTCAGAACATCAGTGAAAATCTTTGATAAATCCGATTAGCCCGGTTGCCATGTTAACAAACGTTGCTCTAAATGTGTCAAATAATAAATACCTGTGTGTTATCGTTTTAGAAATTAGTTTCTATAATATTTCACTTGTGTTGCTAATACTGCATGTAATAGTTTTAGGGAGTTGAGACTGATATACAAAAAGACCCATTTATGAACAACATTTAAAAACTTTTCAGGCTCTTGTAAAATGTGGCTAAAACGAAAATTTAAATTGAATCGGGAACTTCTTTTATGAACTTTAAATTTTACATAAAAAATAAACTGTTGACCACAGTAACTCATTTCTACCACAATGCAGTCTTAGTAATTTTCTCATGTCCAAGACTATTCTTTGTATGGAGATGGACACAGAAGATCTTGAAAGTCTGGTCTGACATGAGGTCGAATACGACTTCTTAAAAACTCCTGTCGAGCCCTGCTAAGACTAGTCAGATGTATAATATCTGTCAATACACTGTCGTGTGTATTTTGCTCGGCAACAGCTAGCATTTTTGTCTGCTACACATCAGCTGAACTTTCTCGGAAGAACATGATACCTGGCTGCGTGATAGAGAACCAGCGAATTTAGATAAATAAATCAAAACTCAAACGAAAAGAAAAATAGTTTGTGACGAAAAACAGAGTTAATGAACAATTATTAAATAATATCTTAAACCTATGGGCGTTGTATCTACTTAATAATATTTGTTTTATTTTCTATTGTAAAAACTCTCAAGACTCGCTTCGGGCTGATTCAACCTGATAGAGAAACAGACATAATAAAAGGCAGTTTTGACCGCGCGTGTCTTTTATAAAGACACTTCCGTGAACATACAAATGGGGATCGAACACATGATCTTCTTATCAGAAGTCGAATACAATACCGCTGCTCTAAATGTGAGTTTTTAGATCCGAAGAAAACGGATTTAAAAGCCACCTTACCACTTCATTGTCAAACAGACAGACCATATGGCAGAAATAGTGTCGAGCGTATATCAGCAGGCAATCGATAAGTTTTGGGGATAAGGAGTTTACGGAAACAACTACGGTTCGGTAATATCCGTAAATAACGGTCAGGGTCATAAATCATTGATTATCGATTGTACTGGAATATTGCCTAAGGGAGATATTGAACTTGACGCGTAACTTTTGTGAAAATCTTATGTTTTAATTTTTATCATTTCTACCAGAAGATAAAGACAATTCAGCATTATCATTCACATTACTTGCAATTAATAATAATAATAATAATGTTTTAACTAGTGAGCACTATTTCATTACAGTCACATCATCAGTCTTAAAAATAGTCTCAGAATAATCCAAAGCTACAAAATTCGTGAATTTTGACATAATAATGAGAATGAATCTAGTGTGCACTTGATTTTTCATAATCGGCTAAATTAAATTCCTTTACACGTGCGTAACGTTTGCTCGTGAGAATTGTTTAAAAGTGTAGACCTGTTATTTTCAAGTACAGACGCACACGGCAAATCTGTTGCAAAAGTATGGTGTGCTTTAGAAACGTAAATAGATGGACCTACATGTCCCCGGTAAATAGTACGTCAACTTGTTTTATTTTGCGATCTTAAATTCCTAATCAGTGTTATTCCTGATCTGATAAAGACTGACATTTGATTTCGGTAGGTTTTTTTAATTTGAGAAATAGAACAGTTTCCTTTCAGAATATCAAATAGATTTTACATACTCTAGTAAACGCTTGATTTGAATGCCTTAAAAAGTATATGATTTTTCATCACATGGCTTGAAAATGTAATTAACATTTTAGAAGAAATAATGATTTATTGTAGGAAATTTTTTTTTTCATTTCTGCAGTAGAATAATACCTGTTACATTTTACAGATTTTGTCATTTAATACTCTGCACACAGATCAAACCTTGCGTGTTTCTTTTTTCTTCTCTTTTTGTTAATGTAATAATCAGCTTATTTCTTCGGGAAGAAATGAAAGACAAAAGATACGAGTAATAAGACTACCTGGTTTTGACCTGTGTATTATGAAAACTAGCTTTGATCAGGAAGAAACTCTATGTTGACACCTATAAAATGAAACCAATTTCAGCGGAGCGAATTCCTGCCTTTCACTCGAGACAAAGAGAAATGTAAAACAAAATATAAAGTACCCGTGCAAGTGTTTCGAAATAAAAAATGCATGCATAGTGAATCTTTTATGTGTTGCAAATTAACATCAAAAGCTAAATAATATTATTGATAATTATACTGAAAATTTCATGGATCCTCGCTATAAAGACGATATCTGTATATCCGGTTTCAATGAAAGGTTTTGCCTTTTTATGAACAAAAAACTGAAGATTCTAACCCTGTTTGCATTTTTAATGGAAAACAAACCCAATATACAACGTTTTAAAGATCAGGGTAAATGTTACATAATGTCCGGCCATAAAACTTATCGATGGCCTGAAGCAGTTAGATCAATCATTCGGAAGTGTTCGGCCAGCATTACGGAAGCAACCGAGCTCCGATCGTAAAAATGAAATTATATACCTGTTAAACAAAACCTTAAAAAAGACCATTCTCTTCTTTTCTTTTATTTTTATATAAAATATACCACTTAAACGGAGAACGATTGTTTTATTCAATCCCGTTTGTGATTCTAAAATAAGTGTTATAGTTTTTGAAAAAATTGAAGATAAGCTGCAAAATTTTCACTTAAAATTGTTCATTTTAGGCGTTTTACTATATATTATATAGTAAAACGACGGTGGAGTTTTTAAGTAAAAAAAGACCAAACAAATAAAGTCTCAGAAAAATATAAAAATATTCATTAAAAAGGGGAAATGTTATATTTTATCATCCCGTTTGTGATTTTAAAATAACTTTATTAGTTAAAATGTTATCGCGAGTTAATGACAGCGCTCCTATACAAACCTATAGTAAATTTGTGGCGTGTATTGGCCCTGGCTGTGACACTTTTTCTGCCACAGTAAGACAAATATTAAAAAATATACCCTCATCAAAAAATTTTAATGTGTTTTTTTTTATGTGGTATTTTAGACCCCAAAAATGGGCATACGAGGCCCCTGATATGGACTTTTTTAATCTTTTAAATTTTAAATTGACCGTTTTTATCCCGGCACATCACTACAGAATACACTTGCTTGGTTAAAAACACATTGAAAAATTCCTTTAGAAGTGTTCTGTACAAATAACTCCCCTCGATTCTTTTGCCTAATCACAACCCTGTGAATGCGAAAAGTATTTCTCAATCAAAATTTCTAAAGTTTTAACTGTTAGATATATTTAAAACAAAACGTTCCTTTTTAAAGAAAAATGCGGAGTTTCAGCGTGCCCGTTTTGTTGTCATTTATTATGCTATTTTTCAGTAACAGTAAAAGCCAGTTTTTTTTCATAGTAACAATTTTCTTCTATTGCCGAATGAACTAATGTTTTTGCAAATTCGTTTAATCTTAAAGATTATAAAAGATAAAGTCGCAGGTGTCACGAGATCAAAGAAGGCGCACCGACGGTTGATCTTAGTGAAAGCACGTGGCTTAAAAAGACCGAGCTATTTTGACAGTTTGAGACATGTACAAGTAGCACTAGACGATAGTCTGATAATTTTGGATTATAATAATACTAGTCTGGAATAAATAATGTTATCAGTAAGTTTTATTTTGGGAGATACAATATATTGAACACGCTATACAAATGTACGTCGGTCGGTAAATATTTTTTATATTTGAATTTGATGTTTACAACTCACCGACCATTCATGTGTATACAAATTTCTACCGAATATAATCAATTTAAATTTAATGTATAATCAGTTTAAATTTAACGTCCTGTTAACCCGTCCATTCATCTGTGAAACCACTTGAAATGCCGCGATTTTACTCCCTCGAGTTACGCCGGTATTTCTCCCGCACTCCACTCGTACACAGTCACATGAAGTTTGGACAAAAAACATCATAACACTCTGGACCTACTATCAAGCATACACAAACTCTCAGTTGAGAACATAGATTTTGGGAATATTGTGCAATGCAGGTACACATAAAAGCTGTCCAAGTTTCAGTTCTCTGCTTTGTTTGGGGGTGATGGAAAAAGGTGTTTTGTACAGATATATCAGATCTTTTTTTTCGACAGGCCGATGGACACTTTTCAAAAATGATCTTGTAAAAGTAGTGGCCTTATCTCATCTTTTATATAGCGACAATACAAATTTCAGATGCAAATTCTAAAATAAAGAAAGGGAGATAATAGAAAAACATAACTTACAGCGTCTACAAATAGCAAATGTCTTAAATTTAACAAATAATCTTAAGTTAGTTTAACGGATATTATTGGCAATAAATACAAAACATTTAAGGGAATTGAAAAGTTTTGAACCGAATATTTTTATTAACACTTTTTCATATATATGCGGAGTAGCTTAGCATGATTTCTAACTCCGCATTCAGCAGTATGTGTGCTGCACCATGTTTTTATTTGAAAACAATTACATGCAGTCATATTAGATTTTCGCTTTACGCGTCCACCGCATGATGATCACAATAATTATTAATCTACTTACCGTGAACTATGTACGCGGGATATCTGATTGAAACGTGTAGTGACAGGCGTTGAAAAGATCACAATTTGATGATTTTAAGACTTAACAAACACGAAAGCATTTATCTAAATGGCGCCACCACGGCATTGTCGCCTGCATATCGATAACGTTCGACGTCATTTCCCGATACGTAACGTCATAAGCTTAAGAACCCTTTTCACATGACGCCAAACATTTGTGTATTATGACAATGAAGACTTCAAATTACTTGAAGCATTTTTGTGTTAAAATTTTACAGGAGGTGAAAATGAATGATTAGTTCTAATTTCTTTCTCAATTTTGATTTGCTTTGTTATAAATTAGGAGTTTTATATACTGGTAAATTCTGCTCCAAGGTCAGAACCATAGAGAATTTTCATTGCATATAGGTTGGTTGCATATTGTGCAGCAGGTTATTTTGGGGAGAGAGAATAAAGTTGTTTTTTTCTGTTCAATTTTATAAGGTTGTGCTTTCAGTGCCACTGCTTTCTACTTAATGTAAATGAAATGGCACACACATAAGTGCCCAAAACAGGCTGAATCACAGGTGGAAGGAACATACCTTTGACTTTTTTTTCTTAAGCTAATGTCTTTTTCTATGCGTTTTAAAATTGATATCAGAATAAATAATAAAAAAAAAAATTGAAAAAAAAATTTTTTTTTTTCTTCATAGCTCTTTACTATAGACAAGGTTCCCAACACACTCTGTATGGAAACAAGCATGTCGCTCCGAAAAACTCTTCCATTTCTTTCAAATTTAAGTTACGTTAAACAAATTTGAACGCGATTTTAGAGGGAAATGATACAACTTTAAGAAAAAGTTTACTTCAATGGAAAAATCCATGCCGTTTTCGTTCTACACCCGAAAATGCCAAAGCTGTAGAGCAGTTTTCGCTCAAACCAGAAAAATGTCACACATTTTCCAGACGGTGATTTTCACTAAATTCTCTATTAATATTGCGGTACTGCGACAGGAAACTATCAAAACATGCAATATATATGTTTAGACTACAAATCATGTCGTAGATAGTACTTTTACTCAAAATGGGTACGATGCTACGGCGGATTTTTCATTTTTTGTTGACTAAATGCTTTTACTTTTACTTTCAATCGCCTTCGGATATGTTTTGATAATGTCCTTGAATAGCTGTTACAAATCACTGCGCAACCTCTCGGACCTTCATGGCCGCTTATACATTTTGACATTTACAAAAACTGAAAAATCAGCTGTAGCATCGAACACATTGGTGTAAAGGTACAATCTACAACATGATGTGTAGTCTAATAATATATATTTCTTGTTTTGATGGTTGCCTTTCTAGTACCGCAATATTAGTGGAGAATTTAGCGAAAATCACTGTCGGAATATGTGTGACATTTTTCTGGTTTGAGCGAAAATGCTATATCAGCGTTGGTATTTTCTTTGTTGAATGAAAACGGCTTGGAATTTTCCATTGAAGTAAACTTTTTCTTAAAGCTCTATCATTTCCCTCTAAAATTCGTTCAAATTTGTTTAACGTAACTTAAATTTGAAAGAAATGGAAGAGTTTTTCGGAGCGACATGCTTGTTTCCATACAGAGTGTGTTGGGAACCTTGTCTATAGTAAAGAGCTATGAAAAAAAAAAAAAAAATTTTTTTCAATTTTTTTCTTATTATTTATTCTGATATCAATTTTAAAACGCATAGAAAAAGACATTAGCTTAAGAAAAAAAAATGTCAAAGGTATGTTCCTTCCACCTGTGGGCTGAATTATAACACTGCAGGCAGCTAGCTGTATATTGAGCCTTCCTTGTAAAATTGCAAAAATATTCTCCTTGAGATTATTTCACTGTACTATAGACATTATGTATGTAGCTGATGTCATGGTTATAAAGTAATAAATGAATCATATTGTCGTAGCAAATACCATCTGACTCATAGAACAATATTTCCAAAGTGTAAAAATGTCATTATTGCAGGGATGATATTGATAACAAATTACAACATGACTTATCTGCTTTTTTCCTCTGCTATGGTGTCTCATATGTGCCATCTGAAATTTGGCATATTTTCCAGATGCTGAATTAACTTAGCAGGATCATTTATAGATAAATTGTTGATTTTGGGACTTGTTCTTGTCTAAATACAGTCAAAATGTTTTCTTTAAGGGATAGTGGATCCCAAAATGCATACAAGTTGTTCACAGCTGGTAGACCCTGAAAAGTGATTTGGTCTACAACTACAAAAACAAAAAGGTTTCATTGAAATGAATCTTTTAGAGATGGCATTGTTTGGACACCATACATCTTTATATACAAGCATGTTTGAAAAAATTCTTTCCTACCACAGTGCAGTGTCAGCTTGCCAAGAACACT
>JAFMSR010000001.1:23728673-23803673 GCA_022818135.1 Saxidomus purpurata | reverse complement strand
CAAAGTAAATGCAAACTGTATGGACACGCATGGATGCATAGTATTTCATGAAAGCTAATGCGACAATCTTCCTTAACATAATTGTCTTAGCATTCTACTAATATGGCTATAAACAAATGAAGTTTTGTGCTTTTGGTCTAAGACTGTATTAGACTATATTAATTGATCTGAAATATTTGAATTTTCTAGAGGCTCAACTACCTGTATGTGAACAACCAAAAGAGATAGGACCTTGCCGAGCAGCTCTTCCTCGCTGGTTCTACAATTCTAGAACAAGAGTTTGTGAGCAGTTCTTCTATGGTGGTTGCCAGGGTAACGATAACAACTTTGAAAGGCAAGATGAATGTGAAAGACGTTGTAGTGTCGTAAGGGAAAGACGTAAGTTTGACACCAAATAAATTTATCAATATATTCGTGGATTTTTGTAGCGATAACCTTTCTGTGAAAATTTGTTGTTTATATATGAACTTGCATAGATCATTACATAGGCCACATTATAGAGCTGCTTTTGTACATAGATAACACTTGCCGAGGTGTAAGCAGGTATTTTTGCTTTTTGACCAATGTAGACCATGATCAACCTGTGTATTGGTGTAGTCTGATCAATGACATGGTCTGCACTGTTTACTGTGTAGTTGGGTAGTTTGAGCACCCATATGACGAAATAATAATACTGTCCAAAAATGGACGTTGCTTGTTTTAGAAATCTAGCAGTGTAAGGTATAAATATGTTATAGAGATGCAGGCTTTGCCAGCTTTTTGCAGTGCGTTTAATTTTCCAGCGGCTGAACTACCTGTATGTGAACAACCAAAAGAGATAGGACCTTGCCGAGCAGCTCTTCCTCGCTGGTTCTACAATTCTAGAACAAGAGTTTGTGAGCAGTTCTTCTATGGTAGTTGCCAGGGTAACGATAACAACTTTGAAAGGCAAGATGAATGTGAAAGACGTTGTAGTGTTGTAAGGGAAAGACGTAAGTTTGACACCAAATAAATTTATCAGTATGCTCGCGGATTTTTGTAGCGATAACCTTTCTGTGAAAATTTGTTGTTTATATATGAATTTGCATAGATCATTACATAGGCCACATTATAGAGCTGCTTTTGTACATAGATAACACTTGCCGAGGTGTAAGCAGGTATTTTTGCTTTTGTGACCAATGTAGACCATGATCAACCTGTGTATTGGTGTAGTCTGATCAATGACATGGTCTGCACTGTTTACTGTGTAGTTGGGTAGTTTGAGCACCCATATGACGAAATAATAATACTGTCCAAAAATGGACGTTGCTTGTTTTAGAAATCTAGCAGTGTAAGGTATAAATATGTTATAGAGATGCAAGTTTTGCCAGCTTTTTGCAGTGCGTTGGTTACACATTTATAGACAGCACCTTGTTGCTTTCAGTTTCCTTGAATTTTAAAGTTATTTTATTTAAAAAAAAAACAATAGTCACTGTGTACCATTTTTCATGTAATGTATGTTTTGGTAAATAATTTGCTCAGCTCTGACAGCCAAGGAGATTTGTGCACAGTCTCAGGAGATTGGACCATGCCGAGCTTTAATTACAAGATTCTACTACAACGTAGAAACGAAACAATGCGAAGAGTTCACATATGGTGGTTGTGGAGGAAACAGAAACAACTTTGAGACGGAGACCAGTTGTCAACAGTACTGTCGTGCTGAAGTGTCACGACCATCTGTTACCAGAGAGAGACGTAAGTATCACAGTCCTCTTAATTACTGAGCTTTTTAAGCAGAAATTTTGAAGGAATTGTGCAGCACGAGCAATAGTATAGTTCTTGATAAACAGTTGAAAATCTGACTACCAGCTATTTTATACATGTTGTGATAGCATTGCATTGAACCCCTTAGTATCATGATTGAATGGCACAGTCTGACCAGCACCAGAACATACTAGTTGAAAAAACAGGATAAACATTTTTAGTAAGTAATACACTAATTCAAAGAAATTGTCACAAACCTCAAAGTTTCAGCGAAAAATTGCAACAATTAGTGGTGAAATGAGCAAACTGGGACAAGTTGTAGTGGTGAAATGAGCAAACTGGGACAAGTTGTAGTGGTGAAATGAGCAAACTGGGACAAGTTGTAGCAAACTGGGACAAGTTGTAGTTCTGTTTATCATCATCTTACAATTGTTCACAATGTTTGAAGGATAACAAGTTGTCAGATACAGCTGTATGGGCATTTTGAAGGATAACAAGTTGTCAGATACAGCTGTATGGGCATTTTGAAATATTTTTCTTTCCCCCTTTTCCCTTTTTAACCCCCCCCCCCCCCCCCCCCAAGTTGTCAGATACAGCTGTATGGGCATTTTGTGCACAAAAGAGGCATTCCTTTTTGAAAAATTGCATTTATTTAATATTTTTACATGCATACTTTCAGCATCACACATTTGATCTTGCAGGGTATTCGCCTTTAATACAATGTTGCAGTCATATTGATTGGTAATCCAAATGCAGACAAAGTAATTATTTTTAACATGAGTTTTGCCAGAGATAGGTGGCATATTACTTCTTTAAAGAGTTTTCTAATAATCATGGGAGTTATTTGTATGTGGCTTTGAAATGATTTGCATAAAAATGACATAACTACCTACATCATAGAACCTGTGTGTGAACTGACCCCAGAGGCCGGGCCTTGTGATCGCATGCAGACCAAATACTTTTACAACATCACAACCATGAAGTGTGAACCATTTACATATGGTGGTTGCCTTGGAAACCATAACAATTTTGAGACCGAGGACAAATGTAACTCGTATTGTGGTCTGAGAGCTGGTAGAGGACGGGCAGGTGAGCATTTACTAACTTAAACATTTGAATTAAATGAATCCCTTGACAATTTGCATTCTTTCTTATAAATGAAGTCCTTTTTTTTTTACTTTTTACTTTTTTTGAAAAATTGTAATTGCCCATAGGCAGTGGAAGAAAGAAAAATATCACTTAAGAAAATCAAGATTCTGTGTCTTGATATTTTCAAACTTTCAAGATGAAAACTGTTTCTTTATAACTTACAGCCTCTGAGCCACATAATGCCTGTGTTAAATCCTGACTACGGTAGCGTTAAGGGCCAGTGCTTGATTCAAAGCTCTGCTAACAGGCAAAATAAAAAAATTCAAATTCTCTGTGACTAGACATATCACAAATGCGGTCATGGTTCAGATGAGACGAAAGTTACTGAAGAAATCACTAAAACCCCGTAAGGCCTGGCAGATACAGGAATGCAGATTTCCTTGCAAAAGAGTTGCAGTATTATCAACTTGAACCCTTCTTGGGTAATTGAATCTACCAGCGCAACTAGGGCTGATCATGACCAGACTTTTGATCATGACCTTCACTTCTTTCTCACTACATCAGCACCCCTATAAACAGTTAATGGAACTGTCCATTTTGAAAACAGGACAAGTCTATTTCAGAAAT
Source organism: Saxidomus purpurata (assembly GCA_022818135.1). Classification (NCBI taxonomy): domain Eukaryota; kingdom Metazoa; phylum Mollusca; class Bivalvia; order Venerida; family Veneridae; genus Saxidomus; species Saxidomus purpurata. The sequence goes on along the minus strand of JAFMSR010000001.1, from coordinate 23,800,235 downwards.
TGAGCCGGAAAAGTGTTACTGGATGTATGTTTATATTGTAGATGACTGTCAGCTAAGTGAGGAGGCTGGTTCCTGTCGTGGTAGCATCAGACGCTACTACTATGATGCACAACAAGGCAGATGCTCACCATTTGCTTATGGAGGCTGTCAAGGAAACAGAAACAACTTTGCCGATGACAGGAGCTGCATGGCAGCTTGCCAAGATGTTAGAATTGATCGACCTGTAACTAGATATCCATCACGAGGTATTTATATCGGAAGTAGTGCTGTTGTTAGTTTTAACAGAGTTAATTTTCAAAATCTTTTTTTTTCACTTCTACTGTGATTTTGTATTGAACATAAAAGGTTGAAGAAGCCCGAAGGTTGCGGGTTCGAGTCCCCCTGGGATCACAACCCTACTTCCTCATATGACACCAGTACTGGTTCTTCCAGGAAGCAGACTCGAGAGTGACTCCATAAGCTACAAGCTTTCTTCACAATGGAGCTAAAATAAATTAGTATAAACTAAGAAGCCGTTAGCTTAAAAAGTACTGAGTAGCCTGATTTAACGTCAAGTTCAAATGCATTATTCTTTATTTTACTTTTTGAAATGTTATCACAATCAGCAGGAAAACAGCCTGAAAATTCTATGAACTGTTGTCTGTCTGACGGAAGCTGATAACTTATTTTGCAGTCAAGCTAAAAACAAATTAGTATAAATGTGAATGAATTTGCCTTCCATAACAATTACTAGTGTAGAAATTGAAGGTTAAGTCGAGAACTGTAGAAAGAAACTGCGAAAATACATTAGGTTTGCAGACATCTGGTATTGTTGAAAGTGTCAGTTTGTTCGTTTGCATATATGATTGAAATAATGGTGTTTCATTTCAGAGAAGCCTGGTTACTGCCCATTGCACGACAATGACGGGGAGGTTTCTGTGTGCACAAATGAATGCAATGCTGATTACGAATGTAGTACAAGGATGAAGTGCTGTAAGAACGGCTGTGGGGGAGGAGTCTGTACCTCACCTCTATCTGATGAACCCAAGAAAGGTAAGTTGGGGAATTTGCTCAGAAGATATTTACCAAGTAGTTACTGCAGATATTGGGTTTCTGCTTAATTTTTTTTTTCATGCACTGAGGTAACATATACTGTGGGAAAAAAGGGTATTTTCCGCATCTGCGAGTCATTCATTGTCTTAACCCTGCAGATTCAATTATGTTGGAATCTTTGTTTGAGTCTACATTCACATGTTGATATTGTCTGAACACTCTCCAGCATAACTACTGATCCTCTAAGATTTTTGCCGAAACAGCTAACTGTTCACAAATTTGTAACACTCCAGGGTTTATCAGATTTTATTATCATTAACCTGGTCAGACCCTGGAATCCTTCATGGTGTGTTACTGATTTGATCCTTATCTTATTGAAAACATGTTTTAGTGGTCAGTGTTGAAATGTACACAGAATCTCCATTTACCTAGGAATCTGATGAAACACAAATTGTCTATATTTTGTATTAAATTTATTCTTAAAACATTGAAACAAAAAACAGATTTTTTGTTAAGACAATGAAACAAAACAAAAAGCATGTGAAATGTTTTTAAATGAACTTCATGTAAGACTTACAAAAGAAACTAAGAAACAAAAATTACATAAAAATAGAGACATAGATCTCTGTTCCTGATAAAAAGAAGACCTATGGGAAATGCTTTTTGAGTGACTTACAAACTAAAAAATGAGCAACCTGAATTGAAGATACTTTTCAATCAGCAGACTTTCATTTGCCAGTATTTAGAGCTATCCAAAATATGAAACTGACCCTATATAACTGAAAAAAAAATCAAGAGAGGTCAACTCTTGTTGTCTATATTCAAATGAAAAAAACAGCATATTAGGCAGTTTTAACATCGTTGAATAATTATATCATACGATACAAAAGTTACATGAATTCACTGTATCTTTGAAATGTTTAAAACACATAATTAATATTTTGTAACAAACTATTCCCAATAACAACTAATTATCTACATAATGAGTACTAAACAGTTACACACAGTAAACGGATTTTTTAAACTTTTATATGAATCATTCAGATGTCTTCTCACATATACTCATATATAAAATAGTCTGTACATACAACAATTATACAAGTGTTCTATCTTTCACGATAAGCCTTAATATCCATACAGGCTGATCATGATCTGCACTGTTCGCTACACATTTTGCTGTCTGATCATGATCTGCACTGTTCATTTTTTTTGCTGTCTGATCATGATCTGCACTGTTATCTATTCACTGAGTAAATTTCCTGTGAGTATCCCCTTGAACAGTTAATGCATTAAATTGATTGACAGACAAGTACATTTTATTTTTGTAGTGGGGAAGGAGTTAGAGCATGTACTTTCTAAATAAAAAGCTATGATAATAGGAATGTTGGGATTTTACATTCTTTGATATTTAAATTATTACTAAACAAAACAGATATCTTAATTATTTGAGATCTAGCAATTTGATTACAATATAGTTGCAATGAAGACCATTCACTACTGCAGTCACTCTTCTTTTTTAATACAGTTTACTGTTGAGCAAATTCTTGCAAGAAGGTGATTTACTATGAGTGCATAAGTATTTGCAATTTTTTTTAAAAATGTTGCACATTCCTGTCCAAGGTATTATTTTTGTTCTCTTTAATATGAGTGTAGAGATCGTATTAAATTCCACTTATTTATATTTTCGCTCTGCTTTATTATTTTTGTTCTCTTTAATATGAGTGTAGAGATCGTATTAAATTCCACTTATTTATATTTTCGCTCTGCTTTAAGGCATTGTAAATGTCGTCAATAATCATTATATTCTCAGTTGAACAAGGATCTTGGTGTATTTACATATCAAAATTTGATAAATAAAGATCTAAATCATCAGAAAGCAAAACAACAATCTGTAACTGTTACATACATGTAATTAGACTAGAATTGTATTACCTTTTAAAAGTTAGATATAATAAATAGCTTTCTTACCTACAATCCAGAAAAATAAAAACAAGACAACTGCTTTTTATTGAAATTCTTCTTTTCCTGTTATCAGATATTGTAAAAATAAACAGCATACAACTCTAGGCTTATCAGATGGTAATGGGTAATAAATTGGTCACCTGCTGTGAAAGTAGCCACACTGACCACTTAATGCTTTCATGGCAATTCTGGATCTAACAGTACATGCAACCTCTGAGCTGAGGAAATATTTTCACTTGTGATTGTGAAACTGAAAATTTGCCCAATTATTAATATCAGATTTTACTCTTCAAGACTAACTTGTCAGAATAACTGACAGGTGCTTTGTTGTTGATCTTTGTCAACTTAACACACTCTGCACATATGGACTGAGAAGAATTTGTTCAATTTTCAGTGTCAGATGTTTGCAGTTTAGGACTTCAGACCCCTTGCTCCAGAGGAGGGAGTGGACCTTACTGGTATTACGAAAAATTAGGTGGACAGTGCAAGGAGGTACCCAACGGTGAATGCAATGACAACCAGAATAACTTCCGCAGCAGAGCTGAATGTGAGGCACACTGTAGTAGAGAGAGTAAGTAGAGCAAGTTTGAGCCCCACTGTGTGAAAACCAGTGTTTTTATGTTTATAGTCTTAAAGAAGTGGTCTCAGTTTTGGAACAAAAGAAGCATTATCTTTTTTGAACTCACTGTATTTACAAGTTACTTGAGTAATCTACAATACATAAACAAAGAGTAATAATTATGGTTTAAGATCTGATTGCATAGTTTTACAAACTTAACAGGGATGATACTGGAAACAAGGGCCTTATTTTGATTTTGTTGGAACGTTGTGTGAAGCTGGAATTTTAAAGGGCTATAATTCTCCTCAGATTTTAGCCAATTTGAAGATTGAGAATGTTCTGTTACTGGGCTTTATCAATATCAGTTATCCATGTGTTTGTCCTAATACCCTGAATCAAAGCACTGAGAGTACAGTAGGAAAGACGAACTGTGCATATACAGTAAACTCTGTACATATCGACTGAAGAGATATTAAATTTTCCTGGGCACAATTTTGTAAAAAATACCTGACCACTTAGTCGAGCATTCTCTTCAGTAAGAACCCTAAGCATTACAGCAAGCAAGTTGGAAAGTTTAAAGTCAAGTTAGTGTGATTATACAAAGGAAATACTGGAAAATCTAGATGAAGTCTTCAGTTTTCCACTGTATGCATGATCTACATTCCTTAGTTATATTTTTGCTATTGATTGGAAGTGGGGATTATGAAGTGTTTGTATTTCTGTGTCAGGCTGTAAGTCTCTTTGCATCAGACCTCTTTGTATGGTTGTCTTAGTGATGTAAGAGATCTAAATACATTCTCTGACAGAGTGTTTTTGTGCATGTTTTGAACGGTTTATACTAAAATAGGCATCAGGTTGTTGGAAGATTTACAGGGAAAAGTTTACATATTTTACTTTTGTTTGTACATTATTTTATAGGAGTGTGTCGACCTCTCACCTATGAATCAGACATTCGTTGCTTGGCATATATGGAACATTGGACGTACAATGCAGACACACGTGCCTGTGAAATGTTTGTATATGGTGGTTGTGGTGGGTCTTCAAATAATTTCCAAACAAAAGAGTCTTGTGACCGTAAATGTCTTGGGCAGGTTGTAGAACCAGTAACTAGGGCACCAGTAACCAGGGCACCAGCACCTACTGCTCCTGGTGGTAAGTTGATTGTGTTATTCCTATGACTAGTAGTTGAATATAGGTAATATGTATCCCACAAAAACACATGGTTAGATTAAGCTATATGTAGCTAGCTGTAGGTGATGTCAGTCTGTAAGTTGAATATTTGATGTATGCTGGTACAGCAACAGTCTAGGTCAGTTGGAGATTTAACTATGAATTTTTCACATGTGTTCACTATTGTCAGCAAGTTATTCCTTTCCATTGTAGAAGTGTGTGCCATGGCAGAGGACAGCGGAAACTGTTTAGCGTACATTAGAAACTGGAGGTACGACAGCCTCAATGGCCAGTGTGTACAGTTTACGTATGGTGGCTGTGGCGGTAACGCTAACAACTTCCAGAGTCGAGAAGAGTGTGAAAACTCTTGTAATAGACGAGGTATGTTACTTTGTTGTTTGTATAATGTTAGCTACGCTGTGGGAAAATTGGGCTTAGGGGCCCTGTAAATTTTCAGTGGTCACCCCTATATACAATTGATGATCCACCTGTTCAGCTTTAAAACAATGTCAGTAAAAAATTTAAGTATCCAATCAATTAATAACGTATATCAATTTGTTTTCGCATACATCAAATTTCGCATGTTTTGTCCTTTTCTAGTTTAGCGAATCTAATTTTTTTATTTTAAAAAAGTTCATTTTGATTTTCGCATTTTTTAACTAAGGGTGAAATTTACCATGACATTGTTTTATAAGGGAAGTCACTGTGTGACAGTGCTATAAACCGATATCCCAAACTGCTCCCGTTATTTACTTGTTTGCTAAAATAAACAATAAATAGTAACACATCATGTATGTTCATTGAATGAATGGTATTTATGGCGCATTGATAATGACTTTGGGGAAATGTTGTACTTAATTTATTCTGATTCTAAAGTTTGCAATTTTCTCAGCTCGCAAATATAACAAAAATTAGACGCACGCAAACCCCCCATCTCCCGATATACGGTAGCAGATATTGCTTCTTACTAGCATATGCACATGTTGACATATTTCAAACGGACTCTTTTACATTCTCATACTTGCTTGGTGACCACATTTCTTCACTGGCAATTGGTCAGTTGTCACAGCTGTTAGATATAAGATTTAACTTTCAATTTTCAGTTGTTTGTCAAAAGAATGAAGATCCAGAGATTGGATGTTTGGCATATATGCGTCGTTGGAGATATGAACCATCAACAGGTGCTTGTGAGAATTTTGTTTATGGAGGATGTGGTGGTAATGCTAACAATTTTGAGACTGTGGAAGCTTGCGAGGCCAAGTGTAAAGAAAGGGAACCTGAACCAGAACGTAATGACAACTACAGAGTGTCATCTTGGAGAGGTTTGTGCATTTATCAAGCTTTTGTGTCTCGGTTTCCTTGTATAGAAACATCAAGTCTGTTAAGCAGTCAGCTAAGGGATGTATAAGAAAATATAGGTGACTGCTTTACTGACATGTAGTTGATATATAAATGACCAATTAGGACCATTGAAAGCTTAAGGTAGGTGCATGGTACATTAAGAGGACCACTAATACAGTTTAACTTGTGTTGGGGTGGGGGAGAATAGCAGCTGCTGTTTCTTTAGAGAATTCTACATATACAATGATGTTTCAATATGAAATATGACTTTTTTCAATCTTAAAATATTTTTATACCCCCGAAGGGTGGCATATTAAATTCGCACCATCCATCCATCTGTCCGTACATGCCCCGTACACATTACGGGGTTAGGGTTTGAGGTTCTTTTTGTGAGGTTCTTCAAGTTCATTCCATCATTATGGGGTTAAAAATGGCATTGTGGGGTTAAATAATTGTATTGTGGGGTTGAAAAAGATCAAAGAAAGATCACAGGGATAACCTCACAAAGTTCGTCTGGTAAGTACGTCCATCTGTGCATCCCCACTTACACATTTGTGTCCAGACTGTAACTTTGTCATGCATTGAAGGATTTTAAAATAACTTGGCACAAATATCTAGCACGTCAAGACAACATGTCACACTTAGAGTTTGAAGGTAATGGATTTCTCTATATATGCACACATTCATGTCCGGAGAGTAACTTTGTCATGCATTGAAGGATTTTAAAATAACTTGGCACAAATGTCTACCACATCAAGACAACGTGTTGGGTGCAAGACCCACATCCTTCAAAGGTCAAGGTCACACTTAGAGTTTTTAGGTAATGGAATCCTGTATATATGCATACATTTGTGTCCGGACTATAACTTTGTCATACATTGATTGATTTAAAAATAACTTGGCACAAATGTCTAGCACATCAAGACAATGTGTTGTCTGCAAGAACCATGTCCCTACCTCAAAGGTCAAGGTCACACTTAGTGTTTAAAACTAATGGAATACTGTATGCATGGTAACACTCTGTCATGCATGGAAGGATTTTAAAATTACATAGCACATTTATTGAGCACATGGAGAGAACACAGACTGTGAGACACCTCTTTCGGGGGCATTCGTCACTTGTGAGGGACAGCTCTTTTTTTTCATGGCAACCATTTAATGAGGATAAGAACTGACCTGTCAAATCATCCAATACATATGTGACTTACCCAATCATGCCCATATTTGCATATTTATTTTTATTACAGAGATCTGTAATTTACAAGCTGATGTTGGACCCTGTAAACAGTACATTAAAAAGTGGCACTACAGCAGCATCAGTCAAGGTTGTGAGGAATTCACTTACGGAGGTTGTCTTGGCAACCATAACAACTTTGAAAGTAAAGAACAGTGTATGACATACTGTGACTCATCACGATGGTACAATCGCCCAGGACCAGTGGCCACTACCCAAGAGCCGGATATAATAATTGATCAGTCAAGCGGAGAAATACCAACCGTACAGCCTGCTACTGGTATTGGTTAGTGTTGTTTTTGATATGATCATATTTAGATTTATATGTAATGTCTGGTGACTAAGCACTGTATCCGATCTGCTCACAGTTTAGTATTTAGTGTATTCTTAGTAATAGTTACACTGGTTTTCAGTTACATTTTGGCTCGATATTGACACAATTCCTATACAGTAAAGTCTGTTTATAACAACTCCAGATTTCCGTTTCCATTTGAAACATAGGTAATAGCTTTACTTAGCTTCCTTTCATTGGCAGTTTCATTTCAGACTTACACTTGATTCCCTAATCTCCTTCATTGTGGTGATTAAAGTTTGTAAATGAAAGACACAGGTAGTTAGAATTGTCTATACTGTGTAATTGATTTTTGTAGATGTTTGTCACTTGGAGAGCCACACAGGTAGATGCCGAGCATACATTAGGAGCTGGTATTATGATGGTCTGAATGGCGAATGTAAACAATTTATCTATGGAGGGTGTGACACAAATGGTAACAAGTTCGACACCCAAGACGCATGTGAAGCACAGTGTAGCCCTAGAGGTTTGTATACAGTATATGATATTAAAGAATCAAACATTTTCCTTTACAAGTTACATCTCTGTGGGTTTTCCCCTCAGACTACTGGCTACATCTGTTAGTGAATGCATATTTTCAAAGAAGTTTAAGTTACTGTTTAACGGTTAACAGTATTTTGAAAAAAAATTATGTAGGAATTGGTCTTAAACTGTGGTTTGTGATTTTCTTTCAGCTGTGTGTATGCTACCAAAGAGTGCTGGGAACTGTTTTGCTTATATCACAAGGTACTACTTTGACTATAGTGCACAGGAATGTCGGGAATTTGTTTACGGTGGTTGTGATGGTAACGCTAATAACTTTGAGAACAAGGAAGCTTGCGAGAGAAGATGCGATCCTTTCATCAGAGACACCCAACCTCCAGGTAAAGGAATATATACATGTGTAATAGCAGAGTTACATACTTTAACATTTTTCCCCAGTTCTTGTACCTCTTGGAGAGGAAAAAACCTTTAGTGCAGAAACCATTGAACTGAAAATTAAAAAGAAATTCGTTTTCTCTCTTTCTTTGTCAAATGAAGCAAATTCCATCCCCACCTTACCCATTTCCCTATATATATATATCTGCCTATCACACATCCTAGGGTGTTGTGTTAACAAGTATTTCTGAATAAGATGGGAAAAAGACGATTGGGTGGGGGTGGGAATGTAACTGATCTAGGAAATGCATTGTTTATGATGTGAATATACTTTAAAGCTGCTGATCAGGCTGAAACTACCACACAAGGACATAAAGAAACTACAGGTAAATCCGTGAACAAACTTTTCACTGCAGGCAATTTAAAGGGGGTTAAATCTGTAGAAAGTTTCACTGCAGTGAAAATGGGAAAAAATATGTTCATGGGTAAACAACTTTTTTTCCTTTCAGTGTGTCTTACTGTGCCGTTCTATTTATAGACATGTCATTTCATTTTTCTGATGATTGCATCATGTTTTATAATCTATATGTTTTAGGACAGTTCGATGGCATGTTTTGCATTGAAATCTTAAAAAAACCCAGACATTTCTGTGACTTTGTTTTGATTATACAGTGGAACTCCTGAAAACCTGACCTTCCAAATACAGAAAAATTTCGAAAAACAGACCTTTTTCTGGGTTTCAAAATCTCCCCCATCTGTTGTCAATAAAAATCTTACTTCTAAATACCTAAACTTCCAAATTCGTAAATTGAACAATATTTTCATAAAAACATTCAGTCATTAACTACAATACATTAAAACCTAAGGTATCACTCTGTACTCCCAATTACAGGAAACTTTTCTGAAGGTCCTGTGGGTGTGCTGTTTTCAGAGGTTCCACTGTATATCTAATATATTTAATGAGAAAGTATTTCCTGTTTGCATGATACTTCAAAAGTGTATTCCTTTATGCATGATGAATAACAAAATGTGTATATAGATATGAAGTATGTTGCAAGTTTGCCCACTGTACATAGTGACAGCCATTTCTGACGTGGGAATGTGTTCATGTACCTGTGTAAGACCTCTGTAGATCAGGGTATTTTGTTATTTCATGATGTTGAGTCTTGTTAGCATTGAAAAGTAATGTGAGTGGAGGGATGGGATGTGGCATTGTTGGAGCGGGGCCGAATTACAGTGTTTCATGTATAATGAAGAAGTACCCATACACAATCTTGCAGAGTGCATGATATGTGCTTATCACAAAAGCCGGTGAAAATGATTGCTGTTGTTCTCTACAAGGATTTTAAAACAAGTTGCCAGAGCACCCTTGGCATTAAACAAATGAAGCAGAAAACAGTTCACAATAATATCTTGTTAAATGTTGGACATAGTTCTTTTATTTTTCATATTTATCTGTTACCACCATGACAATTGGAACCAGTATTTAGCGATGTAAAATTAAGGTCAAGAGGTCAAGGTCAGCCCTAAGACAACTGCAGCCAAGGGAGTTGCTGTCTCTTGTAGCAACTTTTGATGTTACAATAAATTCAAACCATTTCAAAGCAGGTAGCTTGTACTAAGATGGCTTTTGATCAGATTTGGAATTTAATGGAACTTCATTGGGAGCAACAAGTTGCAGATTCATGTAAGGATGGAGATAGATTCAGAATTTACAGCATTATTAAGATGGAAATTTTAGTAATTGAGGGATGGAGTTAAATGATTCTAATATGCAGCAAGCATGAATGAAAAAGTCTTGTTATCATAGATTTAGGTTACCTCCAAAACAGCTAGAGTGCTGCCAAAGGCTTGAATGCTTTAAATAATGTCAAGTCAACATGTTATGTAACACTTAAAAACATGGTGTTATTACACTCACATTAAGTCACAACATGTCATAAAAAAGAGTGTTCTGTGTGTATGATGTATTTTCCTTATTTCTAACAGTTTATGTAAAAGGAGGCTCGTGCCCTAGTCTGAGGGGTATAAACAGACATGGACGCTGCATTGAACAGTGTCGAGGCGATAGGGACTGCTCTGGCCGTAAAAAATGTTGCATGATTGCATGCAGCCGCGTCTGTGTTGAACCAGAGGCGAGGGAGATCAGACGTAAGAACTGTACCATACATGTTCAGTTACTCCTTGTATAGCCAGTCGGACATCTTCTACCTCCCTCAGATATATCTCCTATTAGTTTTGGATGCTAACGCTTCTATACAGCTTCTGCTATATCGCTAGAATACTTTCCTGCAAGTGTAACCCACAATATAATACTATAGTATTACAAAGTAAACAACGACATTGCATCAATTCTTTTTCACATTGGTGTTATTGGTGTATTGGAAAACTTGTTTTAAATAAATTACAAATTTCACCAATTATGGCATAATTTTGACTTGTGCCTCAAGTATGTGTCATACTTCTGTATTGCAAACGTGTTGTCAGTCACAAGTTTCAAGTACACTTTTGCATATAGTATTGCCATTACACCATGTATTACACTTACCTTGCTTCACATACATATTTCTGCTGTCAATGTAGACTAGGATTTACCTGATTGTCTGTATGATCTGGTCATAGTTCACACTTCAAGTGCTGTTATTAACAGAAAGATTTGTAGCATTAATGGCATATTGTGTAAATGAATACAGAAGAAAATACCTCAATGGGACCAAACTTTTATATTGATTAATGCAAGGGTTTGAATAATCAATCTGCTGACTGTAGCAGGTGCTCAACCATTCATGCTTCCAACCTTGACATGGATCATGCAGCTTTGTTTCACCTTATATTGGCTGTTTTGTTAATTTACTCATTTCAAGAATGAAACAAAGAAAGTTTGAATAAGTTTTGTATAAAGTTATATGTAGTTATGAACAAGAAAAATATAATTGTCAATGCTATTTTCCTTGGACCAAAATGGTTTTAATTTGCTAAATTTCTAAAATGGACTTTTCCATCTTTCAATTTGGACAGTACCCTCAACTGTTCAAGAAGGTGCCTGCTTAAATATTGCTGGGTGAATAAGAAACAGAGCTGATAATGATCTGATTGGCTGATTTGCTGGTTGATCATGATCTGCACTGGTAGCAAAGGCTTTAGCCACCAGCACAGTAAAGGTAAAGATCATTCAGCCAGTAGAGACAATCCATATACACTGACACTGAGATTTGAATATTCAATTGTGTATCTTCAAATCATTTACCAGATGCTTATGTATTTTTACACCTTAGAGCCTGTGTTTTGAATCAAAGTTCTCATATTGCTTTTTATACTCCTGCAAAACTAAGTTTAGGGGGGGGGCAGGGTGTACTGGAATTACGCTGTCGGTCAATCAGTCCACTTAGGTACATAGGTAGTTTGTGGAGTGAACTCCTTCCTTTTTCAAAGCATTGCAATAAATATTGGTACACAAAATAACCATGAGTAGTGTATTTGCGAGACACCGTCGGTCTGTCTGTCTGCGTCCAAAATGTGCAAGTTAAGTGGCTATGACAACAATAGGTAGCAGTATATTCTCTTTGATGTCATGTATTCAGTATGTCTTATGTGGCTATTTTTTGGGCTTATGTGGCTAAAAAGTACAAAAGAGAAAACAAAGAATAACCATACAACTGCCAAATCTTAGTGTGTCTGTGTGTTTGTGCACACATGTTTTTGTGTTGGGGCAGTGACTTTGTCATGCATTGAAGGATTTTAAATAATTTGACGCAAATGTTCATCACTTAAATACAATGTGCAGCATGCAAGACCCATGTCCTTACCTTGAAGATCAAGTTCACACTTACATTTTAGAGGTAATGGTATCCTGTATGCAGGTAAGGATTTTAAAATCAAATGGCACAATTGTTGAGCACATTGAGATGACATGTCACATAGATACTTTCATTCTTACCTTGGAGGTCACACTTAGAGGTCAGACAGTTTAGAATCCTGTATATATACACATACTGGTGTCCGGATTGTAACTCTGTTATGCAATGAAAGATTTCAAAATGAATTGGAACAAATATTCAGTTCACGATGATAAAGATTTAATGTTATTCGCAAGTACCTGTTCCGCACCTTGAAGATCAAGAAAACAGACTTTGAGACACCTCATTTGCCGGCATTTATCACTTACAAGGGACAGCTCTTGTTTAAATGATTAGTCTGTGACAAAGCCAATTGTGGGGGTATTCAATCACAACAGTGATATCTAGTTCCTGTTTGAAGTGTTCTGTATCATTCCTTCTGTGTGTTTCATTATGTTCTCATTCAAAAGCATTATATCCATTTCTTCTCAATATAAAGTAGCACTGAAAATTCCAAAGCATTGAGTAATGGTTCCGACTTAATATAATATAACTTTTTTAGTATATCTGTCTTTTGTTACAAACCATTCAAACAGAGCATTGTGATAAATGTTGTTGTTAGAATTAATGTAATAAACATGAAACAACAACAACAACATGCTGTACTAGTAATTAACTGTACTGCACATAGAATGTAAGAAAGATTGCATATAGTGTCATATAGTGACCATTTAGTACTAATTACCACAAACACAGATTTTAATTGGCAAAGTTTTTCATTTGCTGTATATTATACAAAAAAGATTGCAATTAACAAAACTTACCCAGCCATATGGCATATTTCAATGTTATGGTATAAGAGTGTCTTATTTTCTTGTTTTAGGTCCAGGTGTTGTGAAAGCTGGTTACTGCCCAGCAAAAACAGACTGGCAGGGTATACTTGGTGCTTGTGCCCCATCCTGCCAGGAGGACTCTAGCTGTCCTGGGAACCAGAAATGCTGCCACCATGGTTGTGGTCCAAGATGTGTGGAACCAGTCAGTAAGTTCATTTCACTGTGTTGATTGTCTCTCCCAGTCTGCAAACCTCCAAATATTTCTGCCAGATAATGTTCCTTGTTATGAAAGTACTGTGTATTCAAAATGGCAGGCCTTTGGACTTCTAAAGGAAGGTTAAAACTCACAGTGAAGCCTCTCTTATATTGTACCTAGAAATATCTGTCTATAGCATGCTTAGAGCCTTAAAACACATTTTATTGTTTTGAATTGCCACATTCTTTTGAATTGCCGCATTAATAATGTTTGTTTGGAGTTCATAATTTGTTTTCAACTGGGTCATTAACAACAGAGGCCCACTCAACTCTATCAGAACTGGTAGTTTTTATATCCTATAGGTATATAGGAGTCACCCGGTGGTTGGTCGGTCATTCGGGCGGTCTGTTGCATTTTCCTTGTCCGGAGCATAACTTGAAAACTACTAGTTGGAATTCAGTACAACTTCATACAATGGTCAAGCACATTGAGAGGAAGTGCAGTGTACAAGAACCATAACTCTATCTTGAAAAATTACAGAGTTTTTGCCAAGAACAATATCTCTTTTTAGTTTGTTTGCAAGGTATTCTGTTACTACGAACTTCCTCAGTTTATAAAGCAGTCTTTTGGGGGTATTAATCACATTTAGTGATAGCTCTAGTTTTATATAATTCAGCTGTTGATAAAGAACAATGAAACTTTTGTTTTGGTAAGGTTGTTGCAGCATCTCAGACCTAGACCAAAAACATAGGGATTTATGTTCACACTCTTCAAGCAAGTCACTTAAAGGTCCCATTGATTGAAAAATTTTCTTTTTATCATTTGAATATTATTCGTCAGCAAATGCAAATTCGACAATTTTTAACGAAAAATACTGAGTGGTTACCTGTCGGTAAGTCCATAAAGTTCTCAAAAAACACACCTGTACGGAAAGTGACGATAATATTTCCGGAAACCTACGAGCGGCAGTTTCGGAATCGCTAGCCTGGAGTGACGTCATTTGCAGTACAATCGTGTCAGATAACAGGTACTCTAACAACAACGAAAGCGATAATTTCATCTTATTAGGCATCTTCAGAGAGTAGAGATGAAGATATTTTGAGCCCGTAACGTATAGAACGAGTCCGTGTAATGTTATAAAATTATTTGATTAAAGTATAAAAATACAGCAGTTATGTCGAGTTTTTTTTATATGCAAATGACACCAACTTCTGTTTCTGTTTGTTTCTATCAAAATGAAATCTATGTGTCATTCTTAAATGTGTAAGAAAAGTACCATGCAAATGTATCGAAACGATCTAAATGTACGCATGCACGTGAGTTATAAACTATACAAATATGGACGATATTATCATATTATCATATCATATATTCAGGGTTGGATCATTAATGGGAGATTTGTGAAAAATCGCCGGGTTTTTGGACATCACAACGGGGTAAAAACGAAAACCAAAAAACATGCGTTTCTGACGTCATACATGACGATTATGTTTATTCAACTTAATGTAAACACATGCAGTCGCTCAATTTCTCATATGCAAAATTATTACTCAAACAAAATTCTCTGAATTTTAATGAACGGTTGATCTGGATACAAAGCAAAACAAAACAAACAAAAGCAACAATTTTATTTCTTTCAACTGGCGGTACATAATCTTTAATCAACTAGTACATTAAAAGTATCATATAATCATATTTAATAATCCTGACCAAGGTCTTTCAAATAGTATGGTCCGGAAACGAGCGTAATACGATGAATAACTTGCCTCGGATCATGTGACAAACATCCGGGTACCCGCAATTTTGGAAAAATAAAGAAAATATTGAAACTTTATATCTACGTATATATCGATATTTTACCAATCAATTTGACCAACAAAGAGATCCTTAATACAATATATACTATTTGAAAGACCTTGTCCAGACGTGTCATCTTGTTGCAAACATCAATTATGTCAATCAGGCGGTAAGTATTACCCCGGGCAATGACCAGATGTTACTGACAATTAACACTAACGAGCGTAATAAAGAGCCGACTTTCGTCACCTAATCAACCAATTATCGATCTCGCGTGTCAAGGTTTTGACTTTGTATATTCAAACTTGGACTTAAGTGGGTATTTAACGAATTTTATGGATTTTCTTTTCTTTCAAGACAAAATTTTGATTTATCGGGAGATTTGGGTGTTTTTGCGAGCTTCGCCGGGGCGCCGGGTTAAGGGTCTAAATATCGGGAGAATCCGGCGAGTAACGGGAGAACGGCATGTATGGATATTATATTTCCATTGATGATGAAAATGAGAACACAAATGCTCGATCTAATTACAATATCTAAAATGATGAGCTTGATTTTCCATGACACGTTTTCTTGTGGGTAGTATAAAGAATTAGATTTACAATTGAATTAAGAATGTAAATCAAAATAGTTTACACGATTTTGTTGGTTAAAAACAATTCTGACGCAAATCTATTTGAAAACTCATTATAATTAAAATTGATATATCTACCGAAATACGTGTCAAATTTCACTTTAAGAAAAATATTTCATTCGAGTACATAAAATGTGTCATCGGCAACCAAAAAGATATACTTTCTGAACATTTATAGGGTTGCTGGAAACTTTCATTTGCTGAATTGCTTTTTACCAAGTTGTATATATTTATGTTTTTCAAGATTGAAACTTGAAAACAAATATAATGGTTTCATAATTTTAATTGGGCACTTTGCATGTTAATAAACTATATTGTGGTTGTTTTTGTTGTTGTTTATTGTTGTGTAATTATCAAATGCAATCTGGGACGAATATATACTATCGGGATTGGAAACGGCTACTGATACGCTATAATCCATTATCGTTTTTCATTGCCGTCCGTGGCCGCCATTTTGAAATATGATTTGCATTTTTTCCCGTACACATAACAACAAAATACTCCAATTTCAAGCATTTTGAAGTGTTTCAAACACTAGAAACATTACTTGTCTTTAGTTTGAAATTATATTTTTCAGCACACGACTTGATACAAAGTCAAAACATACTGCGAAATGCGACTGGTCATTTCAAATCTTTTTTCGAATCGATCCGTCGCCATTTTTGAGCGAACGTTCTTGAAAATACAGATTTAATCACTAACAAACGATTGTAAAAATATTTTACAGTTAATAGAATGAAATAATAATAAAATGCTATCACCATATCTAGTATTTCATTGTCAGCAATAGTCGAGTTTTATAGCTTTGTTTTACGCTTTCTGCCGCTTTTATTTCTAGATTCAAGATGGCCGCTTCCCGTTCGGACGGCAACGAATTTTGCGAGATTTTGCGTCGTTTCACACTCCGTTAATATTATTGCTCCAGATGCAATTGACCAGTGTGAAATATGCAATAATGTGTGACCAGTTAGATTGCTGGCAGGGGGGCGCCAATTAACAACAAATCATATCGCATCCTTTGTTGTGACTTATGCCCTTGGGCTAGATTAACTGTAATTCCTTCAATGGTTAGATCTACGTTAATTATTTACCATGGCAACGTTGTTAAAACGAGATATTGTTTAAGGATTTAAAACTTTTATGGATTACTGGAGTGTTCCACACCATGTCAAATAAACTTCCCGTAGAGTAACTGTTATATTCTATATAGGGCCTTTGTTCTACATTATTTTTTTAAAATGATTTTAAATATAAATGTCAGCTTTTGTTATAAAGACTAGATCTTAAAAACATGTGTCTTAAATATTATCAAAATATTCTGTAATACAATACATTTTGTAACAAAAGTTTAAACCTAACGTCCTCGTATATGATGTAATTTGACATGATTTAAGTTATAGAATTGGGAAATTCTAGATTGGAAAAGTTTGTAACAAACAAAGTCTAAATCTTGTTATAAGAAACTTATTCCTTAAGAAAATACTTAAATTGAATAGATCGAGATCATTCTACAAAGGTCGAATTATAAATACATTTTCTGTCTATATGTCGTGCATGACTTTCAACGCTTGGGCCGTTTCACGCAGTTGCTACTCTAGAATTTTGAAACGTTCGTCATACAGTCACATGAAGTTCGGACCCGAAAAGTCCTTTTTATAAAACACCCATAAAACATACATAATTCGTATTATGTATGCTTGATAGTCGCGCCGGGGTGTTTTATAAGAATGACTTCCCAGGGCCCAAACTTCATTCGACTGTGGTTTGTCCCTATTGTCTTAGTCACTGACTTTTTATATTAGAGTCCCAAGGTTACTGGTGTAGGCTTATTCTCTCGCTCTATTTGTTGCTGCATCCACCCAGAACACACCAGGCGCCTCCCATTTACAAAAATAATATAAATAGTAAGTTGATCGTGTTTTTACACGGAGATTTGTGTGCTCGTTTACTATAATCAAAGTAGCGGATCTTTCTCGAGTACTGCAAGTGACGTCACACGGAAACTTTTCCGATATTTTATGGAAGTCGCCGAGGATCATAATATTTGCGTTTCGGTGAAATACCGGCCAATTTGTATTGGTGATTTATGTCCCAATAAACACGTTTCTTGTCGAAAATTTCCGCCCAACTGGGTTCAGTGCACTTAATTAACAAATGGCTTACAAAATATTAACAGGTGAAATTTTCAATCAATGGGACCTATAAGTTCCACTTATGTTTTTTCAGGGGAGGAACCATACCAGATGAACACTCCAGAGCGTGTTGTTGCCTCAGCAATGTCCAGTAATACTATCCATTTAACCTGGTATGATCCTTCATTAGGACGTGATCAGCTGATCCGAGATAGTAGATACTATACCATTAGATACTACAGTTACGGCCTTGGACAGTATGAATACATGAATGTTACAGACTTACGTGCACATGTGAATGGACTCCATCCCGACACAGAGTACGAGTTTAATGTACGTGTCAATGACCCACCATACCTCAGTCAATGGAGTGACAACGCAAGAAATAGAACAACTACATTTGGTTAGTAAAAGCTGAGAATGATTTGTCCTATTTTATATCTGATTTTGTTTCATTAAGTTGATGATGTGAATGATCTAAATAATTTATGATTCCGAGTTCTTTTGAAAACCAATTTTGCAATTTTGATTCAGTTAGGAGGCCTTGTCATTGATCGGAAGTGATGGTAATTTTTATGACATGATGTTACACTACACTTCAGTTTCAATCAAGGCAGGACAGTGCCCCGCCTTAGAGTCAGACACATTTGGTATCTGTGTTGAGGAGTGTCAGAATGATGGTGATTGTAGCGGAACACAGAAATGCTGCAGTAACGGGTGTGGACAAACATGTGTTAACCCTCAAAGTACACAAGTTAACCCTTCAGGTACACACAACCTCTGAATTTTAAAGAAATAAAGAGAGCATCTTGCAGAATAACAACAAAACTAATCATTATGTCTACATTTTAAGAAAATGAAAAGATGAAATCCAATTTAAAGCTACTGGAATAATTAGAACTGATGAAAAGAACTATGATTAGAGAAATTTCAATCAGATTTAAAACTTTCTGTCTGAAATAAGGTGTCACAGGACCATTTTCATTCTAGCGCAAGATTTCCTCTAAAAGTTCAGATTTTGCATGAAAAGATGCTTAATTGTGGTATTTCAGGCTACAATAGTTGTAGTCTAGCAAAGGATCCAGGTAGGTGTTCTGACTGGGAAGTTCGCTGGTTTTTCAACACGGAGATTCAGCGCTGTGACAGATTCTGGTATGGTGGATGTAACGAAGGAAATGCCAACAACTTCATGGATGAAATTGAATGTCAAAGCAAATGCACAGAAACACAAAGTAATCACTGTTTATCTTTTGATTTAAGCTGATTAAATAATTGCTTAACACAGTGGGCAGGAAATGTTCATTGTGAGTATTGGGATGGTTAGATGAAGTATTTTACAAGCTCACTACCTTCACAGTGCCATTATACTGATATACTGTATACACCTATTACACCAAAAGAAAACATAATTGAGGCTGTAGAGTGATTTTTTGCTTGAATTTTCAAAGAAAAGGGGAGCTATCCCACTCGCCTCAGAGTCGGCTATGTTCACTATATCAAGATGATGAGCGTAGTGTCAGTTCATGTGACTTAGTTTTGTGTCCACTTTGAAACTGCTGAACCACATACGGGATTTTGAATGAGCATGTCACAAATGATGATCACATAGTTATTGAGGTTAGAAATGAAAGAAGCCACTTTCATGACATTTAATGACGAAGTAGCTCAAGTTTTTCTTGTACAGTAAACCCTGCTCATAACAAACTCCTTGGGACGATTTCAATGTATTCCTTATATCTGAAGTTTGTTATCCATATTATATTTTCATATGAAATAAAGGGGGAAAAAATTGGGCACAGTAATTTTGTTCCTTATATCTGGATTTTCGCTATATCCTGAGTTGTTATATACGGAGTTTACTGTAATAAGAACTGAAAAAAAAACTAATTTTAACTCCTGAATTTTATTTTCCAGTTACAACTCCAGCACCAAATACTCCAAGGCCATATGACTGCAGACGTACAACATTTGGTTGTTGTTTGGATAGGTACACACCACAATTAGATGAAAGGGGAACAAATTGTGCAGGTATGGATGTTGATCATACAGCAGTATTCACTCCTCAACTAAATTCTCAGAATGAGCTTGCCCAGATTTCAGTTTTGATTGGACAAGCTTGTTGATACAGATGCTCGAGAAAAGTTCACAAACTAAAAAGCAATAACTATTTCCCCACTGGTGGCAGGTGATTCTTCTTTTGCAACTAGTTTAGGTCCTGATCACCTTGCATGCCCTGAACAATTGTTAAGGGAGGTCTGTTAAGTGTTTTATTAACCAGGTTTTCCGAAGGGAAAATCCTGGTTATTAGATTGAGGTACATCGGCAGGCGGGCGGGCGGGTGTAAACAATTTCTTCTGTGCGCAACTCCTCCTACATTTCTCAACGGATTTCAACCAAACTTTCACAGAAGTATTGTCATGAAGTGCCCTGGCGCATATTGTCAGGGTTTTGTGATTTGGTCATTTTTGACCTAATTATGGCCCTTTGTTTTTTTTCACATATGTAATTCTTCTGTGCGCAACTCCTTCTACACTTCTCAAGGGATTTCAACCAAACTTTCACAGAATTATTGTCACCAAGTGCCCTGGCGCATATTGTCGGGGTTTTGTGATTGGATCATTTTTGACAGAATTATGGGCCTTTGTTTTTTTCCACATAATGTAATATATAGAGAGAAATACTCTTCTGTGTGCAACTCCTACATTTCTCAAGGGATTTCAACCAAACTTTCACAGAACTATAATTGTGAACTAAAGAATTTTGAATATATAATGTTCTGCCCCTGGTCGTCCGTCCGTCCGTCCATCCGTTAGCAGTATTGTGTCTCCTTATTTAAGTATATATAAAAGGGAGAATACTCTGTTATTACTGTCTATTTTTAGAATAGATTACCAGTCCTGTATACTTTGGAGTATTCTGTTACAGTAAGATGACAAAATTTCTCATGAGACCAGCGGTTCAAACCCCACACAGAGCAAGTTTTTTTTTTCTTTTTTTCTTTTTTTTTTTCTTTTTTATAATTTTTGCCTGAATTATGGCCCTTTGCTTTTTTTCCACATATGTTATATATAGAAGAATACTGTCACGTGCCCACTTCCTCCTACATTTCTCAAGCTATTTAAACAGCAGGCTGGAAAATGAAAACCTGGTTTTGTGACAATTTCCTGTCACTTGTTTCCATTCAACTGAGATCTAGTAAATATTGAATAGATTTCCATTACAGCCATGAAGTAGTGATAGATTTTGAAGGGAATAGTTATTATACCCCGGAAACGAAGTTTGGGGGGGTATATAGGAGTCACCCGGTGGTTGGTCGGTCGGTCGGTCAGGCGGTCTGTTGCATTTTCCTTGTCCGGAGCATAACTTGAAAACTACTAGTTGGAATTCAATACAACTTCATACAATGATCTAGCACAATGAGAGGAAGTGCAGTGCACAAGAACCATAACTCCATCTTGACTCATAACAGAGTTATTGCCCTTTGTTACTTTTCCTTGTCCGGAGCATAATTTGAAAACTACTGGTTGGAATTCAAAACAACTTCATACAATGATCAAGCACAATAAGAGGAAGTGTAGTGCACAAGAACCATAACTCTATCTATAGTAATTACAGAGTTATTGCCTTTGTTACATTTCCTTGTCCGGAGCATTACTTGAAAACTACCAGTTGGAATTTAATACAACTTCATACAATGGTCAAGTACATTGAGAGGAAGTGCAGTGCACAGGAACCATAACTCTTTCTTGACTCATTACAGAGTTATTGCCCTTTGTTACTTTTCCTTGTCTGGAGCATTACTTGAAAACTACTGGTTGGAATTCAATACAACTTCATAAAATGGCCTAGCACAATGAGAGGAAGTGCAGTGTACAAGAACCATAACTCTATCTTGAGTATTTACAGAGTTATTGCCTTTTGTTACTTTTCCTTGTCCGCAGCATAACTTGAAAACTACTGGTTGGAATTCAATACAACTTCATACAATGGTCAAGTACATTGAGAGGAAGTGCAGTGCACAGGAACCATAACTCTTTCTTGACTCATTACAGAGTTATTGCCCTTTGTTACATTTCCTTGTCCAGAGCATTACTAGAAAACTACTGGTTGGAATTCAATGCAACTTCGTACAATGGTCTAGCACAATGAGAGGAAGTGCATTGTACAAGAACCATAACTCTATCTTGAGTATTTACAGAGTTATTGCCCATTTTTACTTTTCCTTGTCACAGAGCATAACTTGAAAACTACTGGTTGGAATGCAATACAACTTCATACAATGGTCCAGCACAATGAGAGGAAGTGCAGTGTACAAGAACCATAACTCTATCTTGACTAATTACAGAGTTATTGCCAAGAACAATATCTCTATTTTAGTTGTTTTTTTGCAAGGTATTCTGTTACTACGAACTTCCTCAGTTTATAAAGCAGTCTTTCGGGGGTATTAATCACATTTAGTGATAGCTCTAGTTACATAAATTGTTTCTTCCTCAGAATACGAGGGTGATCGTCAAACAGGTGGTGAAACTGTGGTCCCTGCCATTCCTGGACAGAGTGTAACCTTGACATGTCGCTATGGAAGCAATGTCACATGGTACAGAGAGGGGTGAGTAGTTATGTCTTGTATCCACCTGGCTTGTGTATAAGATGAAAATACCTACTGTTTATATTGAAGTTACAGTATGTATAGGTTATAGGTCTATATTACAGGAAGAAACAAATTTATTGCGAGGCAGCGTCCGCAAACCGATGCAATAAGTTTGTTTATTCCTCTAATATGGACCTATAACCAGCTTGCAGTTTTCCCATCTACAGACAATATTTGTATTGAAATATATAGAGATTAAGGGCGGAGCTTAGCTCTGTGATGTCACAGTCTCACTTATTGGAAAAATAAGTGAAATAATTATTTTCATATTGGAGATATTGAGTCAATATGGAGAATACAATTAGCTTTTTTGAATGAAATAGGGGCATTTGATTGGATTGGAAAGTAGGGCAAAATGTAAGATGAGACATTTTTTCTTGACCTTGATACTGTAAATTCAGTTTATTTGTGAGGTTTTTATTTTTGCAAATTCTCCAATTATGCTGATTTTAGACTGGATTTAATTTGGTTTATACTTACTTAGATCCAAAGGGTTCACAATTTAGTTGAAAAAACTTTTGTTAATAAATCAAGAACATTTTAAAGTAGGTTTTTAAAAATTAAATGAATATTAAAGTTAGTTGTTGATTGGGAGTAGAGAAATGTGAGATTAAGACAAATATACATCTTATTTCACTTACAGTAACTTGTTAATTAGAGAATTTTCAATCTTTCTGAGCAACAAGCAAAATATAGTCATCCCCAGATTTTAAAAACATTACATTTTTAGCTCACTTGGCACAAAGTGCCAGAGTGAGCTATTAGGATCGCATTCCGTCCGTCGTACGTCGTCCATCCGTCCACCATTTCCTTCAAACGACATCTCCTCAGAAACCACTGGGCCAATGTTTATGAGACTTTGCAGGGATGTTTCTTGCATGAAGCTTTATCAAAGTTGTTAAAAGAATTTCATTCCATGCAGAACTCTGGTTGCTATGGCAACAAATAGGAAAAACTTTAAAAATCTTCTTCTCTGAAACCACAAGGCCTAGAGCTTAGATATTTGGCATGTAGCATTGTCTAGTGGACCTCTACCAAGATTGTTCAAATAATGACCCCCAGGTCAAAATTGACCCTGTAGGGGGAGTCACTTAGTTTTACAAAGGCTTATATAGGAAAAACTTTAAAAATCTTCTTGAAACCACAAGGCCTAGAGCTTAGATATTTGGCATGTAGCATTGCCTAGTAGACCTCTTCAAAGTTTGTTCAAATTATGCCCCTGGGGTCAAAATTGACCTTGCCCGCTGGGGTCACTTGTTTGGTATATAACATTGTCTAGTGATCTTCCACCAGGCAAGTTGACTTGTACCAAGGTGAGCGATATAGGGCCATCTTGGCCCTCTTGTTTGTATACAGAATAACATATGACTGTAACACAGCCTGGGTATTCCATAAAGCATGCTGAACATCATCAGTATGTCACACATGACTGTCAGCAAACAGAAAATATTGCTTAATTTTGACAGTAAAATATTTTGTTCTTATCTCTACCAGTACATTTTAAATGTACATATATCTGCTGTATTAGAAATTATATTTGAGAATTTTTTAATTCAGAAAATTGGTAGAATCGAGCAGCCGTCGTCGAGTAAATCGTGATGGTACAATTGAAGTATTTTCTGCCACCATTGAGGATGACGGACTGTATGCATGTCATGTGATGGGAAACAGTGGCCGACCTACAATCTATCAGTACATGCTGCAAGTGAGAGGTAAAATAAAGCTCTAGTATTTATATAATACCTATTGGTTTTCCAGTCAGTAAAGTTTAGTGAGTAACCCTATTAACAATTAATGGTATCGCCCAAATTAAAATGTGGGCAAGTCCATTCTAGAAATACAGCAGCTGAGGATTACACTAATACTTCTGTTTGTTACAGTTCCCATTGGTATTCTACCTGGTCCAAATATAATCATGGTTAAACCTAATCGCCAAGCTTTCTTACACTGTGAAGTGTATGGCAACCCTAAACCTAGGGTTGCCTGGCAGAAGGGGCTGTCTGACATCCGGTCCAGTAGTCGTTACGAGACATTCAGTAATGGAACACTGCTAATTAGAAGGGCGACAGAACAAGACATGGATAGCTATACATGTACTGCTGACAATGGAGTGTCGACTCCGGTCGAAAGAACAATCAAACTTGAACTCAGAGGTATACATGTACTACTTTTATTAAGAAGTTAGGTGGTTAGATTTACGAATATAAGAATCTTTCACTGGTTGCACGTGCAATTGGGAATATCTGGCTTGAGGGTAACTGTTTTTGGCGGTAACGAGGCTCTGCAGAGTTACCGCTAAAACAGTTGCGCGAGAGCCGGATATTTTCATCTGCACGTGCAGCCAGTGATAGATTCTTTTTCTTGTATACCATATTCGACTAATGGTAGCAGAAACAAAATAAAAGTCATGACTTATATGTACGTGCTATTTTCTTGTGGTAATGTATAAATTTACACATTCATTCATAAAAGTAGTTCTTTCTGACGTCATTAAGTCATCTTATACCAGGGGGTGTAAGATGAGATTTTCCAGCACTGGTAAAAACTACAGATATCCCGATCTGGTATGCAAGAAAGTCTGTTCTTGTACATGTGTACTTGCAACTGAATACTGTTTAGATACAAGCCTTGTGCTCTGCTACAGTGGTAGGGTTGAAAAATGATAATTGATGATATATCATTATACCCCTGAAATGAAGTTTGGGGGGTATATAGGAGTCACCCGGTGGTTGGTCGGTCGGTCGGGCGGTCTGTTGCATTTTCCTTGTCCGGAGCATAACTTGAAAACTACTTGTTGGAATTCAATACAACTTCATACAATGGTCAAGCACATTGAGAGGAAGTGCAGTGCACAAGAACCATAACTCCATCTTATAATAATAATAATAATAATAATGACTTTATTTATATAGTGGATAACAACATTTGGCTAAACCAATTTACAATGTGGTCCACCCTTAACATATTTACAAACATATATATGGAAACAATTATAACATTTACAAAGACATACAAATTAATTAAGATTCGATAAGACATAATGTTAAAGTAAGTGACAAGAGCATTATTTTGCATCTAGATAAATGTTCAAGCAAGCATTATACAGTGAGACAAAACAAAGAATAAAATCAAATTTTATCTGTGCACAAGAATCATTTGTAATAATTATTTACAGTGTAAGACAGTATACATATCAATTTAATTTTGTTGTTCAGAAAAATGCCATTGAATATAAGACGTTT
This sequence comes from Saxidomus purpurata, assembly GCA_022818135.1. NCBI lineage: Eukaryota > Metazoa > Mollusca > Bivalvia > Venerida > Veneridae > Saxidomus > Saxidomus purpurata. The sequence continues at coordinate 23,774,412 of JAFMSR010000001.1, read as the reverse complement.
TGAATTTTATTAGTGTATCTGAAGAACGTATATTGTTTGGTATGCTATTCCAGATAACTGATCCAGAGTAGTATAAAGATTTGCGAAAAAATTCTATTCTTGGTTTTGGTACTTTAAGTTTATTGTTCCCTGATGATCTTAGTTCATGTGTAGATGGTTCTTTATGGTTAAATTTTTCTTAGAGATATTCAGGTGATTGATTATTGATGGATTTATAAACAAGTATTGCTTTTTAGCTCGACTTTTCTATGAAAAGGGGAGCTATCCTACTCGCCCCGGCGTCGGCGTCGGCGTCTGCGTCGGCGTCGGCGTTGGCGTCACACCTTGGTTAAGTTTTTCGTACCACCCCACTTTATTTCAAAAGTATTAGAGGTATGGCTTTGAAACTTACCATACTTGTTTACCATCATAACCTCCATCTACAGACAAGAGTACATAACTCTGTCATGGTTTTTGACAGAATTATGGCCCTTTTTTGACTTAGAAAGTGTATTGAGCTTGGTTAAGTTTTTCGTACCACCTCACTTTATTTCCAAACCATTGGAGGTATTGCTTTGAAACTTACCATACTTGTTTACCATCATGACCTACATCAACAGACAAGAGTACATAACTCTGTCAAGGTTTTGAACAGAATTATGCCCCTTTTTTACTTAGAAAATACATTGAATGTGGGTAAAATCCACTTATTGCCTTAACCCTTTGAGATATTGCTTTGAATCTTTGAATGCTTGTTTACATCATTACCCCATCTGTAAGCAAGAGAAGGTAACTCTGTCAGGGATTTGTTTTAAAAATTAAGGCCCTTTATGGACTTAGAATCTGGGTTAAGTTTTTCGTACCAGTCCACTTTTTGACTAAACCGTTCCAGATATTACTTTGAAAGTTATATTACTTGTTTACCATCATTATCCCAAAACACGGGCAGGAGAAGGTAATTATGTGAGGGATTTTATATGAATTATGGCCCTTTTTGACTTAGAAACTTAGTTAAAATTTTCATTCTTGTCCACTTGTTGACTTAACCATTTGAGATATTACTTTGAAAGTTGGAGTACTTATGTACCATCATGAGACCTATCTGTAAGCAAGAGAAGATAACTCTGTGAAAATGTATCTTGATTTGTACTTAGAAATTCCTAGTTAAATTCTTGTGTGCCCTTAACTGTCAAAGTTTTGTTTTATTGGCAAGCACTAAAAAAGTCGAGCGCGCTGTCCTACTGACAGCTCTTGTTTGTATTTAATTCTGTCAGAGAAAGTCATCCAGTTTAATTCTTTGAATAATTCTGCTGATGGAGTTTGAAAATCTTTGTCGAGAATGATTCTTGCAGCACGTTTTTGAAATTTGTGGACAGTTTCTAAAAGTTCATTATTGAAGTTTCCCCAAATAGTGCAACAATAATCAAGATGTGGTAAGATATATGCATTAAAAAATAGTTTTCGTGAATGTAGGCTAAGGAAAGATTTTATTCGTAGAAGTAGATATAAATTGGTATTACATTTTTTTAATGTTTGTTCAACTTGGAATTTCCAGTTCAAATGATTGTCAACATGAACTCCAAGAAGTTTTTCAGTTGAAGAGTATGAAAGTGATTTACCTTGCATCTTAATATCATTTGAGTTTATATGATCTTGCAATTTATTGTTATTATATGAAGCTGAGATGTACATGGCTTTTGTTTTTGATATGTTTGGAAGCATAGAGTTGTCTTTGCACCATTCATCTATGATGTTAATGTCTGTCTGTAGTGAATTGTGTACTTCTATAATTGTTTTCCCAGAGGCAGACATTGTTGCATCATCTGCAAACATGTCCATAGATGTTTTGTCTGTATGCATCTTGACTCATTACAGAGTTATTGCCCTTTGTTACTTTTCCTTGTCCGGAGCATAACTTGAAAACTACAAGTGGGAATTCAATACAACTACATACACTGGTCAAGACCAATAAGAGGAAGTGCAGTGCACAAGAACCATAGCTCTATCTTGAGTAATTACAGAGTTATTGCCCGTTGTTACTTTTCCTTGTCCGGAGCATTTCTTGAAAACTACTGGTTGGAATGCAATACAACTTCATACAATGGTCAAGTACATTGAGGGGAAGTGCAGTGCACAAGAACCATAGCTCTATCTTGAGTAATTACAGAGTTATTGCCCATTGTTACTTTTCCTTGTCCGGAGCATTTCTTGAAAACTACTGGTTGGAATGCAATACAACTTCATACAATGGTCAAGTACATTGAGGGAAAGTGCAGTGCACAGGAACCATAACTCTTTCTTGACTCATTACAGAGTTATTGCCCTTTGTTACTTTTCCTTGTCCGGAGCATTACTTGAAAACTAGTGGTTTGAATTCAATACAACTTCATACAATGGTCTAGCACAATGAGAGGAAGTGCAGTATACAAGAACCATAACTCTATCTTGAGTATTTACAGAGTTATTGCCCTTTGTTACTTTTCCAACTACTGGTTGGAATTCAATACAACTTCATACAATGGTCTAGCACAATGGGAGGAAGTGCAGTGTACAAGAACCATAACTCTTTCTTGACTCATTACAGAGTTATTGCCCTTTGTTACTTTTCCTTGTCCGCAGCATAACTTGAAAACTACTAGTTGGAATGCAATTCAACTTCATACAATGGTCCAGCACAATGAGAGGAAGTGCAGTGTACAAGAACCATAACTCTATCTTGACTGATCACAGAGTTATTGCCAAGAACGATATCTCTATTTTAGTTTTTTTTGCAAGGTATTCTGTTACTACGAACTTCCTCAGTTTATAAAGCAGTCTTTCGGGGGTATTAATCACATTTAGTGATAGCTCTAGTTGTATGACCTGTTATGAGGTACTGATAATCAGCCTTTATCTAAGTAAACTCAAAGTATTGTGACTAGATTGTTACGGTAAACATGTGAAATTTAATTCTCACTTTGGCAGAATGCAAAAATTGCTGTAGTTGCCATGAAAACAGATTGCTTTAAATGACCAATATTCTGTTAAACTGAAAGTGCTAGTATTTAAAGTTCTTAACTGTATTTGTATATTTGTGTCCGACTATAGAAATGCTAGTTGCAAGAATTGAGAATGACAACGGACGTGTGATGGAGGGTGGCCGTATCAAATTAACCTGTGAAGGGCGTGGCTATCCTGCACCTTCAATTACATGGGAGAAGATTGGCCGTCCCCTTACAACAGGAGGAAATGTTTACATCAGTAGCGATGGCCAGCAGTTGACAATCAGGGATGTCACCACAAGTGACACGGGAACATATTCTTGTATAGTATCCAACTCAGAAGAAAAGATCGAAACCTCAACTTCTGTACAAGTGGTTCCAAAAGGTTTGTGCATTACTAAGACTTTTACAATCATACAGAACACTGCAATAAGAACACGAATATGTTTTTAGCAAGAAAGTTCAGTCTGTAGCATTTATAAAGGTAGACTCTGTTCTCAAATTCTGTGACACCTAACTCCAAACACCAGTCAGTGCAACCAGCCGTGAATGGGGAGCTCTGATAAAAGTAGCTGACTCTTCAGCTGTAAATCATTGGTTGATAATGCTTGTGTATTGAAAGCAAGTAATTCAAGTTGAGTAATTGGCTTCTGAATCAAGCTGAAGTAAATATTAACTGTACTTATTACAGTAAAGCCTGTCTCATTTGGAGCCTGATTTTAATGCAAAACCGCTTTATCAGTCATAGTCCCTTGGTCCCAGTAATGTAGAATGTATAGCCTTGTTTACTACACAACCAGTTTTATAAGGCATGACCAAGTGGTGGTGAACGATGATGAGTAAGAGAGGTTTCACTGTACCTGCATGACCAAGTGGTGCTGAACGATGACGAGTAAGAGAGGTTTCACTGTACCTGCTTAATTCCAGTCAGAAAGTATACAGTCGCATTTCAGATTTCAAGCTCATTTGTATGCCATGTAGATTTAGAGTAAAATAAGGCGGCTATCCACCATAATGGAAGTACAGTGCTCAGTCACATCAGAAACAATTTCCACACTACATCTGTGGTTGCACATTGAAAATAAATCACATAAATATTTTTTTGTCGACTGATATTTGCATTTTATCTCATGCTGACTGATTGTTATGTTTGATTTTAGTAATGCCAGATGATAAATGTGAAGATAAAACGTCGCTAATGAAATGTCGACTGATAGTGACGGCACGTCTCTGCGGATATACCATGTACTCAAAGATCTGTTGCGCAAGTTGCAGACGACACTTCAATGGGGAATAACTCTCATGAACTTTTATAGACATTTTCTTACATCACCAGGATAAATATGTAATACTCTCATATGCTTTATACCAAACAGCTATTTATGATCAATTAATTGTATACTGAATATTTTGATTGTATTTATAGTACTATATTGAAATGACCAGTGCAAACAGAAACAATATTTCTGTGGAAAGGTTGTACACAAAGGGAGGTAAATCCTTCAGACACTTTATACTTGTAGCTACATTGTACATGTTTACTGGTTATGCGGCTTTGAATGCCAGGAGTTGCAAGGATGGCATGAACTCATGAAAATGAAAAGCTTGTTTAGTTTATACTTGTATAATCTTTCTACATGTTCTTAAAAGTTTAATCTTCACATAAATTGTGTTGTTTATTCTTTATTACGGTGTAAATTTACGAAAGATTCACAGTTTAGTGCTACCCCAGTTTTTAGTGGCTAAATTGTACAAAAGTTATAATCACTATAGTTTTCATTATTGTGTTTTTCTGTTAGTTTTCTCCATTGTTTTTGTTTTCGTTTTTCCATTGCTATACTGAAGGTTTTAGTTTATTTCCGAAGGTGCTAAATACTGATCTCTGAAGATATAAGAACATATTATAGTCCTGAGCATTTATGTTAAATAAGGCACACCTGTGCTCTTAGAGACTGGAAAATAGAAAGTGGTTTTATAACACAAAGTTCAAGATATACTAAGTTAAAATTTAAGCACTAGTGGAAGAACATTTATCAGTCCTGGGTGTATTTGGTCGGTTAAGAAAAGAATGTTTCTGAAATATACATTATAGTCAGTATTCATTTTTCAGTTGTTACCCAATCATTATTGTTTTGTTGCGTGTGTATTTTGACATCATTGAGGAGAAATGGCATTTCAGCTGTTCATAATGGAGGTGGGAATGCTGGTTTTTTTCAGTTTCATCTACACTTACTGTAGGTTTTTTTCTGGTGTCTGAAATAGTCATGTTTAATTTCTATGCATTTATTATTTTGTAAGAATGTCATGTATATAATATATATAGATTAGGTGTTTTATACAGTTGTAGTGTTACAGTTCATTATGTATTGTACGGTCTTGTTCATGGGACTATTCAATTGTTTTGACTTTGAAATAACAGATTTTAAGGGATATTTTCTTGTTTTGGATGAATCTCTGCTTTCTTTCAGTAAAGTGGAAATTTGAAACAGTTTTATACTTAATGTATCTTCTTTGAAAAATGTAGGCAATGAAAATCAAATTCATAAATTAGAGTGGTGAGTGAACTGGACACTTGAAGTGTGTACTAAGACTACTGCGAGTAGGTGATTATGATGAGCAGTTCATGTACTGTTATGTAAGTGATGCTTTATTTTGCTTTGTATGTTAAAAACATTCTGGAAACTTTTAGAGTGTCCGTCTTAAGTGACACATTATGAATAATGAGGAATGGAGCTGCTAAAAAATTGTTTTTAATGCAGAAAGTCAGTCTGTTTGTTCAGAGCAACATGAAAGATATCTTCATTTCACAGAGGTTTGTGTTTCAAGCATCTGATGAGTGATCTCTCTTTACATTCTGATAGTTCATGTAGCTTGAAGAATGAAAGTTAGTGAACAGTAGTTGCACTGATAGTGCATTTATCTCCCTATAGTTTGTTGTAGTGGTGAGGAGAGAAGGAAAAAAAACAATTTCACAGTAGCAAGTGGGTTTTCTACATTTTTCAATAGCAAGTTGGTTTTTCTGTCCATTGAAAGTCTCTGAAACATTGCCTACTGTGGAAATGATAGATTTAGGTTACATTTTCCTGGTTTAATGAAAATATAAAAATTTAAGACATCCTTAGAACAATTGTGTGACTTTCTGTATTTAAGATAGAACTTTGTGTATGCATATTCTTGATGCTTTATTGTCACGGTGTTATTTTTTTCAAGCAGTCATTCAGCTCCCTTTATTTGTGATAATCTGGAGCAGGTGCATACACTGTTCGTCTGTATCATGTTAATTTTGGTATCTTTGTAGAACTAACATCTCACTGATTGTAAGGTTTAAAGCTAGGTCAGTGTGTCAATTTGTGGTTTGTTGTAAATTGCTGGCTCTTGTAAGAAAGCGTTGTCTTAGTTTATGGTCTAAGTTGATGTAAAATATTGGTACTTGTAATTCTTTACTCTTTTTTTTCTAATTCCTCAACTTGACTTACCCCATAGTCATGTTACCATAGCAACATTGCAGCAACAGGTGTTCAGCAAACAGTGTATGTTCATACGTCAGAAAACTGTAACATTCCAAATGGGGTAAATGTGTTCTAGCGTAGGACAGAGGTTATAATGACTGTTGCAAGCTTTTTAGTTCTATACTGTATATTTGGATGTGAAAGCTGTATGCGAAACAAGTTTCAATGAACATTAAACACTACGAAATCCATGTAAATTGTTACATTACTGCTTCATGATATTTACACATTAGTTTATAAATATGCATAATTGCTGCCTTTATTAAATGTATGCTACTGTCTTGTTGTATAACAGGTGAGACTATTATCCCTTTGACATCTTGTATATGAACTTTACCCTTAATTGATTCCAGCTGTTGTTGACAAATACCCTATAATTCAGACACTATGCATTTCTATTTGAATGATATGTTACAGGAACTAACCATCCATTGTCTCCTGTTCAACTTAAATCTTTTATTTTTCACCAGTCATGTCTATCCAGAATTGTTTTTAGACTAGCTTAAGTTGAAATTAGATCATAACATTATTTTTGAATTGACAGTGCTTTCAATCTGATAAAAATGAAACTTTACATAGAAATGGTTAGTTCTCACAATTAACAAACTTGAGCTTTGCCAGCCTTCTGTATGATAAGCCATTTGGATCGAGCTTTATCAAAGTCTAGTTTTATGTAAAAATTTAAACGGCTTAAGTCGCTGTTAAAATGTTGTAACTATATAGAAATACATTAGTTTACACCACTCCTTGTCAACTAGTAGAAATTTCACATTTGTAGATCACATATTTTAGGCCTACCAGAAGTCTGTACCTACAGTTTTTGCTTTAGGGTGGATAGCTATGTCTAGTGTATTACAGGCCAGTCATGTACATCCACTTTTATTATTGTATGTACCATCTTCCTTATGTGTAATAAACAAGTCCTACACTCTATACAGAGTTGTTTTCCTTTGCTTGAAATAGCCGTCACGAGTTCATTCTTGTGCATAATTGAAATAGTGTTTTGCAATGTGAAGAGATTGGTTACAGCAAGGTTTTTCAAATAGTATGGTCCGGAAAAGAGCTTAACACAATAAATAAGCTGCCTCGGATCACGTGACAAACATCCGGGTACCCTCAAATTTGGAAAAAGAAAATACTGAAACTTTATATCTACTTATATCTCGATATTTTACCGATCAATTTGACCAACAAAGTAATCCTTAATTCCCTTGTCATAGCATGACATTATTTTTTCCCGATGTTTCGTTTTAGGTGGATTTACGCATTCAAAAGTTGACTTGATATGGACAGCTTTTTTCACAAATTACTGAAAGCCGAAAACCGATGTAATTTTATTGCTTCTTTCCTACTTGTATAGTGTTCATGGGATTAGTGTAGCAGCTTTTTCTCATAGACTTAAGTCAAACTTACTTATGTTATGTCTTAGATTTTCGTATTTCATCCGTATTTGAATTTTATGGGACGGTATGATCCGTTCAAAATCTAAAAAATGGCTTCACCGGTGATTTTTTTCGCGATTCGGTGATATTTTGTGTACAGTTTTTCACTGGTAGGGTCAAATGATGGAAAATTGTTAATCAAAATGTATATTAAGGGTTATTTTTCAAAAGTTATGAATTGGCGGTTCGGTGTATGTGCATGTGTCCATCCGTCCGATTTTGTCCAGACCATATCTTTTTCATGCATGAAGGGATTTTGATGTTACTTGGCACAAATGTTCACCATCATGAGACGGAGTGTCATGTGCAAGAACCAGGTCCCTAGGTCTAAGGTCAAGGTCACACTTGGAGGTTAGAGGTCAAATTCAAGAATGACTTTTTCCGGAGCATATCTTTTTCATGCATAGAGGGATTTTAATTTAACTTGGCACAAATGTTCACCATCATGAGGAGTGTCATGCGCAAGAATCAGGTCCCTAGGTCTAAGGTCAAGGTCACACTTAGAGGTTAAAGTTCAAAGTCAAGAATATCTTTGTCTGGAGCATTTCTTCTTCATGCATGGAGGGATTTTGATGTTACTTTGTACAAATGTTCACCACCATGGGCTTCCCTTGTTTTTATACCCCCAAAACGAAGTTTAGGGGGTTATATAGGAGTCACCCGGTGGTTGGTCGGTCGGGCGGTCTGTTGCATTTTCCTTGTCCGGAGCATAACTTGAAAACTACTAGTTGGAATTCAATATTACTTCATACAATTACTTCATACAATGGTCAAACACATTGAGAGGAAGTGCAGTGCACAAGAACTATAACTCCATCTTGACTAATTACAGAGTTATTGCCCTTTGTTACTTTTCCTTGTCCGGAGCATAAGTTAAAAACTACTGGTTGGAATTCAATACAACCTCATACAATGGTCAAGCACATTGAGGGGAAGTGCAGTGCACAAGAACCATAACTCCATCTTGACTTATTACAGAGTTATTGCCCTTTGTTACTTTTCCTTGTCCGGAGCATAACTTGAAAACTACTAGTTGGAATTCAATACAATTTCATACAATGATCAAGCACAATCAGAGGAAGTGCAGTGTACAAGAACCATAACTCTATCTTGAGTATTTACTGAGTTATTGCCCTTTGTTACTTTTCTGTGTCTGGAGCATAACTTGAAAACTACTAGTGGATTCAATACAATTTCATACAATGATCAGCACAACAGAGGAGTGCTGTGTTTAAGAACCATAACTTATCTTGAGTATTTACTGAGTTATTGCCCTTTGTTACTTTTCCTTGTCAAGAGCATAATTTGTAAACTACTAGTTGGAATTCAATACAACTTCATACAATGGTCAAGCACAATGAGAGAAAATGCAGTGCACAAGAACCATAACTCCATCTTGACTAATTACAGAGTTATTGCCCTTTGTTCCTTTTTCTTGTCCGGAGCATTATTCGAAAACTACTGGTTGGAATTCAATACAACTTCATACAATGGTCAAGCACAATGAGAGGAAGTGCAGTGCAAAAGAACAGTAACTCTATCTTTACTCATTACAGAGTTATTGCCCTTTGTTACTTTTACTTGTCCGGATCATAATTCGAAAACTATTGGTTGGAATTTAATACAACTTCATACAATGGTCAAGTACATTGAGAGGAAGTGCAGTGTACAAGAACCATGACTCTATCTTGACAAATTACAGAGTTATTGCCAAGAACAATATCTCTCTTTAGTTTGTTTGCAAGGTATTCTGTTACTACGAACTTCATCAGTTTATAAAGCAGTCTTTTGGGGGTATTAATCACATTTAGTGATAGCTCTAGTTAGAATTACTTCCCTTTGTTGTTACTATAAATAGCTTATGTTGTAACCTTTTTATTACTGGCCGTAGAGAAAAATCGAGACCACTTTTCTGTGGTACAACATGCATGTTACATCCAATATTTAGGTGTATTTTGACCCATCTCTACTTGGTAAGGAGTTGGCCCTTTTGACATATGGTGGGCTCGACATGTTGCACATGGGCATCTAGTTAAATTTGGTATTTAAATGACAAAATGACGGCCAGTTTTGCATACAACTATCGGGACAAAATACCAGTTAACTCGCTCGGCGTGATAAATACACTGTGTGATAAACGCTTCCAGGTAAAAATCGATAACCGAGACAAAATTATCAGTACGATGGGACGTTTAAAGAGGGCGTTTCTAGACCATACTATTTGAAAGAACTTGGTTAGTGAGAATATATCTACACATTAATTTAGTGCAAGATCTGTATATACCAGTCATTTTTGACATCCTCTTTAAATACAAATCCAGTGTTTAAACTTACAGCATTATATTTTCCTGAAAAGAAACACCTCCTTTGTTTCAAACCACTAGAAGGCTATTGCTATGGCAACAGCAATGCCAAACACTTGTTTTGCAGGTACTTGAGATTGCCCTATATCTCTAACCTCAATGGCTGTCCAGTTGAAATCTGCATGCAAAACTGTCCATATAGTTCAAATTTCATTGTTATATCTTAAAATAACAAGAAGGGAGGTCGAAGTCAACCAATGTTGAAGTTGATATCTACATGCAAAACTGTATACATGGTCCAAATTTCATTGATGTCGCTTCAAAAACAAAGGCAGTCAGTAGGCCATGGTCAAAACCCAAACTTTCATTGCTGAAGCTTAAACTGAGGCCCATGAAGGTCAGAATAGTTATATTGGACTGATCAGAGTAAATTTTGTAATGGTCCATTGAGGAAACTCTAGCAGAGATCACTGACCTTGACCCACTGGCCCCCCAAAAAGTAGAAAGACCAATCATCCTGCGAAGTTTGAAGACTGTTGTTGACAATTTGATCACAAAATACTGAGTGGAAATGATTTGAAGTGCTGGTTACCTTGACCTTTGACCCACTGACCGTAAAAGCATCATCTACAGGTTGTGTGCAACCATCTGAGCAAGGTTGATGAAAGTCAAATGAAAATTGAGACCTAACTAAAGACCTTGACTTTTGATCCACTGATGACCCAGGGGTCATGATTTGCACATTCACTAGACAATGTTATCTAAGCTCTGGGTTCCTTTTGAGAAGATTTTCCTTTCCAACCAGAGTCCTGCATGGAGTGGAATTATTTGAACCAGCATGATGGAGCTTCATGCAAGGAGTTGATTCACATTGGCCCAGTGGTTTTATCAGACAAGTCGTTTGAAGGAAAATGTGAACTGATGGCGAGCAATCTCAATAGCCTGCCAGGTGAGCTAAATATAAGTCTCTAATTTAAAATTGGGTCACTATGTCACTAGAACAAATCAAATCAAACCTTGTTTACAGTTTTTACAGGTAAAAATACACTGGAGCTCCTGGGATTAAAAACTAGGTCACCAGACTGCCAAGGAAAACCTAGAAGTCACATTTTATAGCCAACAACCATGTAAGTTATTTAGTTTTGTGCCTTGTCAAGATCAAACAGAATGTTTGCTTTTATGATACATAATGTAAGTACGAGTTTTTTGGTAACATTGGTCCATAAGTAGGTCATGTTGGCCCTCTTGTTTAAAAGTGCCGGTCACTGTGGCCTTGACCTTTGACCCAAAAAAACAAAAGAGATCTTCTACTCAATTATACCAATCATCCTATGAAGTTTGAAGACAGTGGGTCATCCACGTGTTTTCAATTTCAATTGAACATAACTCTAAATGTATTTTTATCATTTTATTTAGAGCATTTTATTTATTAATAAGAGCATTAATACAATCAATTAATGACTTTGTGATGACTGTACAGTTAGTGTATTACATACATGTACATCTACTGTAGCTCCAAACATTTTCTCTTATACTATGTAACTGAGACCAGGACATTATTTTATATTTTCTAGGCTATCATCTGGCATGACATCGACAAAAATATATTACATGTGTAATTTCCACAGCACCTTTTAATCATAACAGTAACAGTTAGCAACTGAGTAGCTTCCCCTAGCTGGGTGAAAACAACCTTTGTTGGCTCAATGTAGTTGTCATTTACAAGATATTAAGTCAACTTCTACTGACCACTGTTCACTGATGGTGATTTCTTTATGTATCAATCTGCCTCATTCAAAGTGAAAGCTTATCACATGTTAAAGTTTAACTGACAGCTCAAGATGTAGTCAAATATTGTGGAAAGGTTGACCGTCTGGTAAAAGAAAACTGTGTTTTTTAACAATGGGTTCTCTTCACTTATGTACTAAAAAATGGCTTTTCATTACAATTCAGTTGTCATCTTGAACCTTTAAAAGCTCAAAGTTCAGTTAGAAAGATAATATTTAAAAATCTGTAAACAGGCAAAAACACTTCTACAAAACGTTGGTTCCTCTTCACAGAATGTTTTGTTGAAAAATGCACAATGCCTTAAACTTCATACCCTGATAGCCGACACCATGAGAGGCTTTCTGCACATGATTTACCCACTGTGATTCCACATACAGTGGATTAAAGTACAATCTATCAGAAACATGTGAAAACAACAGTATTTTGATTGAGTTAAATGGTTGTAAAAAGTTTTGAGCACTTAGTATTCAACAATGTTGGAACATGTGATATATGAGACATTCAATATATTATAATCTGTAGTGTACATTCATAACTATGACAAGGATCTTTTACTCTAAAAATCCAAACACACATAAATAAAAACATATGTACAGTTTAACATTCATACAATGTGGTTTACACTTAAACAATGCCAGAGTAATGTCCCTTAGCTCGTCTGTGAAGATGTCCATTTCACTAAACGCAGGGACGGCAGCTCTGATTTACTTTAACACTCTTACATGAATTCTGACATACATGAATGATGACAGAAGGAAAAACATGACTAAACTGTGTGATTATATAAGTGGATAATGATTGAATGGTCAGCAATATGCATATGATGTATAAAAATAAATACACATGGAAATTTACATTGACAAAACAATTAAAAAACAAGTTAACAACTATATAATTAAGAAACACAATACTTGTGTGTGCAGAGGAAGAATATGCTATAAATATATGTTCTAAATCACATAGGAAATTTGCTGTTCCTACAGTCTCTTGTAACCAATGTCTTCTTTCACACTAACACAACAACAGTGTCGGGCTACAATAGCAAGAGTAATCTTTGGTTGCTTAACAAAAACAACACTATAATTTCCTATTTCCAGCCTTTTATAATTTAGAGGTCACTTTGACTTTATTTCTTGTATAAATGGGCTTTTCCCCCTAAGCAGACTGTGGCAACTAGTGTTCAAGGTAACTGTATACTAAGTACATTGTACCTTACTACAAAGCAAACACTGTAGATACTAAGTACATTGTACCTTACTACAAAGCAAACAATGTAGATAAAGTGTCATTTAATTTTTGTCTACATAGTAAAAGCAGAAAGGCTATCATCACTACGGCAAGGTTTGACATGTTCCTTGAATTTATCCGTTCAAATATATACTAACACTCTCCTAAAATAGTCCATCCTAAAACATCCCCCTCCTAAAACAATCACTATAAAACAACAATTTCAGACCATTCACAAAGCTGCAATTCATTTAAACAGGAGTAACTCTTAATACTTTATACAAAAAACTTTCTTCATAAAACTTTTAACAATAAACCAATAACGTAAGAACTGCTAACAAGCATAAATGGCCTGCTTTGGAAATCGCTTTGTTGACAGACATACTGTAACATGGTTCCTGCTTCCGAAACACACCACAAACTGGACTTTGATACTTTTGTTGGAGTTCTACTAGTATAAATACAAACATTTCTACAGTACTGCACTTATATAAACCTATAAATGTTAAATATTAAAATAAAAAAAAAACATACAAAACTTGTAAAAAAATACTTTGTACCAAGCACAAATTTGATTCTACGGTATGAAAATTAAAAAAGTAAAAAGGAAAATAAGCATTTTCGGCAAATCAAGTTAAAATTCAATATTCTAAATTAAATATGAGATTCAAGAAGACACAAGTTTTAAAAGGAGTTTTCAAAGACAACATTAACCGAAGTAGAAAATTAAACATGTTTTCATTTTACCTTTTGAAATCAACAAAATAGAAATTCATATGCTTCAACTACAAAATTAGAAAAGAGGCTGTTCTATCAGAAAATCATGATTTAATAATGCAGAAACCTTGTAATACTTCAAAGGTAAAAATCACGGAAATATGTTAACATGTCCACTTTCTAAAATACAATATCCTCATGGCACTAGTTTTTAAATGGATGAAAAAATGGTATTTATTCAAGTATGAATGGTTGATATATTATGTGCTGGTAATGTAAATGCAGTATTTTGTTATTTGAACACATTACATTGTTTTTTATAATAAAAAAGATACTTCAATAACCTCATAATAAATACACAACTCTCCCTAAAAAGATGATAAGGAAACTATTCAAACAGATAACCAAAACCTCTGCTGCTATTTTTCAACCTGAAGTCTGCTTATCTTTCTAGAAATTCAGTTTTTTCTTAACCTTTTTATTCTTTTAAGCTCACAATTCATTTTTGTACACAAAAACAACTTTACTTTCACTTCTGCTGGCCTAGGCTCAACATATTTGTGTTAGTGAGGATGAGACAAATTTTTTTTGCAAATATTGCATACACTTAATGAACTTTTACCAAAGCACTCAACGGTTGTATAGGTTGCTTTCTCATTTCAACGAGATTTCAGTCAGTTTTACAGACGGGCAGTTTACCGTACCATCATTCCTGGGAAGGACCAGTACTAATTCCCTATCCTACAAAAGGAACTTTCTCACATAGAGACATGGTTGATAGCAGAACACATTAACAGAAAGTACAAAATTATTGTCACAAGTGCTCATTGTATTTTGTCTCACAGTAAAGAAACAATTCACAGTAAAACAATGACACAACACATTAACTACCAGCTCAGCCAGACTACAGCTATTCCAACACACTATTACTATAAGCACAAATAATCCACGACATACAGTTTACCTAACTATAGTACAACTGGCATGACTTAAGTGGAGGTAATTGATGTTTTGTGGATAGAGTGCTCTCCCCTTTTTACTGCTCATTCAATCTCTAGTTTCACCATCACATATCAACACCCTGAAAATCATCTTCACTGACTAAACATCAGTAGTTTGAGTTGGAGGTAACTTGTTTCCTAGACGGTGTGATCTTTTGTATGTCACATACTGCCACTGACACAATACTTTACCACTCAAATGGTGTCTGTATTTTTTGCATATCACAAGATTGGAAGTGTTTCATAGATAATATCACAGATCTGCTATTGACAATCGCTCAGGTAAGCCCAATCCAGCCATTATCAGCAAGAAAGCTCATAATTCTTCTCCGATGAGTCTTATCCATGCCACTTGGGTAACGTATCTTCACAGGATACCCATTGCGACGGTGAAGGTAATCCTGTAAACAATAATACCATCACTTACTTTAACTGTTGTGAATATTAAACTATCTTCAAATCTAACTTCATTTAAAGAACTATTCTGAATCCCATCTGCTGTGATAAAAAGGTATTTTATGTAACAATGGAACAGCCACTTTGATTATAAATCTCTCTTGTCAATATTAAAGGTCCATTACTAACATCAAATCAAATTTTCTTTTAAATCTGGAATTGTAAAGGGCGTCTTCTCAGAGGGAAAACTATGACATAATGCATCAAATGTGACCATATTGTGTTGAAAATTTGAGCTTAACAAAATAATCAATGAATTATATTTTGCATTTTCAAAAACGAAAATAGGTTTTCCATTTTCAAATTAATATCCCAGATAGACGCTCAGGGGTTCCATTTGAACTGTAGCTAGACATTTTGACCAGGATACATTTAAAAATACGGCAAAATGACCCGTGATATTTTCGGCTTGTGCATCACAGTGACCCGGTGCATTATGAACTTTTCAGCCCTATGCGCCATTGATTTTTCTGATATACATCTATTCCGCCTACTTTGTGTCAATCATTTACATAGTCCCGCATATTGCAGAATTTCAGTGGCGCAAACAAAATAATGTTGGCAATTTCCCCATGTCAATCAAAAATCGATCGTCGTCTGTTAGCTAGTAAACAAAAGAAGGCGGGGTTAATTAGACACAACCTACCAAAGAACATGTGGCCCTCTCGGTCGTTATCAAAGGTGTTAATTGATCACAATCATAAATCTAAAATTATAGACCTCGGCAAGTATATTAATTACGCTGTTTGTTACAGGGATGATTAAATTAGCGATGCTAGGTTTTTGACACGTCTCTTTGTAATTTACAGATTGTCGGAAATAAAAAAATGCTTCGTCATGCACAGACATACGGCATCGGCCGGTACCGAGGATTAATAAAGTCGGGCAATTTTTTCCTCAAAATGATTATGTCTTTGGCAAAATTCGGCGCCATATAATTTCTTCAGTATTTATTAATACTTTATAACAATTATTTAAAGCCCTTGATCATACTTTTGGACATATTTTGTTTTATCAAAAACTTTTTAGATCTCGATAAATGAAGAAATATAAGTTTACGAACATACCAGGTCGCGAAAATATGTAAAAAACGTGGAATGTGAACTGTTATTTTTTATTTTTGAGCCAGGAAAAGCAGAAGAACAAAAACAGAAAACATATGGTATGCAAGCCTGGAATATGACCCCTGCATGAACCATCAAAAGTCAAACCTTGGCTCCTGAAAATATGATTTTGACCCTTCAAAATTTATCATAATGTGTTATCAATTAGATATGTGTCTTCAGTGTCAGATATAAAATCTTAACTCAAAGTGGCATGTTTCCTTCCTCCTCTAGGGTGTTTTGTACATAGTCTTTGAAGACTAGTTGCTTGAGCTTTTGAATTTTTCTGATGGGCACAACCTATAGTTGACCGAGGGGGAACCCTGTCACATTATACGACTTCTAGACCATGACCCCTGATAATTTAAAAATGACCCTCCAAATTTCATGCACAAGGGTCAGTGACCTTTGACTTTCAAGGGCTAGTGGAACCCCTTGACGCTGTAAATGAATAGGCATGCCTATTACGATTTATAGTTGAAATAAATTTACTTCCAATGATGTGCAACAGATATCTCTGACTGTTTACAACATCCAATAAAGCGAAAGGACAAAAAGACCACCCAGGTCACTCTAAGGAAATACAGAAATGTACAGCTTTCAGTCATCTTGTCACTCTGGTTTGGATTTGATTTATTTTCCATGGTAGGTACAGCCAGTTTACCTAACTATAGTAACTGGGTACAGACAGTTTACCTAATTACAGTAACTGGGTACAGACAGTTTACCTAACTATAGTAAGTGGATACAGACAGTTTACCTAACTATAGTAACTGGGTACAAACAGTTTACCTAATTACAGTAACTGGGTACAGGCAGTTTTCCTAATTACAATGGTAACTGGGTACAGGCAGTTTACCTAACTATAGTAAGTGGATACAGACAGTTTACCTAACTATAGTAACTGGGTACAGACAGTTTACCTAATTACAGTAACTGGGTACAGACAGTTTACCTAACTATAGTAAGTGGATACAGACAGTTTACCTAACTATAGTAACTGGGTACAGACAGTTTACCTAATTACAGTAACTGGGTACAGGCAGTTTTCCTAACAATGGTAACTGGGTATAGGTAGTTTACCTAGCTATGGTAACTAGGTACAGGCAGTTTACCTATGGTAACTGGGTACAGGCAGTTTAACTAACTATAGTAACTAGGATGGCTTCTCTTCACTGATACCACTCAAAAACTCATAGATCTAACAAAAACAAGTGAGAGAAGACTACTAATATTCAGCATTAATGGAACAATTTCAAATATATGGAACAATGTCTATCAAAGAAATGCAAGGAATCCCTCCATTATCTCAACTAATTCACAACAATAAATTTAAAAGCTGTACTGCAGCTTCTTCTAGTTCTATGGAACTGTTTACATGCCAAGTGACACCCAACAATCTTGTAAAATATAATACTCAGTCGTTTATTTATCTTTCAACACCACTAAAGCCTATTTTCTTACTTGTTTGTTCACTAAATATAACTTCTAACTTCTTGTATAAAGAGAAAGAAGTTATTACCTTCACAATGCAGGTTTTAACAGTCATATAATTGGCCGGAGTCATTCCTATTGTGTTACACAACTGAAAAAGTCAAAAATATTATGTCTAAGTACATTTCAAACAAACACTAGAGCCAATAAAATGGTCTTAAAATGGTTTTACATGACAAAGACGAATATTAAGTATTCCTATTCTGCCTTCATCTAGACAGCCTGCTTTTGGACAGATAAGTATATAAATCTTAAAATATATGGTCCTGTACCAGACAAGATACAGTACGACGTCATTAATGTCATAAATTATCCACATCACAGTTTGTATATGACCAAAATTCCTAATAGTCCAAGAGCAATAACTACCCAGTTTTGGGAATGAGGCACCAGACAAATCTGTAACAAAATGCTACATTTGTCATACTGTTATATGTTCCACTTTTCATATTTCCTAATCATAGTTTGTAAAACTATGGAAGCTGTATGCACCACTAACTTTGACAAATATTCCTTGACTTGTCCAACGGGCAAAAACTCTTTTAACTTTGACCTTCATAGTTTGTAAAACTAGAACGGTTACTGAAGTGACAAATACCTAGCTAAACCAAGGGGAAAAACCCCTGATGTATTTGCCTAAATTCCAACGTTGTTTCTATAATCTCTGGTGTCTTAAGAGCGATTAATACACAAAACATGTTTCACAACCAAACTAGAACAAATAAGTTGAGGAGGTATTGCAATTCAATATGAAGTCCCTTATGTGTGACCCTGACGTTAAGAGAAGGTGGCTGGTTGTTGTGCATGATACAGCCTTGAGGAGTGTGAAGTTATATAAAAATTGGTCCATGCACGTTAAGGATACAGACCGGAACAGAATTTCGTTTGAGCCATAAGTGCTCAAAGCCTTGACTTAAGAAGTAGGTGGCTGGTTCTTTTGCATGACACATATTTGTGGTATGGGTAACCATGTGTGAAGTTATAATACATCAATCCATGCATACTGAAGATACAGACCAGAAACAAACTTGCAAACAGACAGAATAGTACAAACCTATAGTCCACGAACCAGTTATATAACCTGTAGGGAACTTATAAGTCCCAACCTAATATTATCCCCATTTTTACTTGTTCTGGTAAATATATAACGACGAAATTTTTGTTCAATGTAATACATGTTTTAAGATTATGAATATTAAATGTGATGTAAGGTTGGTGGGGGATGGCTCTCCGACCCCAATTAAACTAGTGGACGGGGATAATAATTGGGGTTACCCTTTTGGGGCCCGAATAAAAAAAAACAACAAACAAACTTACAAGTACAAACCAAAAAGGATCTTTAACAGAGAAGGAACTCTAAACAAGTCATTTAGGATCCTGCTGTCACTACCAACCTCTCTACTGAGTTACATTTCCTTAAGCATTCTCTAGTTATTATCAAAAGAAAGAACACTGTTCAAGGTCATAATGACATTATTATGATCTTGACCTTTCACATTATGACTTGAAAACTTGAAATGGGGTCACCAGCTTTCAGGTTTTAGGATTACAGGCTAAGTTACTGCAGAGTAATTAAAGAAACTACAGATGAAATTGAAAGGGTAACATACAAAACAACTAGAGCTATCACTAAATGTGATTAATACCCCCAAAGACTGCTTTATAAACTGAGGAAAGTCGTAAAAACAGAATGCCTTGCATAAAAAAAATAAAATAGAGATATTGTTATTAGTCAAGATAGAGTTATGGTTATTGTACACTGCACTTCCTTTCATTGTGCTGGACCATTGTATGAAGTTGTATTGCATTCCAAACAGTAGTTTTCAAGTTATGCTCTGCGACAAGGAAAAGTAAAAATGGGCAATAACTCTGTAATGACTCAAAATAGAGTTATGGTTCTGTGCACTGCACTTCCCCTCAATGTACTTGACCATTGTATGAAGTTGTATTGAATTCCAAACAGTAGTTTTCAAGTTATGCTCCGGACAAGGAAAAGTAACAAAGGGCAATAACTCTGTAATACTCAAGATAGAGTTATGGTTCTTGTACACTGCACTTCCTCTCAATGTGCTTGACCATTGTATGAAGTTGTATTGAATTCAAACCAGTAGTTTTCAAGTAATGCTCCGGACAAGGAAAAGTAACAAAGGGCAATAACTCTGTAAAGAGTCAAGATAGAGTTATGGTTCCTGTGCACTGCACTTCCTCTCAATGTTCTTGACCATTGTATGAAGTTGTATTTGATTCCAACCATTAGCTTTCAAGTTATGCTCAGGACAAGGAAAAGTAACGGGCTACTCTGTAATTGTCAAATAGGTATCCGGTTCCTGTGCACCGCCCTCCCCCCTCAATGTGCTTGACCATTGTATGAAGTTGTATTAAATTCCAACAGTGTCAAGCAGACAAGGAAAAGTAACAAAGGGCAATAACTCTGTAATTACTCAAGATGGAGTTATGGTTCTTGTGCACTGCACTTCCTCTCAATGTGCTTGACCATTGTATGAAGTTGTATTGAATTCCAACTAGTGGTTTTCAAGTTAAGCTCCGGACAAGGAAAATGCAACAGACAGCCTGACCGACCGACCGACCGACCAACCAACCACCGGATGACTCCTATATACCCCCCCCAAATTTCGTTTCGGGGGTATAATAAAACAAAGCAACTATTCTCATTCATAACAAAAATACAACCAATTTCAATGAACAGTCCACTCACTGGAAAGTAAGAAAAGAGTTTTTCCAATTGAAATTTTTTTGAAGAGTTTTCATAATACAGTAGCAGTTCATCTCTGCCACAAAGAAAATAGTGTTCAGTTACTGAATAGTTTAACCAAGATCATGATTTAGATAGGAGAGTGCGGGAACCATTTCATTCTGTAAAAATTTGATAACTGTTTTGCAAAAGAACATGCATTTCATTGTAGCAGAGCTTAGAAATAAATATATTCCAGCAGTATGAAAGAAAAATGTATAGATTGTGAACAAATTCCTGACCAATTCCTTTCAGTATTTGCCTAGTGGTTTAAGAGATGTCTTCTCAAAGGTGTACCACTAAGTTTTACTCAGTTGGCTGATCTGAAGACATTTTATGAAATAATGACATGCAGTTATGGACAAGACATCATCAGGTACTACTTAGTCATAGACTGGGTTCAGTTTTTCTAAGAACAAACACTCACAGGCCGTTGTTGCCCATAAGCTTATTGCAGCTGAAGTTATTGGATAAACATTCACTCTGACAGCTCATGCATACATTCACTCCGACAACTCATCCACACATTCACTCTGACAGCTCATCCACACATTCACTCTGACAGCTCATCCACACATTCACCTCTGACAGCTCATGCATACATTCACTCTGACAGCTCATCCACACATTCACTCTGACACCTCATCCACTCCGACAGCTCATGCACACATTCACCTCTGACAGCTCATCATACATTCACTCCGACAGCTCATGCACACATTCACTCCGACAGCTCATGCACACATTCACTCTGACAGCTCATGCACACATTCGCCTCTGACAGCTCATGCATACATTCACTCTGACAGCTCATGCACACATTCACTCTGACACCTCATCCACTCCAACAGCTCATCATACATTCACCTCTGACAGCTTATCATACATTCACTCCGACAGCTCATGCACACATTCACTCTGACAGCTCATGCACACATTCACTCTGACAGCTCATGCACACATTCGCCTCTGAAAGCTCATGCACACATTCGCCTCTGACAGCTCATGCATACATTCACTCTGACAGCTCATCCACACATTCACTCTGACAGCTCATCCACACATTCACTCTGTCAGCTCATCCACACATTCACCTCTGACAGCTCGTTCACTCTGACAGCTTATCCACACATTCACTCTGACACCTCATCCACACATTCACCCTGACAGCTAATCCACACATTCACCTCTGACAGCTCATCCGCACATTCACTCCCAACACCTCATCCACACATTCACCTCTGACAGCTCATCCGCACATTCACTCTGACAGCTCATGCACACATTCACCTCTGACAGCTCATCCACACATTCACTCTGACAGCTCATCCACACATTCACTCTGACAGCTCATCCACACATTCACCCCTACACCTCATCCACACATTCACCTCTGACAGCTCATACCTACATTCACCTCTGACACCTCATCCACACATTCACCTCCGACAGCTCATCCACACATTCACCTCAAGTAATTTATATAATGTGCAGCAAAAAAAAGCTAAATATGACAGAGATAAAGACGCACACATGGTACAGAGTTATGATAGTAAAGAGATAGATGTTTGTACCTTTCTTTCTCTCCCTGAGAGGAGGTCATAGCCGGGACATTTCGACATCTCCTTTGTTTCAATAAAATCTTCGTCATCTTTTGATCCTTAAGGACAAAGTGAACAAAGGTTAACAGTCTACACAAATATTACAAAATTAGTAAGTACTGAAGACTCTTTACTCTTATTTTCAACATCTTTACTGTGATTCATGCATGCTTTTGTGTTAATGGATCATGCTGCTTTGACTCAGATTTCAATTATGACAAATGAGCTCATACACATCTAAAGTATTAACAAAAGCAGAAACCTGCAAAATGATAAATTATTTTCTTGCAATGTTTCCTTAACAAGGCTACAAATGTCAATTCGAGGTCACACAAACAAACATATTTCTTACCGCTTTCGTCGATGAGTATATCTAATCTTTCTCTGCAAAAAACAAACATGCATTAGTTCAAAAATCAACATTCATTATCTGCAAAATTTATTCAGAATCAGTGATACTAGAACATAAAAGCAGGTCATTCATTGGAAACCAGACAACCTTTACCAAGAGACTTGTTCACATTTCAATTTGGGAAGCAACATTTATTGTTCAAATAAGTGTCTTCTGTAAATTTACTGACTAAACTTCAGAGAGTGCAGACTGGCTGACCAAAAGTGTAGATTATGATGTTCAGGTTGATTATGATCTGTACTAATTGCAACAGCAGAATCACTTGGGAGGAGCAGGGTAAAGGTTTTAAGGCAATAGAGGGAAGAGTTACTTAAGTATACATGTACACAACTTTGGATATGTTTTATTTGGATAAGTTATCGCATGTAAGATTAAAACTGCTGGCAACACAAAAGACAAGAGCTTCTATAAATGAATACATTGGGATAGAATATAACTGGTTTGGTTATAAAGAGCAAACTGTATGTGCAGTGCTATAGCTGTGTAGCTGCTGGAGGAATTTATGACAGCAAGATGGTGAAGTCTGATACTCAAGTGAGTCAAAGGTTGTCTTAGTTACACATACTACATACAACCATCACTAGAGGTGAATAACCACCACTGTTAACACCATCCTGACAACAAATAACACCAGACAAAACAACTAAAAGTACAAGGAACTCAGCAAAATCATACTGAATCATTTCACTTAAGTTTCTTCCTTATTAGAAGATACAGAGTAACATTTTAACAGCCTGCAAAGCATAAAGCAAGGTCTCACAAGGACGATATAATACAAATCTGTCACACTCAGTACTTACTCTTCTACGACATTTTTTGAAGCCATTAAAAGTCGTTTTCCTTGGGAAATATTGCCCTGTTCAAACAGAAACAAAAACAGTTAATTCGCATATTTTCAATGTAATTGTATACATAAATCATTAATTTAATTTAAAATGTTATAGAAAATACAGTTTTCACAATTGTGATTCAATAGAAATAGTTTTCTACAGTTCTAGTACGTTCAGAAACTAGAAAGGACATAATAAAGCTAAACATCAGAAAACAAAATGGCTTTTAGACTATGTCAGATTATAATACATGTAATTGTGCAGGTTTGTATAACTATCAAACTGATGAAACATTAATACGACGCTGATAGATTTTCTAATATGACCCACTGCAGACAAACCCTCTGCAACACTCTACATGTAATTGACATGCAGGACATGAGCAGAGTACAGTTAACTTTTAATTCAAGTTATTGGCAACCATGAAAGAGGATGAGCAATTTATCTAAACTGAAATGAACTTAAAAGTAGGATATGAAACTTATGACAGTTTGAATACTCACAAGCTTTTTTAATTTCGATTCTTTCTTTTTCTCTCTTTTCAATCTTTCTTCTTCAAACTTTTCAACTTCTGCGAATGACATAAGGAGAAAAATTACTGATAATTTGGAATAACTAATGAATTGTAAGATTGTTTCCACGCGAGACAAGGTGACTCAAATAATCCAAAATACGTAACCTAACGGAAGCAACGGTGTTTTCAAAACTGTCAAAAGTCTCCATTAAAACAACACCTTAAAACATCAAATGGTTTTTAGTTGTGATGTGTTTTTAAAGTGAGCATGCACTGAATTATGGAATTAACAAGCAAAATAAAACTTTGCAGTGTGTTTACCGATGAATTACTTTATTTTTGTTACAACAACTATGACACTGGACTGGCTTTGTGCCACACTTACCCTCGAGTTTTGTTACGCCATTTTTCCGGCAATGGAACAATTCTCTTATTCTGTTTTTGAGTTCTCTTTCCTCTACAAAATTAAAGAATCATGAAAAGTTATACCACTTATATTAACTATTGCACTTTTTTCTTTGGGATTTTACAGGTTAGCAGTTTCCCTGATGATTATTCTACGTAGGACCGATGCCACACTCCTATCCTTCATGAGACACAGATTAATTTCTCACACCAATAGAAAGGGAGGTAGCAGAGCTCAAACCCATGGCCCTCAATTAGTGAGATGTAAAAGTGTATACAATTCAACCACTAGACCATGATGGCAGGTTGCCATGCTGCATGTTGAAATTCCTTAGTGTGCTAGGTCAAAGTATCCTGATTTTTCAAGCACTTGACTTGGAAGACTCTAGTATAATTCTGGAGGAGTATGAAAAGTCTTGGCAAATGAAGCAAATCTCTCCACACATAACAAAATAACATATATTACTGGAAGGACTTTCAAAGAAGATAAATAGATACAAGCCAATAGCTTCTGATTGCAAATGCTATTCATGAACAGTTTTACAACACTGTGGTTACAAGTCAAACAGCAATAAGTGCTTTATGATGCGGAATTAATGATTCTTCCAATAAGAAAATATTCATCTTTCCTTTTTTAGTTCCTTATCTTTAATCTGCTAAGCCTTTTCTAGCATTAAACATGTTTATTCCTACAAAATTTACTCACAACAAAAACGTTTCCGTACAAATACAATGCAATCAGTATCTGTTATATACAAACAACAAATTCCTATCTACAAAACCAGCATTACTTATTTCAGCAGGTTGTAGGGCAACTAACACTGACATGCCTATATTAAGGAATGTTGTATTGCCAGTATGAAATCGTTGGTCTGCATTACAAATATCACCAGAAGCTTGTTATGATTGTTTTTCTAGTAGCTTTGAAATGTCAGTAAGTACTCTTGTACTAGAGAGTGTGTAGATCTAACAACTGCAGACGTTCATGTATCTACTGTTACAATATATATTTTACTTTCAGCTGAAAACTCTTGCTCTCAATTTAAAATCCTAAGCATTCTCTGAGCCTGGTTTGTGGGGACAGTGAATTGATCACTTTCACCCATAATTTAAGAAGAATAATCAAATCTCAGAGACAATACAATCTAATATTCCAAATTTATTTACCGGTACTTCTGAAGTTATATTACCCTTCAAAGTGACCACCATAAATTTAAGAAAGATATTAATCACTGATTTATACTTGTAAAATGAGAATTACCAAAGTTATAACCAATAATACATGTTTATTTTATGTTTTCCAGTGAATTATAGTTTTCTCAGTGAAATAAAAGTGATAAGCCAAAGTTTTGAAAAAGTGGATTACCATTTTCATTTTTCACTGTTTTTGCAATCTTTTACCCGCATTTACATCAGAAAGTATACCAAGCGTAATAAATGCTGGAAACCATGCGACAATGACATCTTTTAAATGACGTCATTTGCGCTATGTTTTCTGATGACGTTTCCCGCGATTTTCGATATTTTATAGAAACAAACTCAATAAAAATATAATTTTAACCATAAAATAAATAGAAAAATTGTTGGTATCGGTGTAATATCACATTAATTTCACTTGTGAACACCAAAAGTTGTTATTTTCAGCCACTCGTGAAAATATCACTTTTGGTGCACGCTTGGTGAAATTATAACGTGATCTTACACCGAACCAACAATTATCCTCTATATCAGTATGACAGTTTTATTCCAGAAAATTTGTAAACATCGTTTTTTGACCATTCTACTCCAAAACTGAAAATCCATCCTTTCTTTCAGGTATACTGTCATTCACAACTGTCAATAGCAGAAATGATTCTTACACATTTTCAAAGAAATGACTGTGTTTTCAGCATCATCTCTGACTGTAACTTGATATGGCTATTTTGAAGGGTACTATAACTTTATGTTAATCTCTAGAAATCACTTGGAAAACATAATAATTTAATAATGTTTTATGAGCAACTGTTCAGGTCACTGGTACTGCCATAATCTCCTTAGCATATTTCTGTTTTCCCATACAGAAACTGTCTACTTTTCATAAACTACACAAGTACAACAAATGTAAGCGATAATGCTGGGCAAAAATATTTTTTCAACTTGCAACAACATTTTTACTGAGCAGCTGGTAAATTCAACTTCAAATTTCAGATGTCTAAAAGCAATACAAATTATTTTTACAGAATGTATCCAATATCCTTTCAATAAACAGGGATCACGTTTGAGGGCGACGTGGGCGAAATAGTCGCCGTATCCCCGGCCATTTCGCCGTGATCGCATAAAAAAGCGAAAACAAAGTCGCTCTATATTTCGTAAACAATGACAATGTTTTCGAGTGTCAATCTCGATACTGCACCGCCTACTCGCTACCGTTTGTTACATCAGCTTTCATTGGTCCAATAAAAAACGGTAAGCCAATCAAAATCGGGAGACAGTATAGCGATGTAAAGGTTGACATGTGCGTTTTGACATGTGTAATGTTTATTGTCAATTTAATAGTTGAGTAAACATCGATTATTAAACGGATTAGCATTGATTGGTAACAATAAGGACCAATTACACATGCTTACAATTAAACTGGCCGTAAAGATGCCAGTTAGTTCTTTGATCGTATTGACACACTTTATTTATGCAAACAATATCGGACACTGCTTGTTTAGTTGTTGACCGTTTGCTGCTGCATTTTTTCTCGGTAATCAATTCATTAATCGGTGATTAAAATCAGTAGGAAAAAGAGTTTTAATAAAATATTTTATGCAATCACATCGCATTTCACTGTAAAAATGTTAAAAGCTCCAAGGAACCCACAGAACATAATAAAATCACTCAAGAGTGTTTATTAATGAGAAAGAATTTTTTATGAATAAAAAAAGTTTGTTTGATGCAGTTGTTTTAGTATGACAAGGGTATACATATGTACTGATTTTACATTTAATGTTGTCAACGCGTTGTACAAACTTCTCCCTGTTCTGAAAAACTTCTCCCTAATGTCTCTGGAGGGAGAAGTCACTTCTCCCTATGAGCCTGGGCTAGCGTGATCCCTGGGTTAAACCATTTTCATACATGATACAAAATACTGTAAAAGACATACAGATGTCCCTAACTTTCCACATTATCTTAATTAAATCTTTATTAACAAAACAACAACAATGCCTAGATTACCTGATGGATACTTGGGACCTAAATTTTGGTTTGAAAATCTTCACCTCCTCCCAAAAATTTGAATCATTTTCCTTGTGACCAAGTAAACTCATCTGTTGCACTTTACATCCTTAAAAACTATGCAACAACAGTAGTTCTGAAACTACTTCATGTCCTTGCCCATGATTATATTGAGAAGGCAAGTGAATGCAACACTGATAAAACTTTCTGAGCACACCATTCCAAGGTAATAACCGCAAGTTTTATGACTATGCAGTATAAATGAGCTTTTTGCCATATAAATAATAGTAAGTTAATTTTCATACAGAGACCCTATGAACAACTAGAGCGATCAATTAAAGTGATTAATACCCCTACTTATGTGCTGGTCACTATGGCACTTTAAATACTCTATGGTACTGTAAAATTATATTATTATTAAATACTGAAGTACTTAATTCTTCTAACTAGTATTGTAGTACTCCATACTATATAGAGTTATGTAGCATTCTGAATTATTGTATTGTAGTACTCCTTACTATGTAGAGTTATGTAGCATTCTGAATTACTGTAATGAAGTAAATACAGCTACATTTATATATAGATTTTTCTTATTTTAGTAAAAGAGACCCCTTGTGTGCACTGGACTGAACCATTATCCTGTTTTATGAAACAGAACAATGCAAGGATGCCACAGAGCATATTTGGGGATAAATATCTATTGATTAGTGAGAAGAAGCCATTTAAAGGTTTTCTTTTTTCTCTGAACCGGATCGAAACCATTTCCTTTTCATTGAAAGGTGACAATGCAAGAAAGTTTGATGACATAACATCCATTGGTTCACGAGAAGAAGCCCTTAAATGTTGTTTTCAATTTCTAGTAACAGCAGTGCCTGTGGGCATTGAACTGAAAGCATTTCCTCTTGACGAAGGGGACAATGCTAGGATGTTACAGAGCAAGTTTGATGACATTCCTACCCTGTGTGCACTGGACTGGAACCAGTTACTATTTTTGAAGGGGTCAATGCAAAGATACTACAAAGCCAGTTTTGGTATAAATATGTTTATCCAATCTGCAGATATTGATGAAAATCAATTTGGAAATTTCAATTTTAGGGGCATTTTTCTAGGTAAACAAGAGCACCGCAAAGCGCAGCAATATACGCCCGAAGTGTTGTATCAGAGAATGGCAGCAAAATTTAGGCTGTTGAAGCCCAACGGACAGGAACAAGAATAAAAAATTAAAGTTATATAAAACAAGAGGGCCATGATGGCCCTGTATCGCTCACCTGTCTACCATTGGCAAAAATAAAAAGGTTATTAATAGCAGAAAGGATCAATTTTTACCTTTGGCTCATGATATCCTCTTAATAAGCCTATGTAAAATCAAAAGACCCCCCCCCAGGCAGGGTTAATTTTGACCCTGAGGTCAGGATTTGAACAATCTTGGTAGAGAGTCAATTATTGCCACATGCTGAATATCTAAGCTCTAGGCCTCATTATTTTGCTGTCTGATCATGATCTGCACTGTTGGCTATTCATTTTTTTGCTGTCTGATCATGATCTGCACTGTAAGCTATTCATTGTATGTTGGCTGGTCATGATCTGCACTGTCAGCTTTTTATTTTTTGCTGTCTGAACATGATCTGCACTGTTTGCTATGCATTATTTAGCTGTCTGACCATGATCTGCACTTTCATTATTTTGCTGTCTGATCATGATCTGCACTTTCTGACAAATTTCAAGGATATCTGGGCTGAAAATGTAACATCTAGAGTGTTAACAAGGTTTTTCCATATTTGGGCTGTGACCTAGTTTTTGACCCCAGATGACCCATATTCGAACTTGGGCTAGAAATCAACTTAACAACCTTTCTGACAAATTTCCAGGATATTTGGGCTGAAAATGTTACCTCTAGAGTGTTAACAAGGTTTTTCCACATTTGGGCTGTGTGACCTAGTTTTTGACCCCAGGTGACCCATATTAAAACTTGAGCTAGAAATCATAGAAACAACCTTTCTGACAAATTGTCAGGATATTTGGACTGAAACAGTAGCCTCTAGAGCCTTAACAAGATTTTTCTATTTTTGGGCTCTGTGACCTAGTTTTTGACCCCAGATGACCCATATTCGAACTCGTCCGAGTAATTACTGGGACAAACATCCTGACCAAGTTTCGTGACAACTGAGGAAAAAATGTGACCACTAGAGTGTTAACGAACTAAATGTGGACAGACGACGGACGACATCCGACGGACGACGGACATTCATCGATCCTCATAGCTCACCCTCAGCCAGCTCAGGTGAGCTAAAAATCTAAGTCCCCAACCAGAAAATCCTAACCAGGCACAAAAATGTCAAAAAACACCAAAAAATTGGAGGTACCATTCATGTTGTACCACAGAAAAGTGGTCTCGGTTTTTCCGTACTGCCAATAATAAAAAAGTTACAAAATATGCTAAGTTTGACCTTGACCTTGAATCCAGCCATCCGGAACATTGCTTCTGCACGTAGTCTCAGTCTGGTAAACATTTGTGTCAGGTTTCTTGAAATCCTTCAAGGGGTTCAACAGTTACAGAGCGGAAGGGAAACAAAATCATATGACCTTTGACCCCTAAGTATGACCTTGAATCCAGCCATCCGGAACATTGCTTCTGCACGTCGTCTCAGTCTGGTTTACATTTGTGTCAGGTTTCTTGAAATCCTTCAAGGGGTTCAACAGTTACAGAGCGGAAGGGAAACAAAATCATATGACCTTTGACCGCTAAGTATGACCTTGACCTTGAATCCAGCCATCCGGAACATTGCTTCTGCACGTCGTCTCAGTCTGGTTAACATTTGTGTCAGGTTTCTTCGAAATCCTTCAAGGGGTTCAACAGTTACAGAGCGGAAGGGAAACAAAATCATATGACCTTTGACCGCTAAGTATGACCTTGACCTTGAATCCAGCCATCCGGAACATTGCTTCTGCACGTCGTCTCAGTCTGGTTAACATTTGTGTCAGGTTTCTTCGAAATCCTTCAAGGGGTTCAAGAGTTACAGAGCGGAAGGGAAACAAAATGATATGACCTTTGACCGCTAAGTATGACCTTGAATCCAGCCATCCGGAACATTGCTTCTGCACGTCGTCTCAGTCTGGTTAACATTTGTGTCAGGTTTCTTCGAAATCCTTCAAGGGGTTCAAGAGTTACAGAGCGGAAGGGAAACAAAATCATATGACCTTTGACCGCTAAGTATGACCTTGACCTTGAATCCAGCCATCCGGAACATTGCTTCTGCACGTCGTCTCAGTCTGGTTAACATTTGTGTCAGGTTTCTTTGAAGTCCTTCAAGGGGTTCAAGAGTTACAGAGCGGAAGGGAAATTGCTAACGGACAGACGGACACGGAGGCGATAACATAATACGTCCCTTCGGGCGTATAAAAAGTGAAATAATTTTGTGAAAATAAAAGTGCAAAATATTGATCTTGGTACAGAACATGTCTCATGTTCCTTAAAAGTATTTATTTTAAGTTTTAAAAGAATATCTTTATTACTTCCAGAGATATTCAAGAAAGCACTTCAGGATGAGACGGGTCTTTCATCTAATTAAAAAAAGCGAAATCATTTTATGAACTTAGCTCATGGTCCTAAAATCTTATTTTAAGTTACAAAAGAATATATTTATCACTTGCAGAGATATTCAAGGAAACCACTTTGGGACAGGATGCTGCAGGATGGGACAAAGTGATTCCTATCCTCCTAAACTATGTTTGGTGGGGTGAAAGTTATTGTACAGTCTAACTGATACAACAACTGAATTTCACAAATTAAGTTAACGTGATGGTTAATATCTTATTTAAGCTGTGTTTAAGCAGGATCCAGGATTTCTAAAAAGAACTGTGCATCTTTCGATTTGATAGTGACACTTTGTCCAAAGGGGAACTCGATGAAAATTTACCAACTGGATGTGCAGATCAGACTTTGGGCGATTACTTAGAAATTGTAATTGACAAAATTACAATTACTTATAGGAAACAAGAGCTGTCCCTCACAAGTGACTAATGCCCCTGAAAGAGGTGTCTCACAATCTTTGTCCTCTCCATGTGCTCAATAATTGTGGTATGTAATTTTCGAATCCATGCAACGCATCGTCTAGATGTGCTAGACATTTGTGCCAAGTTATTTTTAAATCAATCAATGCATGACAAACTGATAGTCCGGACACGAATGTGTGCATATATACAAGATTCCATTACCTTTAAACTCTAAGTGTGACCTTGACCTTTGAGGTAGGGATGTGGGTCTTGCGTTGTCTTGATGTGCTAGACATTTGTGCCAAATTATTTTAAAATCCTTCAATGCATGGCAAAGTTCTAGTCTGGACACAAATGTGTGCATATAGAGGATTCCATTACCTTCAAACTCCAAGTGTGACCTTGACCTTTGAGGTAGGGACGTGGGTCTTGCACGCGACATATTGTCTTGATGTGCTAGACATGTGTGCTAAGTTTTTTTTAAATCCTTCAATTCATGACAAAAGTACAGTCTGGACACAAATTTGTAAGTGGGGACGCACGCACGATGGGTACCTTGGGTGGTAGGAGGTGTGGTCTAGACAATAGAAATCTACTGTCTTCATTCAGTCTTTTGTCCCTTAAGTGGTCATTCTTTTGTCACTTAAGTGGTCACTCTATTGTTCGAGAACAATGGAAATACCACCTAATAACACCTTCATATGGGTGTCCGCACAGACAGACAGACGGTGCAATTTTAATATGACACCCTTCGGGGGCATAAAAATGTAATTGATTACATTAAACCATATTTCAAGTGTAATATGATTAAATCACAATTACTTTAACAAATGTAATCAATTACATTTGTGATAACCTGATTACTTTCAAGTTAAGGTAAAAACAAACATCATCAAACTAAACTTTTATAATCCTGACATATCTTCAGGAACATAAAAATGTTTAAATATAGGTGCAGACATGGCAAAAGACTGCAGACAGATCTTGACCTGCACATGAATGTAGGACCACAGTCAACTGGATAAAGCTGAACCAGTCTGACAGCCATTTCCTGCTCAATGACTTGAACAAGATTAAAAGCACCATCAAACACCTGTTGGTGTCACATTTATACATGACAACACTACTACAACATGTGTACAATTGTATCTGACAGTTTACTTACTTTGGTGATTTTCTAGGAAATCTTCCTGTTCTTTACAGGAATGACACTGAGCGAATGGTTTCATCCCCTCCTGGAATTCTCTACAACAGAGAAATAAAATACATGTATAGTGAACGCCAAATCTAGCACAGTCTCTCAAATGTGACAGCATGGAAACTTATTCTTGCATCTTAAAATCATTACTGCTCTAACAGCTATTTAATATGATACTTGATACTCTTGAAAGAAGGCCCACTACAGACCATTTCTGTGTAAGAGTTGTTTCTGTAGAACAGTAGTATTTCTTATTTCCCCATGGAATACTTCAAATGAACTGACTTTATTCTCTTAACTTTTTGCAAACTATCTCCAATAACAGGGCTGTGAACAGGGTTTTGTGAAAAAAGAGGAAAAGTGTGTGAGGGGTCAAGGAGGCCGCAAGGCCCCTTGTGGGTCAAGGGCAAAGCCCCTGTGGGGGAACAAGGGAGGCAAAGCCCCCAGAAGCTCCTTGGTTTTAATGAAATCTAAAGGCTTAGACAGGGCGTTCGGTAGACCCGAGCTCCCGGGTTTTGACCCGTGAAAATTTCGAAATACCCGTATTTGACCCGCGATAAAAATGCCCGACGAGTCATATTTGACCCGTAAGAATTTTCATTCATGCGTCGATTCTTTAGCGTGCGTGTCAATCAACTTGTTAATTCCAAACACTCTGGCCGTTGCAACCGTTGACGCGTCAGAAAGTGAGAACGGGGGCGGAGCTTGTATTTTAATCTACTCGCTTTCAGTCAATCAGCGACGATCACGCACGTGCACATTGTCTCGGCTTGATAATGACGTAATCAATGGATGATTGGATTTAATTGACAAGCAATAAACACATGTTCGGCATCTATTATGTGTACAAGGTGTTGTAAACACGCGGCATATGAATGATGCAATCAAAAGAGTAGGCGCATCATTAAGTAGATGATGGTGACACTCGAATTAGATAATTTGTGGATGTTTTTTTCGGCGGCCTAGACGACAACAAATGTGAAATTCGGCGCGAGTTTAAATTATTCGTAAGAGCGTATTTATATTGACTTCCATGCTGAAAGTTTAATTAACGTTATTTTCACTTCCAAGAGCCTTTCTTTTCCATCATGCTTAAAAAACTTGATATGGAAAGATAATCAAAATAATGAGCCTTATAAATTCGTGTTAAATAACCTTCAATATTTGTTAATTACAATAAAATCGCGGGGATAAAAGACGAAAATCGCGGACATGCGAGATCGCGAAAATATGTGACAAACGGGAAACAACGTACATTTTAGCCTGGGAAAGGGATCAGCAACTAGATCTATCTAATTTAAGAATTTTTGGAAAATATAACTACAGCTTCAGAACACAAACTGAAAAATATGATGTGCCAGCGCTAGACTACAAGGCTGGAAACCCTATGATCCATGGTTCGACCCTTAAAAATCTCACCTTGACTCTTGAAAATTTGATTTTGACCCTTGAAAATTTAGGCTGAAGAGTCAATGACCCTTGAGTTTCAAGGCCTACCGGACGCCCTGCTTAGATTCATGTTTCAAAGACATCTCTCTTGCTTTTATGTAAATCATCCATGTAATATTTGTGAGAAGAATAATTATTATAATATAAAATATACAATATCTTTTAAATCTTCTTTTATTAGAGTTAGACACAGATGCTACTGCTGATAACTGCTTGAAAGGGTGTTCAGTAGGCTTTCAAACTCGAGGGTCATTGACTCTCCAGCCTAAATTTTCAAGGGTCAAAATCAAATTTTCAAGAGTCAAGGTGAGAATTTTAAGGGTCGAGCCATGGGTTCCGGTCATATACTCTAGGCATGCATATCATTTTTTTCTTTTAGTGTCCTGCAGCTTTGCAGTTGTTATTTATAATAATTCTTAAACTAGAGCTATCACTAAATGTGATTAATACCCCCAAAAGACTGCTTTATAAACTGAGAAAGTTCGTAGTAACAGAATACCTTGCAAACAAACTAAAAAGAGATATTGTTCTTGGCAATAACTCTGTAATTTGTCAAGATAGAGTTATGGTTCTTGTACACTGCACTTCCTCTCATTGTGCTTGACCATTGTATGAAGTTGTATTGAATTCCAACCAATAGTTTTCGAATAATGCTCCGGACAAGTAAAAGTAACAAAGGGCAATAACTCTGAAATGAGTCAAGATAGAGTTATTGTTCTTTCGCACTGCACTTCCTGTCATTGTGCTTGACCATTTTATGAAGTTGTATTGAATTCCAACCAGAAGTTTTTGAATAATGCTCCGGACAAGGAAAAGTAACAAAGGGCAATAACTCTGTAATGAGTCAAGATTGAGTTATGGTTCCTGTGCACTGCACTTCCTCTCATTGTGCTTGACCATTGTATGATGTTGTTTTGAATTCCAACTAGTACTTTTCGAATTATGCTCCGGACAAGGAAAAGTAACAAAGGGCAATAACTCTGTAATGAGTCAAGATGGAGTTATGGTTCTTGTGCACTGCACTTCCTCTCAATGTACTTGACCATTGTATGAGGTTATATTGAATTCCAACCAGTAGTTTTCAAGTAATGCTCTGGAGAAGAAAAAATAACAAAGGGCAATAACTCTAAAAAATACTCTAGATAGAGTTATGGTTCTTGTACACTGCACTTCCTCTCATTGTGCTTCATCATTGTATGAAATTGTATTGAATTCCAACCAGTAGTTTTCAAGTTATGCTCCGGACAAGGAAAAGCAACAAAGGGCAATAACTCTGTAATTAGTCAAGATGGAGTTATGGTTCTTCTGCACTGCACTTCCTCTCAATGTGCTTGACCATTGTATGAAGTTGTATTGAATTCCAATCAGTAGTTTTCAAGTTATGCTCCGGACAAGGAAAAGTAACAAAGGGCAATAACTCTGTAATTAGTCAAGATGGAGTTATAGTTCTTGTGCACTGCACTTCCTCTCAATGTGCTTGATCATTGTATGAGGTTGTATTGAATTCCAACCAGTAGTTTTCAAGTTATGCTCCGGACAAGGAAAAGTAACAAAGGGCAATAACTCTGTAATTAGTCAAGATGGAGTTATAGTTCTTGTGCACTGCACTTCCTCTCAATGTGCTTGATCATTGTATGAAGTTGTATTGAATTCCAACAAGTAGTTTTCAAGTTATGCTCCGGACAAGGAAAATGCAACAGACCGCCCGACCGACCGACCGACCGACCGACCGACCGACCGACCGACCGACCGACCAACCGACCGACCGACCAACCACCGGGTGACTCCTATATACCCCCCTAAACTTCGTTTTGGGGGTATAATAAGCTAAATTTTTCTTCTTTGTCCTAGGACCAATCAGTTCAAAAGTACGTTGTTCCCCGTTTGTCACATATTTTCGCGACCTCGCATGTCCGTGATTTTCGTCGTTTTTTCGCGATTTTAACAGTTTTAATTAAAGAAATTGCCCAAAAAGTTAGTTCAACTAATGAATAGCATTTACAATTTATAATGCCCCCCGATATTTATGAAGAGTAACAAAAATTACGTCCGTAACAATTTGCAAGTTAAACTTTCAACACGTAAGTCAATAATTAAATTATACGGATGCCAAAAACCAATGCTCGAATTATCATAAACCTGTTATTCGTTGCTCTTCGTATTAATATAAACTCACGACGATTTTCACAATTATCAGTGCAGGTCGAGTGTTAATAATTTTTTAATCATGAAAGAATGTACTAATTTCAGTAATGACGTGATTATCGGAAAAACAGGTATACATTGTCTTTTGATAGCCGACAATCTGTGAATTAAAATACACGGTCGTGTCAGATTCGGCCGCTCATTAATCCGTGTTACAAACACCATCATAGAAATTCGCCGAGGTCTATTATTTTCAGTTTTACGATTGTTTAAAATTAACACCTTTGACAATGACAGATTAGCTCAGCCTTCTTTCGTATATTAACCAACAGACGACAATCGATTTTTGACTGACAACGAAATTGCCGATATTTGTAACGACGCTCCACTTACTTTCGTATATTATCCATTAGACGACGATCGTTTTTTGATTGACACGGCGAAACTGCCGAGACTCATGGCGCATAGAAGAAAATTCAGATAAAGTATGTTTCCTTAACACGAAACGGAGGACGAATAGCAAATTACCGCGACCCCCCCCCTCGAAATTTCTCCTCGGATTTGCATCCATCTCAAAAACGGTCCTGATGGATCCCAAATCCGCGGATTTCCGTGGATCCGCAGATAATTCACAGGCATGCAATAAAGAAGAGGGACTTGAACCAATTACTAAGAGTGTGAGGTTTAGTGATGTTAAGTCAGTGACCAGCATGAAGGTTGGTCTCCACAGAAACTACACCATAAAACAATAATGCACAAACTGCCCTGCACATAAACACTAATATATGCGCAAGTACTTTTTCAATGAAATTAAATTGAGAAACCAGAAAAAAACCTTACTTATCTTCTTTGCTTAGTTTCTTTTCTCTGTCTTTATCTTTATCTTTTTTCATTTGTGGTGATTTGATGTTAGGAAGTTTTGCAAGTTTAGCTCCCGGCATGGTGGTGGCAGCAGCAACGGCAGCTGTCTGGGCGGCCGAAGTGATAAGACCATGTTCCCGTGCAAACTGTTTTCTTCTATCACGTTCTTTTAATCTAAGTCTATATCTTTCAACCTGAGCTAATTTTACAGCTACAATATTAAACAGAAACAACTGTTAACCAAAAAAAAAAAAACAACTGTAAGACAAAAAGCAAGAATTATTAAAGTTAAATTTTCTATTTGTAATATTCCCATAAAAGTATAAATCAAACATAACTTCAGATTTGGATATTCCAAAGCAATAAAATTAAAATATTTTGTATTATAGTTCAGGTATCTTCTTAACCAAGTGGTTTGAGACCTAACATTTGTAAAACTATTTCTCTTGCTCTAGGATTATTAATATTTACATAGATAAATACTTTGTGCATTCACAACTCAGGTGTCACACAGCTTGGATTTGCAAACAAATTCAAAATTGACTGAATTAGTACGACAGGCCATATTTTTCACACCAATCGCGAGTGACAATGCTAAGAGACCAATTACATCGGAATTTTTAAACGGAAATAAATATTCTAAATCATCATAAAGGTGATAAATATTTTAGGTTCTGACAAAAAAATAACTCAATGCTTTTTGAAACAACAAACAAAAACAACATAACACTGCAAACAGTAGTGGTAATTATCAACGAAAAATGTCGGCGGTGATGTCTGATTCGACCTTTGTGATTCAATGGATCCAAATTCAACAGCTTGCTTTTACAGGTGTGCTTTACCAATATTTTAATTAATAAATATTTTCACGCGAAGTCACTCCAAAAAACTCGTAGAAACGCGAAGTCGGCAATCAAAATTTTAAACGGCTACTAAGTGACTACATTCAATGGAGTCATTTTCGTTTTTTCTCCGAGTTACGCGAAGCCATGTTTTTTCTACTCATTCCACACTTCGCGTTTTTTGCATAATCCTCCAGGCCTGTACTGTATATGCCTATACTTCATCCACCCATAATTTACCACTATCTAACAAGTTGTTTATTGCACTGAGTATAACTCCATCCAGTATGATCACTAGTGAACCAGCAGCTGAGTGCACTAAATACTGACCTATATCTAAGTCATCGTCATCATAGTTGATCATCAGACTACTGACTAGGGTTTCAGCCTCATTATCATGCTCCTGTAATCACAAACATCTGTGTCATACAACTCCCTGCCAATACATTCTATAATCTATTCCATCATTTACTCAACATTATGTAAAGCTTATTTCTGATCAGAAAACAAAATATCCCCGACTAAGGTAACACACTGGAAGTTCAAAACTTTAAACCTCTTGTAAGTTTCTAGTCATGTTTTCTGTTAGGTAACTCCTAAAGACAATGACCTAAAATTTGGTTTCAGGATTTCCAAAATATCATTCTTTAATTACAGATTGGGACCACATATAAGAG
The DNA here is from genome assembly GCA_022818135.1 of Saxidomus purpurata. Taxonomy (NCBI): domain Eukaryota; kingdom Metazoa; phylum Mollusca; class Bivalvia; order Venerida; family Veneridae; genus Saxidomus; species Saxidomus purpurata. The sequence goes on along the minus strand of JAFMSR010000001.1, from coordinate 23,735,535 downwards.
AACCCTGAAAGGCTTGCACTTCCTAAATGGAGCCTAGCACAAGCCCTGTTTTCTATTTGTAAGTAGGAAACCAATCTGCAGTCTTTTTCACATAACAAGAGGGCCAAGATGGCGCTATATCGCTCACCTTGGTACAAGTCCACTTGCCTGGTGGAAGATCACTAGACAATGTTATATACCCAATAGGTTTTCCTATATACATCTTTGAAAAACAAATGACCCTCCCCCTAGGGTAAGGCCAATTTTGACCCCAGGGGCATAATTTGAACAAACTTTGAAGAGATCTACAAGGCAATGATACATGCAAAATATCTAAGCCTTGTGATTTCAGAGAAGAAGATTTTTTAAAGATTTCCTATGTAAGCCTATTGTAAAACTAAGTGACCCCAGTGCGGGGTCAATTTTGATCTGGGGGTCATTATTTGAACAATCTTGGTAGAGTTCCACTAGCCAATGCTACATGCCAAATATCTAAGCTCTAGGCCTTGTGGTTTCAGAGAAGAAGATTTTTAAAAAAAAAATTCCTATATAAGCCTATGTAAAACTAAGTGACCCCCGTGTGGGGTCAATTTTGATCTCAGGGTCATAATTTGAACCATTTTGGTAGAGGCCCACTAGCCAATGCTACCTGCCAAAAATCTAAGCTCTAGGCCTTGTGGTTTCAGAGGAGAAGATCTTTAAAGTTTTGCCTATATAAGCCTATGCAAAACTAAGTGACCACCCGTGCTGGGTCAATTTTGACCCCGGGGTCATAATTTGAACAATCTTGGTAGAGGTCCACTAGACAATGCTACATGCCAAATATCTAAGCTCTAGGCCTTGTGGTTTCAGAGAAGAAGATTTTTTAAAATTTTCCTATTTGTTGCTATGTTGCCATAGCAACCAGAGTTCTGCATGGAATGAAATTCTTTGAACAACTTTGATAGAGATTCATGCAAGGAACATCCCTGCAAAGTCTCATCAGCATTGGCCCAGTGGTTTCAGAGGAGACGTCGTTTGAAGGAAATGGTGGACGGACGTACGACGTACTATGATAGACGGACGCCGGACGGAATGCGATCCTTATAGCTCAGGTGAGCTAAAAAAAAAACTTAAAAAGTATGGTGTGATATTACATAATAAAACTCAGTAAAAGGTAATAAATCTGCTAAACCAAGTTCATTTAGAAGTTTTTTCATTGTTGTATCTGCTGAATCTCCTGGTAAGGAGTTAACTGTAAAGTTTTTGTAAAAATAAACATTAGCGTACTTACCCTTTCAAAGTCATCTCTAAGTGGCATGTAACCAAGGGCATGCTGTTCCTGAACTGTCAACTCTATTGGACTGATTGGAGTGGATATACTTGGTGAAAGAGGTCCTAAAACACAACAAGACGTTTTAGTAAAACACAAAATGTTTGATGTCTACCAGAAATCACATGGCAAATTAACTGAATGTTCAACAATACATGGATAGTCACTCCAAGACTAACTCGTATAGTAACTCATGATACTTGTCCTGGTCTCAAGACAGAACTCACTTTTTGGTTGAAATGTTTCAAACACACTAACAAGAGTGGTGAAACTTACCATCAGGGCAGGTATGATCTGTCACTTTTGGTGTGGGGTCAGAATTGAATGTCACTGAAATAAAAAAGAAGAAATTAGTCTTTAATCATTTATCAATATTATTCATTTTGTCTTGACTAACAACCCTTACAGAGCCAGTGTTCCCACTCCGTTTTTTCAAGGGTATACTTACCCCCTGGACACAAAAAGAAGGGGTAAATCTCAATTTTGGGGGGTATGAAAATTGTATGATAGACAAGCAGCGACCGTTTAAAATTTTTACAACCCGCAGCAACCGCTTGTTATGAAACCATTTCGGGTACTTTTCCCAACTTTTAACACTACTCATAGTTGTTTCAGTACTTGTGAATGTTACCTCTTCACTTTGTTGTTGGTCATCATTTACTTTATTCGCCGTGAAGCAAAACACAATGCTTTGTCTGCCACATTTTTGCAGACGAAGCCCAGATCATTAGATTGGTCACACTTTTAAAGTGCTAATATTAATTCCCAGAGCATTTAAATATGAAACCCGTCTACATTTGATGACATCAACGGTAAATCACAAGCAGTTATGCCGACCGATTAGCCGAGAAAGTAGAATTTCCATGATCTATTTTTAGAACATACAGAGGGATTCCAGCTGAACATATTCGTCCTCAGCATTTTCGTACGCGCGCGATCTCGCACGTGGTGAAAATTATTTGCGCGATATCATTTTTTTTGGCGTGATTTACGTAATAATTTACGAGAGTGGGAACACTGAGAGCAAAATCACCATTCACATTTACAGTATTTTGTAACTTTTGTCATCTTTTAACAGATAGAGACTTACTTATAAACTTGTCTCACTTATAAAAAACTAGATGGTTGTTTTTGTCACAAAAACATATGTCTCACCCTTGGCAGTTTGTCAATGAAGTAATACTTAAACAGAATCTTAAAATGAAACAAGAAAATGTGGCAATGCCACCAAAGCAGGTTTCAGCAGCACCTGTAGAAATTGCAATTAATTTTTTCTGAAAACCCCAAAAGAAAAAAGTCACCTTGATTTTTTTTAAATATGTCTTGCCTTTAAATATGTCTTGCCCCCCCCCACCAATGAAAAAAATTCAAAAACTGAAAAACATAATTTTTTAATCTAACATTGACATTGACATTTTTTTTTGCTTATAGCAATTGAAAAAGAAATGTTTCACTAAAAAAATAGTTTTTTTTCAATAGCAATCTTAACCTTGACCACCACAAAATTTTTTTTGCTTAAAGCAGTTAAAAAAATAAAAATAAAATATTTTTTAAAAATCTATTTAGTAACCGTGACCCTGTTGACCCGCAAAGCAATATCAAGCTTCTTCTCCACACAAGATTCCTACTCTCCAAGTTTCACTGCAATTGGTCACTCCTAAGGCCAAATAATTAATCTGTGTTTCCCACCCAACCCTACCAAGCATAACCCCCAGCCCTAGTTTTTTTCCAAAGAAAATAAATTGAAAAAATTTCTTTAATGTGTCCCTACCCTAACTTAGTAGTATTCTTGTGATCGTTGCCCTACACACAGATTGTTTTTTCCAAACCTATAGCACTTTTTTATTTAAAAAACAAACAAAAAACTTTGCCCCTAGAATTTTTGGGACCGGTGCCATAAACACAGATTTTTTTTGGCCTCACTAGTTATTGATCCGAAACCATCTTTCTATTGTTAGTAACAGTGACCTTGAACCAAGGTGGTTGTAACATGCACTCTGCACACCGTCTCGATATGGTGAACAGTTGTGGCGAGTTATTCTAAAATCCTTCAAGGGGTTCAAGATACAGAGCGGACATGATTTGTGACGGTCAGACAGACAACAACACCAAAAACAGTGTCTGGCCTCCATTATATGGAAGGGAGACAAAAAAAATCCTTAATTTAAAATGTGAAATCTTTTTAAAGAGGTCATGCTGAGCCAAAACCAACATTTTAACCATGCAATTAGTATCAATATACAGGGTTTCCACTGGCCCTTAATTTTTTTTGGCCACAATTATTATATACAGCGGTATGCAATATATACAGTGGTATGCAAAGGGGAGGTTCTGGGAGGGGTACCCCCCTCCTCTTTGCTTTTTTTAATTTAAAGATCAAAAAGACACCATTTGAAGTATGCTGAATACCTGTATAAGCTGAATTACAACTTGTATTAAGGCCAGATTCACATATAATTTTTGTGGCCTTGGAAGCTAATAATGCCCTGCCATATGCATTGAACATGTTTCTTTTTTCTTCATTAAACTTCATTATTAAACAAAAACATATTGAAGTTTTCACCATTCCAATCACTACAAACATTAATATTTTGATTTCTACACAGCAGGTCAGATATATGTACATTTTTACCTACAATGAAATTACAAGGGAAAACGTAACAACTAAGATAAACCAACAAAATAATGTACACGAGGCTTGACTCACCTTTTCCTATATTGCCTTTAATGTAGTACAGTGTGTAGTGATATTCACTCTGCTCTGGACTTTTACTTTCAACATGATTGGCTACATCTTCCCTGTGTAATATATAAGTTTTATGCATTACTAAAACAATTCTGATAAATCGCATATTGATCAATTCATTCATGACATTTTTCAATTTAACATTTTCAGCTCTGAACAGGTCAATATTAATTTCAAAACAAATTCAGTATTGACCTGTGAGATGTCTGGTATTTACTTTTATGTGTAACTGAGTTCATAAATTTAAGCCATAATTATGCCAGTTCCAGGCTTCACAAGTAAACTTGAAAGGTTAATCACTCAATTCACTGTGTATATAAACACAGTGATAACTCACTGCTTCAGTACAGAATGATCAAATGACCTTTTACGTATCTTTTAGCTCTGATGACTACATTCTGTGATGTATCAAAAAATTATATGTGTACCAGCCAATTAAACTGAATCTATTCTAAAATACTGATTTCAAGAAAAATAAAACAGGCCACATTGGTGATTATATCTTTGGCTCATACCAGTTTCCAAATCCATATTGTTCAACAGCATCTAGTAACATGGTTTCTTCTGCCAAAGTCCATGGTACCTCACAGTTAAATGCACCAATTATTGGTCCCGTCTGTAATGTAAACAACATTTTTTTTTAAATATAGCAACAAAAGTCTGCCCGCAGAAGTATTCACTATTAAATCTTGAACTTTAAAACCAACTGGCTGGACATATTCCGTAATTAACCCAGGTGATGTACAGGTCACAGGACGCTCAATATTCTAACAAATTTTGATTACATGCAACATTATCATAACATAATTACTGTTTGTTCAGATTAATAACAACAGATAACCATAAATCGTTTTTTCATTACCATGACAAAAAATTTATCAATTACACAATGCTATTACCATAATTAGATATCAAAATAATATTCCGGTATCACAATTTCAGGTGACCAAAGAATACAAGTTATTAGCCAATAGCAGATCTTTCACTATCTTTAATTCAACTGCACTCAATTTAAATTTCCTGCAATGTGCAGTCCAAATAATTGTACTCAATGGGTGAATATCGTTCTATTTTTTGCTAGGCGCTATCCCCCTTGTTTTAATTACTATGGCATATACATATGTCACTGTGCTTAAAATAGAAGAGTTGATGTTATAAATACGCCGCAGTGCAAATACCGTTTTATAGGCCTAATTGCAAGTAAAGTCATAAATATTACATCATTTGCTGTTCTCATTCCTTTCCACTAATTGGCAGAGTAGACATGACTTGTAAACCAGTTCTTTGTTTGAAGAACATGTATTTAAAACTCCATGTACGATTACACCTGGCTTACAACAGAATCCAAAACATTTCGCTGGTTCGTACTCACTTTTAATTTCATTACAATGCTATAAGCAGGGGTTTTTGTTTCTGGGGTGCAAAATGTTATGGAAATTTAACTTAAGAAAAATAGTCTTGATTTTGTAAAATTTTGTCCGACCCAGGGAAAAATTAGGGGTTTGACAATTACGAAAGATAGATTAACAAAAACAAAATATAGATCTACATTATGTATTGAGTTAAATGCTGAAACAAAACATTTTGCACTTTAAATTCCAAAAGTTATCCTGCACAGAAATGTTTTAATAGCTACACCAATACTGACGACATGTTATACTTTTTTATATACACCTTTCACAGGTGTTACACTAAATTTAAAACTCGTTCAAATGTTTTCATTGGATATCCCAGTCGTACCTCTATCTCCATTGAAAATGTAAACACGGGTTATCGAGGGAGGTCTAACAATACTTTTTTTGCATATGGTTGAAGTATTTTAGTCAATTATTTCTACAAATTATTATTACTTAACAATTTCCAATCATTTCAGTATAAAAAATAACATGAAAAATCAGAGAAAAAATAATTTGAAATATCTGATTTCCGCCACAGTTTTTGTGGTTTCTGGTTGAGACGTAAAAGTGCAGATAACTATAAAATGTCCGTATGTAACACAATGTAAAATTGGTCTGCGTTTGGAGTTGAATAACTGAGACTACTGCAATGTGCAGATAATTTTTGAAAAGTAAACCCATTTTTAGATAACACAAAATGATAATTATGTTTCATACTACTTCAACAAAGAAAAAGTCACACTAAGTCACCAAGAGTGAAACTGAAAGTAGAATTTCGTTTCCTCTACTTACAGAAATATTGTATTGGTGGTCTTTCTTGTGATTCCCAACTTCAGCGCCCAGTGAAAAACACTGGAAAAGAATAAAATATATTAAAACCAACATTCGAAATGCAAGTCGATCTCAAATAACTCTAAGTTCATAATAACTGCAGCAAAAATTGCAACTATTTTAGAACCAGTACACGCCGTGACGTCATACCTGTAAACAAAGGTCGATATCGGGGCACTCGATGCATTTTATTCCATGGCCGGAAATCTCGGACTGGCAATTATTGCATACAAAAAGTGACATTCTAAACTAAACTATGGTTATTTTTCTTTCATCTGGCGTAATTATTTCTCAGAAATTCGCTAGAATACTAGGACTTTTCCATCAAAATCTCCACTATCCGCATCTTTGTTCCCTTTCCTATACGCCGTGACGTCAGTAGCTACCCATAAGTTTGCACACTTCCGCCTTTGTAAAGCGTAAGAATTTATCACCGTGAAAATTATTGTATAGGAATACGACCGCTACACTAGACAGCGACTCGCTTGGTTTTTGCAAGGTCCATGTAACATACGAACCCTGATATTTGGTAAGAAACTGTAACAATATGTACTGTTATATAGATGAAGCAAGACCGAGCTCGGTTTTATATTCATC
>JAFMSR010000001.1:23717162-23728173 GCA_022818135.1 Saxidomus purpurata | reverse complement strand
AAGGGAGACTATTCAACAAAATTCCTTGCTAATTCTGGTTATGAGTCTGTTTTTTGTCCAAGGTGACACATCAGTTTGAGTCAGAACACTTTTTAATATGGATTTGAATGTCTGCAAGCACAAGCCGTCGGTTTTCGCCACAGTACATAGTGTATACCAGACCGAGAATAATAGTACATAGTGTATACCAAACCGAGTGTATACCAGACCGAGAATATATTTTACATAGTGTAAACCAGACCGAGAATATATTTTACATAGTGTATACCAGACCGAATTCTCACTACCACAAGAATATCAGAAATGGCACACGGCAACACGATCATTCACGATACTGTACACGGGGTTATTTCAGAATAATAATAATCTCCAAAAATGGCTATTTGAAAGACCTTGTTTCTTTCCATTATTTGCCTTCAGTTTAATTCATAAAGATATTTATAATCATAAATACCGTACATACCGTCTTACACACCCCCCCCCCCCCCCCCGCCCGTGTCACACGACTTACTCGCACTCATAAATTAATTACTGTACGCATCCAAACTCCTGACTATATTTTATTCAACGATAAAATACAGGGAGACATTTATGACGGTATTACGCCGTGGTTTTCGTTCAATGAATGGTACCCTGAGCCTGCGTACAACGAACTATTTTTTTCAGATATGGATAGTGGAATGGTTTAATACAAACAGTTTATCATCTGTTTATAATAAATAATGAAAAGCACATGTCATATACGCAAAATGTCAAACAGAAATTGCGTGGAAAAAAGCAGACGAGAAAATGTTACGTAATTTCACTCATGTCAGATCCACCTGTGCCCTAGTTCCAATTATTACATGACTTGACATGATAGTTAACGTGCGCTGAGACAGGATAATTGACTAAAATTGGTCAAATCACCTTCACTTTTCCCTGGGAAACACAGCGTGAAATACGCTTTTTGTAGGAAGTGACAAATTTTAATAGATTAGCATATTTTTCTTTTCAATCATTTGGAAAATATAGTTTTACCGTGAGCTTGCTATCCTGCTTTATAAAGTGGTACTTTTTATCGTCTGCTGAGAAGACAAAAGTCATTAGGACTTTGTTCTGTATATCATTTTATAAGTCAGTTACATCTGTGACCAAATATTTTATTCACGGAACAAATTAATCATCTCAAGTTATTCAAGAAATTTGCATAATTTAAGAAATGTGATTTGCCGATATTGTTCATTCGATAATGATTTTATTGAAATGATGTAGTAGAAGTGTTGTTTTGCTGTCAAGATTTATGCCCCAACAGTTACGCCCTCCGAATTCAATTCTAACTTCATCATTAGCTTCCATTTCCGACTGGTTATATGATTACTAGCCTTGTTCAAGTTAGTATTAGACACATTCGGGTCGTACCGACTATAGCCTCTTTAGAGGATGGTGGACCTTATAAGCACAATTACAAACAAAAGTATTAGGCACAGCTTCGGGTTACAGTCCAGCTTAGGTAAACTTTCTTCGAGTTCTTAAATGATTTGAATTTCAGGAAGTTTATCTATCACAGGAAAGGTACGGTAACATGTCGTGGATTAACTCATTTTGCTCCTCCTTCAAAAATGTAACAAAGTGATTGAATTTTAAGGAAAATGTCAGACAAATAGTTATCGATCTCATTAAAAACCCTTTAAAATGTCAAAAAAAGTAATTTGGCGCGTTCCTGTAGGTTATGATTCACAGACTTGTGCATTTTCCACGTATATTTTTACAGTCGAAGGTGTTGACTTTTTATTAGGAGCTTTGCGCTGTGCCATGGGTACTGTACCTAATATTGTAAGATATGATGGGGTTCAATGGCACACCGTTCAATTTCCCGCCAGCATGTCACAGTACTTCAATTACGTTCATCGAGGTTGGATTTTAGTCAGTTAATGTCAGTCTTTGTTAAAGTTCTCCTTGCATTTTTCGTTTATACATTTTTGACTTCTATACAGTATGCCCATTAAATTATAATTCTTATGTTAATATGAAAGTAGGAAATACATATACAGTATCGAGCTAAAGCATAACAGGAATTTCATTTTAAGAAATGACACGAATTTTACAGGGGCGCAAACAGCGGTTCAAGTTACGAAATATATTGGTAGAGCCAGTTATATTAAAAAAATATGATGGGTAGGTAGGTAAATTTTTTTTTGAAGCTGGATGCAAATATTTAGGAAATCTACTTTAAAGATATTTTAATAAGCCATCTAGATATATGAATTGTAAATAACATTGACCCCATTGTTATATATTGTCTGTTCAGTGGGTTTTTTTCAGCCTGAGGAGAAATGTGGCGGGCCTTTTGGGAGGGGAATTTTTAGTCATTTTGCCAGAAAAGGGGAATTTTTAGAAAATGTATAAAATATAATGTTTAACAATGTAATAAAGAACCCAAACTATCAATTATATTATTAATGACTTTATTCTTTTGCCAAAAATAAATAGAAAACATAAAAATTTCACATTGCAAACTTTTATATAAAAATACTGGTGAGTGAATACTGGGTGAGGGAGTGAGTGAATGAGGGCGTGAGTTAGTCTCAATAATTCGACTCCAAACGCAGACCCATTTTACATACGGACATTTTATAGTTATCTGCGCTTTTAAAATTTGTTAATTGCTGTTAATTTTTTTTGGAATATGCAATTTGCTTGCAATATACTGCAACTGAAGCAGAAAATTCAACCCTTTCTAGGCATGTAAATTTCATATTGATATATTGTTAAATTATTGCCAAATATCATGGCCCAACAAATTTTCTTGGGCATTACATAGGCAAAGAATAAAATATTTCCAACACAGTTAGCCGGGTTTCTGGTTTGTACTCGGAGGCAGGATAGCGCCTAGCAAAAAATATAACGATATTCACCCGTTGAGTACAATTATTTGGACTAGGCGTGAGTGAGTGAGTGGGTGGGTCGATGGGTGGGTCTGAGTGAGTGAGTGGGTGGGTGAATGCTTGAGTGAGTGAATGAGGGTGTAAGTGAGTGAATGAGTGAGTTAATTTTTCTTAGTTGATGTATGATTATAGTTCTTCTCAATTGTGTATTATTATTGTTAATAAAAGGTCTCATGGTAGATAAGAAATATGTTGCTTTATGTACATATGCTTAATGAGTGAGCTTCTTTAAATAAAGAGATTATTATTATTATTATTACTGGTGTCAGGAACATAAATCAGCACACGTAGTTAAAACAAACATAAATAATAAGTACTATTGCTATTTTCAATTGAAACATTGTATAAGTATCTTTTTTAATCTTTGGAACACCGTTTTTGTTGAAAAAAGAACAAAAATCAGGGTCGCAAAAATAGGTGACAAAAGAAAAATAGGCTCTTTTCAGGAGACTATTTCATGTAAGGTATCAAATAGTTTCAAGAAATGATTCTGAAGCGTTTTAATTTCTGAAACTTGTTTTTAAAGGTCCACTACTAAGTGAAAATTAAGTGACAGTTATTTCAATGGCAAGTACATTACCTTATGCAAGACACTAAATAATGAAGATTGTCAGGTTAAAATTTACAGAGTGTTTGGAACACGAAGAATAGTATGTGTATTATGTTGAAATCTCAGTGATTCAACAAAATGACCACCCAGGTCTTTTTAACTTTCTTCATAATGCATAGAAAAATAATTGTACATGTACTGTGGTTTATTTAGAATTTCTACATACCAACTTTCATTTTTTATTAAAAATATCTTATTTCTGTGTTTTTTAAAGTATATCTGAATTTTCGCTTTCCTTAGTATTGGACCTTTAAAACAAGTTTGGCCAACTCTTGATTAAATAAATCAAAGAATTTTTTCAAAATTTTAAGAGGAATATTTCTAAAAAATGGGGACAATACATATTAATTTTGGAGGGGAATGGGGCCGATTTTAACTGCTGTTAATCCTTAAATAAACTGTCATGATCTGGTTTTGCATTATACTTGAAGGTATGACTCCACTTAATAGGTGGTTATTTGTTTGTTAGATGTCCTTGTGGTCCACCATCCTTTTTCATGGTATCTTGTTTATATACCCGGTGTAAAGCACGATACATGTGAGACTACCTCTTGGTTTCTAACAAGTTCATCTCTAAATGGTTGAGAAACATCGAAAAGTGTCGCTGAAATTTCCAGTGCTCTGGATTCTAACCGGGGACCTCCGGATTGGTAGTCCAGAGCGTTAACCACTCAACCACCATACCACTTTCTAGATTGGTGGGACTTGGAACCAGCCAACTTGTTTAGCGAACTTGCGGACGGTTTAGTTATCTGTGGTCTCTTATTGGTCCAAAATGATTGGTACCACTAAAATTTTCTCGAGTTAAAATTGTGTAATGAGCCGAGGGCCTAAGACGCAGCAGATCCATTCAGTGAAAAGTATACTCAACCCTGAATGGGTCTCTGTGCCTTATATATACTACCCTAATCCCCATCACATGTACATGGGTTTTAAATTTGCATATTATCATCATATGCGACTGAACGTTTTCACTACTTTCACCGATCGTTACACTACTTCCCCCTCTGAGAAGACTCGTCCCGAGTCTTGGCCTGGGAACTTTGTGGGTAAGGCAACTCCTATCTAAACCAAAATCCTATAGACGAGGGGGTGATGTCCTAATGGCTTAATTTTTGGCTATAAAGTAATACATTTTTTGATGTAACTGAAGTGGTTCTACAGGTTTACAGGGGTGTAAGTACTCAACGAATATTTTGGTATACAGACCTTGCTTAAATGTTATAAAGTAAGACTATAAAAAAGATTTAGTGTAGTCGTACCTCAAAGCCATCATTCTTAATACTCCGAGTTAAAGAGTGAAATAGTGAAAAAGAAAGGAAATGAACAAATAAGAACTGAAAATTAGTCAATTTTCAAAAAAAAAAAAATTTAAAAAGATCTTGTTACTGTTTTTTGCCGATAAAGTCTCAGGCAAGACGGCGGCAAAAAAATTGGGTTGGTAAGGTTAGCAGAAACAAGCTATTTTCTACATATTAAAAATGCACCGTCTGCCCGTCCGTCCGTCTGTGCGTCCCCACTTACAAATTCGTGTCTGGACTGTGACAGCTGCTGTTGCCAAAAATAAAGATTTTGGTAACTGTTTCTAGTGACCCAATTGCTGGAAAGCTACTAAATTTGCTTTTTATGCCCCCAAATGGTGGCATATTAAAATCACATGTCCGTCTGTGCGTCCCCACTTAAAATTCGTGTCCGGACTGTAACTTTGTCATGCATTGAAGGATTTTAAAATAACTTGGCACACATGTCTAGCACATAAAGACGACGTGTCGCGTGCAAGACGCACATCCCTACCTCAAAGGTCAAGGTCATACTTTAGAGTATGAAGGTTATGGAATCCTCTATATATGCACACATTTGTGTGCGGACTGTAACTTTGTTATGCATTGAAGGATTTTAAGATTACTTGGCACAAATGTCTAGCACATCAAGACGATGTGTTGCGTGCAAGACCCACGTCCCTAGCTCAAAGGTCAAGGTCATACTTAGAGTTTGAAGGTAATGTATATATATGCATATATGCACACATTTGTGTCTGGACTGTAACTTTGTTATGCATTGAAGGATTTTAAAATAACTTGGCACAAATGTCTAGCACATCAAGACGACGTGTAGCGTGCAAGACCCACATCCCTAGCCTAAAGGTCAAGGTCATACTTAGAGTTTGAAGGTAATGGAATCCTCTGTATATGCATATATGCACACATTCGTGTCCGGACTGTAACTTTGTCATGCATTGAAGGATTTTAAAATAACTTGGCACAAATGTCTAGCACATCAAGACGATGTGTTGCATACAAGACCCATGTCCGTAGCTCAAAGGTCAAGGTCATACTTAGAGTTTGAAGGTAATGGAATCCTGTATATATGCATACATTTGTGTCTGGACTATAACTTTATCATGCTTTGAAGGATTTTAAAATAACTTGGCACAAATATCTAGCACATCAAGCGGATGTGTCGCGTGCAAGACCCAAGTCCCTACCTCAAAGGTCAAGGTCCTTAGTGTTTAAAGTAATGGAATACTGTATGCATGGTTACTCTGTCATGCATGGAAGGATTTTAAAATTACATAGCACATTTATTGAGCACATGGAGAGGACACAGACTGTGAGGCACCTCTTTCGGGGGCATTCGTCACTTGTGAGGGACAGCTCTTGTTTCTTTTGGCCTTTTTACGGTGTCACAAGAAAGAGCATCAAACTTTAATTAGGAATGTGTATGAATAGGATCTATTAAAATTTCAAAGTACAAACCTACATTCAATTGAAAAGTGTACCGTTTTTCAAAACAAAACTGGCTGACATTTAATGAAGTCACAATTTCTTTTGATAAGTGATAAGTGATAAGTTGTGCAGAAGTTTAAAGACCGTGCAGCGTTATAAGTATGTTATCATGTCGTCCAGGCATCGACACTTCCAAATGTTCCATGGGTATTAGACAAATCACTTGTTTGATAGCTTTCAGTATTCAATTAAATACTCGTACATATGTTTACCTACTGCGGTCGAAGAGTGCTTCGCGCCCTTGGAGCTTTCACCCGTATTATGTAATAGGCATATCATAGAAGTCAAAAAACTTAAAAAGTATATGTGTCAAGTACTGTGACTCGCACAGAATGAATTTGAACATATATATTGCTTTTCTTGTTATCTAAACTGCACCCGACCTTTCCGCCTATCTAGCCTGTCTCAATAATATCAAATTCTATAATGAAACTGTCAGTGCAATATATACCTAGTACCATGTTTTCAAGTTAAATTTTATTGACCCGGAAGTACATGTATTACGTTCCGCTCACACACACAATGATATCTCCTACAGACATGGAACTTTCTACATGTCTAAAGAGTAATAGAGTGGTCAGCTTTGTCAAGACTTTAATGAAAATAATGTTAATGTATGGATAAATGCCAACAGATTTACAATCACATAGGTTGATGGTTGTTCTTTTGATGAATTTTAAATTGAAAATAAAATGCAATTGTTTCTTTGTATTTTCAGCACTTTTCCTGTGTTTTGTCTAGCTGGAGCTCCTGGAGTGATTACACGCAATGCTCAAGGTCATGTGGTGGGGGAGTGAAGTACAGAGAGAGACTGTGTGTTGTGGACAGACTGGACAGGTAAACTTTATAATCAAACTTCCAGTGCTTGCTTCGGTAAAGCTATTTATGCCCCGTTCAAAAAAAAGGGGTATATTGGTTTGCAGATGTCTGTCGGTCTGCCCATCTGTCTGTACAATTGTCCGTCTGTCCGTCCCTATACCAACTGGTTTCCTGATGATAACTCAAGAATGCTTGATGTGAAGGTTGGTCATGACCAGCAGTGGACCCCTGTTGTTGTTTTAGGTCAGTATGATAAAGATCAAGGTCACAGTGACCCTGAAAAGTAAAACGGTTTCTGGATGATAACTTGAATGCACTGGAGCCTACCATCTTCAAACTTGATGTGGAGGTTTGTCATGACCAGCAGATGTCCCCTATTGATTTTGAGGTCAGTAGGTCAAACTTCAAGGTCACAGTGACCCAAAATTGTATGACAGTTTCTGGAGGATAACTCAAGAACACTTGGGCCTAGCATCTTGTTACTCAATGTGGAGGTTGGTCATAACTGTTAGAGGACCCCTATGGATTTTGAGATTAGTAGGTTAAAGTTCAAGGTCACAGTGAACCAGGATTGTAGAATGGTTTCCGCTCAATAACTTTAGTTAGGAGTGACCAATTGCAATTAAGTTTGGTTTGTAGGTGGGTGTGGGGAGAGGAAGCTTGGGATTGCATATTGGGTCACTAGGGTCAATGTCACTGTAACTAAATCTAGTATAATGGTTTCTTCTTAATATGAATTAGGAGTGACCAATTGCAATGAGACTTGGTGTGCAAGTAGCTTGCATGAAGAGGTCAATTATTTTAAGCAAAAAGATTTTTTTTAGGTCAAGGTTACTGTGACTAAAAATAGTTTATTTTTAATTTTTTTGTGTTTTGACATTGTTTTTAGCACAAACATTTTTAAGAGGGTCAAGGTCTATGTTACTAAAAATAGATTTTTTTTAGAGTGTAAGTAGCTGGGCTGACAAAAATGTTTGTGCTGAAAAAAACCTTACACAACCTAAACTGTATACAGCCATTTGCACATCAAAGTGAGATGTAGACGGCAGACAACTCTAAAATGTCAATCTGTAAAATCGGTTAGCCTTCGAAGCTGAAACATTGAGACTAAAACAGTCCTTGACATTGTTTACATCAAAATGCTGTCATTCAAGACTTAGTATATTGGACATTGGAAAGAACATTTTAAAAGTATATTGGGAATTGGAAAGAGCATTTAAAAAAGTATATTGGACATTGGAAAGAGCATTTAAAAAGTATATTGGACATTGGAAAGAGTATTTTAAAAGTATATTGGACACTGGAAGAGTATTTTAAAAGTACATGTATATTGGACATTGGAAAGAGTATTTTAAAAGTATATTGGACATTGGAAAGAGCATTTAAAAAGTATATTGGACATTGGAAAGAGTATTTTAAAAGTATATTGGACATTGGAAAGAGCATTTAAAAAGTATATTGGACATTGGAAAGAGTATTTTAAAAGTACATGTATATTGGACATTGGAAAGAGTATTTTAAAATTATATTGGACATTGGAAAGAGCATTTTAAAAGTATAATGGACATTGGAAAGAGTATTTTAAAAGTATAATGGACATTGGAAAGAGCATTTAAAAAGTATATTGGACATTGGAAGAGTATTTTAAAAGTACATGTATATTGGACATTGGAAAGAGTATTTTAAAATTATATTGGACATTGGAAAGAGTATTTTAAAAGTATAATGGACATTGGAAAGAGTATTTTAAAAGTATAATGGACATTGAAGATACACTAATAAAATTCTAGAAGTCGTGTACTCAATGGCATTGTTCTGAACAACATAATTGAATTGATACTTATACTGTCTTACTCTGTAAATAATTATTACAAATGATTCTTATGCAGAGATAAAATTTAATTATAGTCGTTTGTATATTTATATTTTGTTTTTTTCTCACTGTATAATTTTTGCTTGAACATAATCTAAATGCAAAATAATGCTCTTTTCATTTAATGTAACAATATGTCTTATCCAATCTGAATTAATTTATATGTCTTTGTAAATGTTATAATTGTTGATGTATATATGTTTGTAAATATGTTACGGGTGGACCACATTGTAAATTAGTTTAGCGATGTTGTTATCCACTAGATATAAATAAAGTCGTTATTATCATTATTATTATTGGAAAGAGCATTTTAAAAATATACTGGAAATTGGAAAGAGCATTTTTAATGAAAAATCTGTCTGGTACTTAATGGGAAAAATTTCTTTGTACTTTTGAAACAGAAAAGTTTGCACCGAGCTTTTTTAGCTCACAAGAGCAGGTAGTGCTCATGGTGAGCTGAAAGGATGGTTGGATGTCCATTGCCAATCCATTGTCGTTCACAAATGCTTCAAATGACACCTCTGAAACCACTAGGACAATGTTGATGAAACTTGGCAGGGATGTTACTTGCATGAAGCTCTGTTGTTGTTCAGATAATTCCATTCCATGCAGAATTCTTGCTGCTATAGCACCGAAAAGGAAAGAAATCTTCTGAGATAGTGGATTGTGCAGCATGTAAATAGTTGGCAAGTAGCAATGTCTAGTAGACCTCTACCCAGACTGTGGAAATCGTGACCCCCAGGTCAGCATTGACTCTGCCCTTGCGGGGGGAGGGGGGCGTCACCTCATTAACATAGGCTTTTATAGGGAAAACTTGAAAAATCTTCTTGTCTAGAACCACAAGGCTTACAGCTTAGATATTTGGAATGTAGCTGATGTAGTAGACATTTACAAAGATTGTTCAAATCATGACCCCTAGGTCAAAATTGACTCTTTCTGCTATATGATGGCTCACATAGTTTAATAATAAATGGTAGCCAGATGAGTGATATAGGTCTATCTTGGCCCTTTTGTTTGTCCCTATAGCACCAAAGAATCCGGTTACAGAACTGATATGGAATTTAGGAACACAAAAAGATTTATATAGGAAGACATTTTTGGTTGAAACATCAAATGTTGAGCAAATTTATTTAAATTGGTCGGTACTGTCTTTCATTTGTTGTCTTTGGGGAGGACACAAATAATTCCACATTGCCTCTCTCTCTCTGAGGTTGATCTCATCTGGAATGAGTTTCAAGAGCGGTTAATATCTGTTGTAAGAACTTGTTTCACAGTCGAGAATAAATGAACTAGTATAAATTATACACTGGACGAATTCTTGTTACATCCTGCTCATGCATTATGTATTGTTGCATTCAACAGTTTTTGTTAAAGAAATAAATTTTATTGGTACATAATGTATTGAGGTATGAAGTATTGCATGTTGTATAGTATTACACTTATATGCAAAAGATATTCTTAACGCCTGCAGCATGAAGGTAATCTGGTGAAAAAGAAAAGTGTAAGTGAACACTCATAAATATTTAAAGATGCATCTAAGTTGGCACATTTTTTTTTTTACAAATATTTAGGTAAGAAATGCAGTAGAGTGTATTTGGGTGTATCCGGCCACCTAAGCATAAATCGATTTTGCAATGCTACAGTGATGATAAATTTGACTTTGATCCGACTTTTATACAAACCAACATTCTGGTTCCTACATCGCTTCTAAATAGATTTAACAACATGCATAAGGAACGGGAAACCAAGACGTTTTCAATACACGTAACAGAGGCCCTACTCGGCATAGTCGTATGTACTCGGTCAGTGATAAGTGGTCTCAATATACTTGTCTGTTTTAATTGTAAGGTATGATTGACACAATTTATGGATAGTACAGGAAATGCAACATGGAAACATGCATAGGGCATATCAAAACAGCTTCTCCGCGGAAAAAAAAGAAAGGAAAAGAGAACAGGAGTTTAAAATTTGAAATATTGCAAAGCGACATCACAAG
>JAFMSR010000001.1:23654989-23716662 GCA_022818135.1 Saxidomus purpurata | reverse complement strand
TTTTCTTGTTCTTTTTTTTTTAAAATTTTTGCCTGAATTATGGCCCTTTGCTTTTTTTCCACATATGTTATATATTTAAGAATACTGTCACGTGCCCACTTCCTCCTACATTTCTCAAGATATTTCAACCAATTTAAACCAAACTCTCACACAACTGTTGTCATCAAGTGCCCTCGTGCATATTGTCTGGGTTTTGTGTTTGGATCAATTTTGCCTGAATTATGGCCCTTTGCTTTTTTTACACATGTAATATATAGAAGAAGACCTTTGTTTCTTTTTCACATTATGTATATCTACTGACTTTAAAACACATTTGCGCTCGGCCAGCAGACTGGAAAATGAAAACCTGGTTTTGTGACAATTTCCTGTCACTTGTTGAAGAGTAATATAAGGTAGAGATGAGCAAAAAACGGGTTAACAACAATAGCTACTAATAGCTTAATAAATCAATACATTTAATTCGATAGCAGTTATGTTTTGCCGCCTCTGTCGGAAGATGCACTGTCGTGGTAAAAGTTCACCAATCCTTGTTTCTTCAAAAATAGGTACAGGTTCGAATCCCATCACAGGTATTTTAGCTCACCTGGCACGAAGTACTAGTGTGCGCTTTTAGGATCGACGATTGCCCATCGTCCGTCTGTCAGTATTTTGTTCAAACGACATCTCTGAAACCACTGAGCAAATGAAATTTTGCTGGGATGTTCATTGCATACAGCTCTATGAAAGTTGTTCAAAGAATTCCAGTCCATGCTGAAATCTAGTTGCTATGGCAATAATAGGAGAGCTTCAAAAAATCATCTCTGAAATCGCAAGGTCTGGAACTTACAAATTTCACATGTAGCAGTGCCTAGTGGACTTCGACCAAGATTGTTTAACTTGTGACCTCGGATCAAAATTGACTTTGATTTTACATAGGCTTATAAAGGATTTTTTTTAATCTTCTCTGAAATCACAAGGCCTACTGAATAGCTTACATAATTATCTAGCATGTAGAATTGCCTGGTGGACCTTTACTAAGATTGTTCAAATCATGACCCCGGATAAAAATCGACCCCACCCGGGCCCTTTAGTCAAGATTTTGACTTTTTCATATTTGATAACAACTATTTTTATTCATTAAAATATAATTTGCTACGTTCACATGCCAATAGTCCCTTCTCTTTTTCTATTTGATTGCAATGCGTTTTTTCAAACACATTGACGTGACGTCGTCAGCGTTTTCTTCGATAGAAACAATGTCTGTGTCTACAAGGAAGTCGGATATTTGTTTTTCATTGCACTAAATATTTTGCATTGAACACAACTCATCAAACAGCTATTTGTAATACGATTATGCTTATTTTACCGACGTTTACTGGAAATTCTAGCTGAAACTTTCAGACTTGGTAGCAGTCATTTGGATAGCATTTTGGATTAAAGTTGCTTACTCAGCAGATATTAGGTTAGGTAGTTTAAGATAGGGTATGAATTGATGTGTAAATAATAACCATAACAATCACGATTATAACAATAATAATAATGATAATAATTATAATAATGATAATAAAAATGATAATAATAATGTTATACTGCAAACCATGTAATCAATTTTCAATCTATTTATAGTGACCAGTTTTCAGCACTTTGAATAATGTGCAGATTAAATTTCCTAAATCGGAAAATATGGGCATTTTTAGGAATAAATGAACATTTTGATAAGATAAGATAATCTTTATTTATAGTCGGTTTTGATAAACAAAATAACACTAGCTGAGAGCTATTTTGCGACATAACACAGATTATCCAATAACATACAAACAAATAATCTAAGAGGAGAAGTAGTCTTATTAGTTATAACATAAAACATTGTATGGGAAACTAGCACATATGTGTATCTAATGAAATAAGAGACAAGTTAAATATGATGGGAAGTACATTAAGAAATAAAACAAATTTTAAGAAGAAACATTTAAGATTAATGCTGGTACAAAATGTATTTAAACTTGGGCAAAACACATTAAAACAAATAAAAGGCACATGTAAGAAAAATGGATAACATTTAAGACAGAAACATGTGAGGTAAATCATACATAAGATACAGACAGATAATAGTAAAAGCACATGAAACAGTGGAAACATACAGTACATGTAATAAATTATAAGGATAATAAGACTGAACAATTCTATACTATGGTATGCAGGGGATATTTAAAAGATGTGTGGGGAGGTTGCTGATCTTGGCCTACAATGAGGGTCTAAAAACTACCATAAAAAGAAAAAAAAGAAAACTGATGTACAAAAAAGAGACACAAAAGTGTGACCGATAAGAGAAATTTAAGAGCATTTATCTCCCTAAATCAGATTTGGGAAGAACTGATCAGCAACTTCCTCACATTAAAAGGCATTACAGACACAATGCATGCAAATAAGCTAAGGAAGCAAAACAAACATTGTCATAAGCATGAGATGCACAATAAGAAACAAAATCAGCTTGGCTACGCATACAAAAAAGAAACATAAAATAAGGCTAAGCAAAGCAAAAGCAAAAGCAGAGGAGTAAAGCTATGCACACATGGAACATTTGCATTTGTAGCCACTCCAGGTGTGGATCAGCCTTTTAAATTCTTTAAAATCAGTAGTTGTTCGAAACTCATTTGGTAGATTGTTCCAAACCTGGGTGGCTTCAAAGCTAAAACTCTTCTTACCATAAGTCACTGTGTTTTTACTTGGTACATCAAGCATGTTGCTATTTCTGAAAGAATAATGTTTAGATTTAACAGAGACAAGTTCTTGAATGTAAGTTGGTGAAATTTTATGTAAGCATTTGAAAACTTCAGTAGCTAGTTGCCTTAGGCGTCCTATATGTAGGGTTCGCATATTTACTTTTTCTAAAAGTTCTTTGTAACTGGAGTCAAAATCATTAAAAACAAATTTTAAGGCTCTGTATTGTAATTTTTCTAGCTTTTCTGTATTTTGTTGGCTACAAAAATGCCATACAATTGAGCAATAGTTAAAATTGGAGCGGACAAAACATTTATAAATAAGTATTTTTGTATCTTTATTTAGGTACTTAGATAATCTAGATAAAACATTTATTTGTCTTGCAAATTTTTTACATATGTTTGCAACATGAGCATCAAAGTTTAACAAAGAGTCAATTTCTATTCCTAAGAGTTTAACACTATCTTCACATGGTATTTCTGTATTTTCAATGTTAAAAGACTTTATATTACCAGCTGTAGATTTTCCAGTACAAATAGACTGAAATTTATCTGGGTTTGTTTGCATAAAATTACTGTCAAACCATTTAATCAAAATAGCACTCCCAGATTCTAAAACTTCTTGTAGCCTTTCTATGTTAGGATCACAATGCGACAAGGTGTTGTCATCAGCATAGTTGTACATGTTGGCATGATTAATAAAGTAAAAAATATCATTTATGAAAATGTTAAAAATCAAAGGGCCTAAAATGGATCCCTGAGGAACACCTTTAGAAATACTTCTCCATTCACTGTAATGGTCACCTAATTTTACTCTTTGTTTACGATTTGACAGATAATCATGCATAAGGTCTGCAGCTAAATCGCTTTAAGTTTGAGAACAATCAAGTCATAAGAAAGGCAGTCAAAAGCCTTGGACAGGTCCATCAGTATAGCAGCGACATACTGGTGGTTGTCCAAAGCAATTTTCCAGTCCTCAATTAAACGAAGTAGTGTTGTTTGACATCCATATTTAGCTCTAAAAGCAGACAAAAAGTCATGGTATATATTTTCAAAATGAAGACATAGCTGTTCACTTATTGTTCAAAAACTTTTGATATAGTAGGGAGAATACTGACAGGTCTGTAATTTTTCTTTTGGAAAGGGTCATCTTTTTTTAAAAATGGGGGTAACCTGAGCAAGTTTAAGTGCGTTCGGGAAGTTTCCTGTTGCAAAAGATTCATTGACAATGTTCATTAGTGATATAACTAATTTAGTCACACCGATGTAAAAGACCACCTCCAAATAAAGACCGGTATGGAGAAAAGCATTGCACCATTCAAATTAGGACATGCACTTGTAACTTAATATTCGAGATAAAAAAAATGAAATTTTTCTGACCGGCAAAATCTATCGTCATTTGTATAAAAGCCGTTTCTAACCTTGCATCTTAAATTAAGTAAAGTCAACACAGTCGTGAGACTTAAAATTATTTAGGTTTTAAGAACAGATAATTTAGTCATTGGCGTCGGGAGTAATTGCATAAAGCTTGGCTGATTGTTTCTCACCTATGAGATACATATTTCTTACCTATGAGATACATATTTCTTACCTATGGGATACATATTTCCGCGCATTTACCCATGTGCCTCGTTTTTGGACGTATCTCAACCCTCGGGTGGGATTTCCTTATCCACAACTCATGATCATGTTAGATTCACTTTATATTACGAGGGCGAAACAATAAAAAAATAGAGGCTTCCCTAAAACTGATGTCAGATTAACTTCATATTTACATATAGTGTTATAACCAGTCTAAAATTATCATTATCAGTCATAATCAGAATATTCGTGGAGCCATCGTGGCGCAATGGTAGAGCGTTTGCCTCAGGATCTAAGGGTCCTGGGTACGATCACCCATGTCGGTAGGGTCCTTCAGCGTTTAATCCAAGTTGTAAACGGGAAGAATAGATTAGTATCAATTAAAGTAAGATGAACGTTTTAAAATATGTGTCAATATATCGATATTTGTTCATTATTTATGTTTGGAGAATATAATCTGCTAGATATAGGGAGTACCTCTATAAAGTGGAACGTGTACTCTTATTATTTTGTTTGCTAATAAATTTTTTGGCGAGCCTAAACTTATGTGGCTTTGTTAATTCTGGAAAGAGATACCCTCTAATATTTTGCATAATTAGAAAAAGTTCCCTCCCCGTTTTCAATGACATAGTTGTTTTGTCTGTCGTCCGTCCGTCTGTCCGAGCCCAAAAGGTTAAGTGGCTATGGTAACATTAGGTAAGAGATCATTCTCTTTGATGCCATCCATTCGGTATGATTGTGTGGCTTTTTTTTGGCTATGTGGCTGAAAAGTACAATACAGAGAACAAAAGAATAGACACAACCGCTAATTTTTAATACGTTCGTCCGTCTGTCCATAAACTTTTCTTTGATAACGCTTTACAGGTCGCAATTTTCATTTGACGTTGATTAAAATTGATGTTAAGGATCCCTGCAATTTGTAGATGTTACCTTTTTGGGGGGTAATTACATCAGAGGTTAAGGTCACAGTGACTCCTGAAAGCAAAGCATTGAAAACAATTTACAGGTCACAATTTTGATTCAACTTTCATCAAACTTGCTCAAAATGTACCCTGCAATATGTAAATTATGTCTATTGATGCACATAGTGTATGAGTACATATTCAATATGTATAATAAATTTTAAGGTATATGTATCCTTAATTGCTTTGGAATAAGTAAGGTAAATTTCTAAGGTTTAAGTATAGTTAATTTATAGGTATCAGTACAGTTAATTATTAGTATAGCAAATTATTAGGTATATGTACGGTAAATTTTTAGGTTTAACTATAGAATTTTTTTCAAGTATAAGTACAGTAAATTTTTCAGGTATGAGTAAAGTAAATTTCTAAGGTATAAGTACAGTAAATTTCAGGTATAAGTACGATAAATTTCTAAGGTAGAAGTACAGTAACTTTTTTGATATAAGTGTAGTAAATTTTCTAGGTATAAGGTTATTTCAAAATCTTCAATACATGACAAAGTTGCTGTCCAGAAAGTAATGCGTGCATATTCATGGATTCCATAACCTTTAAACTCTAAGTGTGACGACCTTAAAGGTAGGAACGTGGGTCTTGCATGCGACACGTCATCTTGATGTGTTAAATAGTTGTGCCAAGTTATTTCAAAATCCTTCAATACATATAAAAGCTACAGTCCGGTCACGAATGTGTGCATATAAGCAGGATTCCATGACCTTAAACACTAAGTTTGACATTGACCTTTGAGGTAGTGATGAGGGTCTTGTACAAGATACAAAAATGTACGTCGTCTTGGTGTGCTGAACATTTGTGTTATATGATTTGATAATCCCTTCATGCATGTCAATGTTACAGCCCGGACACATAATAGGACAGGACAATAGGAACAAATGGCAAATGTGTGGCTATTCTTTTGTTCTTTCTATTGTGCTTTTTAACAACATAAGCACACAAATAAAAAAAAACATAATGCATACGGAATGAATAACATCAAAAAGAATTCAATGTTACCTATTGTTGCCGTAGCCTTCTAATCCCAAATTTTTGAACTCGGACAGACAGGCGAACGGACATACGGACGGATGGTGCGATTTTAATATGCCCACCTTCAGGAGCATAAAAAGGGTCATAACTCAATGGAAAATTATTCAAGTGCAATATGCCAATAATGTGCATAAATAGGCTTGGTATCAATCAATCATCAGAAGTTTCATTGATTTCAAGCCAGTTGTGGCTTAGAAATAGCGCGGACAAACTTTGCTGAACAAAAATCAAAGGGCCGTATCTATTAAAAAAATTATATGAGCGCAACATGCAATTGATATGTGCAAAAAGGCTTGGTATCGATCACACCTATGAAGTGTCATTAATTTCTGGCCAATGGTCGCTGATAAATTTTCTGGAAAAATCAAAGGGCAGTAACTCAATAAAATACCATTGCGCAACATGCCATAGATATGCATACATAGGCTTGGTATTGATTACTTCTGTGAAGTTGCGTTGATCTCACGCCTTTGATTGCTGAGAATTTGCCGAAAAAATAAAGGTCGTAACTCAAGCAAAATTATCCAAACGCAACGTGCTGACGATATTTACAAATATGCTTTGTAGTACTCACGTTTGCAATGATTCATTGGTATCTAACCAGCGCTTGCTGAGAAAAAGCGCAGACGTGGAGGGACGGACGGACGGACACAGTAACTTCTGAGCATATCTCTCTTAAACATTGTTTACGGGGGTATAACTAGAGCAATTATGTTAAAACAAATTTCCACAAATTACAGCAATGACAAAAAGACAGCAAAGTAAGCAATTGCCCTACCACTTACCTAACCACTTTTCGCTGATATTAACGCACATATTAAAGCCCAGTTTACTGTTCTGGAAAAATAAGAAATATTCATACCAGAAATGGAACACAGTTTCCTCTATAATCTCATTCAAAGGCA
The DNA here is from genome assembly GCA_022818135.1 of Saxidomus purpurata. Taxonomy (NCBI): domain Eukaryota; kingdom Metazoa; phylum Mollusca; class Bivalvia; order Venerida; family Veneridae; genus Saxidomus; species Saxidomus purpurata. Next base: position 23,709,474 of record JAFMSR010000001.1, on the reverse strand, counting down.
AATGTATCTGGAGATTATACAACTCAAATCCGTGTACAGTTTTTTTTTGTATTTTCTTCTGTAGTCTTAGACAATTCAACCAGCGGGGACAAAATTTGTTCATATGAAAAGGAGGATTAGTATAAATGCTATAATGCAACATCACATCCACCACGTGCTCGATATGGCTCGAGTACCGATATCTTCTTCTTCAGTCTTAGTTATAAATGTTATAAATCATAATGAAACTTGGCGTAATTTTTGTCTTTACATTGCATTATCCACACTTCATGAAACAATAACCATTTTACACGTACATCAGAGGATTCCATGTGAATAATAAATCTTAATTTATCCGTTACCCAGCGGATGGCAAGTGTTTTTGTCTCTGTGACCAGTGTAGATCATAATGCGCCTACATCTCTGTACCCCCAAGTGTGTTGTCTGTACCCTCAAGTGTGTTGTCTGTACCCTCAAGTGTGTTGTCTGTACCCTCAAGTGTGTTGTCTGTACCCTCAAGTGTGTTATCAATGTCCATCCTGTATGCAACTTATGGTACGGTCCAAACTGAAAAATTAACAACTCCATTAGAAAAACGAAAGACAAAAAACAAACAAAATTTGACGCAGAGGAAAAGGACTGAAACATTAAGGAACTTAAGTTGGAAGTTGGAAAAAGTTTAACTAGGGTCTAGCGCTCCACTGCCCGGGGGAATCAGTTCGGTGCCCAGGTAAAAAAAAAAAGTGTAAATATCCATCGTCTGTAAAAAAAAATGGTGTCATACAGTCGAACATCACTTCAAATGTATTTTAAAAAAGTAGATCTTGTTCAATGTCGTTATAAACAACAATCAACTTTATTTGTACCAGGTTACATTATGTAACAATATGGTTTAATTCAATATCTAGACTATTTTATGTAGGTAGTAGAGCAATGTCGGGTATTATCGACCCTTTAGTGCGATATTGTGCCGTATGTATCCTCTGTACCTTCACTTCAGTGCCTAATGCCTCAAATTACAGACAAACTATCATTGGTTGATCCTCCATGTACCCTTTCTTTATTGACATAGTTAGGTTGTGTTTTTTTCTTGTGATATGTCCTATTATCGACCCCCTTCTGCTATTATCGACCCCTCTACATCCTTTTAAAAATTATAACAAAGGTAAGTGTATAACAATACTTGAAAGGGTTATATTCTTATTGAACTTCATTTTACATTATTTTAACATAATTATTAGAGTAACAATCTTGAGCAATACCACATGATAAGAATATTTTCGGTGATTGTCAAAGTAGATCACATCGACACTATCAGGAATAGGAAGTAGATATAACGAAATTGACATTTCGGAAATAGTTTATGCTATGCCTATAGTCTCGAAAAGACAAATTGCAGAAATGTCCAGTCCTAAAAACTGTCAAAAGCCCATTTCAAAGGTACCAGTGTTAGGTCAACATAAACGGTACCAGGGCCAGTGTTACTACCCTTTAATGTGTTGTTTCATCAAATGTAGTTGTTTTTTTAAACCATGTTAATGTCCATTATTAGTCTATTTATTGTACCCCCAATTTGTTGTACATGTCAATACCTTTATCCACAAGTGCGTCTGCATCAAAGTAACCAATCAGCACTGGTAACCCCTTAAGTGAATACATTTGATAAATGTCCATTACCTCGTTACCCCCATACCTGTATAATAATTGGGTTAATGGGCATCCATGTAACCAATTAAGCACTTATATACTATGATTTTTTTAATGTCCATTATAATATACCCGAATGTTATGTCTGTTAATTATGTCTATCCTTATGCAACATTTTGTTGATTTTTATAATCATAAGTCTGAATTCAAATTAACAAGTCAAATTAGTAAATAACTGTGTTATCATCAAAAATTTCACTATAAATATTTTTATGCAATCTAATGTTTACGCTGCGCTAGTGTTACCCACTGGTTTTATGTAAAATTGGACAGTGCAACATTTTTTTTTAAACTCTAAATTTTTTTTCCTAAGGTACAAAAAAATTATTAACATAGGGCATACTAGTCCTTTTCGATGGGCCCGGATTCGGGCCTTTCTGGTTTGGGCCTTTTTGGTACTGGTCCTTTCTGGAAGGGGGCCTCGACACACATTCGTCTCGAAAGTAGAATAATTATTACAATTGTGTAAACTAGATCGCTAAATAGTACATTTAGTGTTTTTTCCAGTCAACAAAAATATAAATAAATAATTATAATTAATTAGTGTGGGGGGGGCATGGGGGGGGGTCATAATCAGAAGTTTTTTTTCATCGCTAACATCAACCCCCCGTGACCTTTCAAGAGTTGCAAGATAATAAAAGAGCCAGAAACGGGTTCCTATTAGTTGGATTAAATGCAAAATTAAACTGTTGATTGATTAAAAAAAAGCTAAATCCGATTCACAGTAAGGTACCTACCTTATAGGACAATAGTGATGGGCACTAAAATTTATCTCTTGCAGTAACACTTTGTGTAAACATTCAAGGTTGGGAATAAAATTTGTGACATTATGTAAGTAGAATCAAATGGTTTGTGGAAGTTCAATATCTTAGAGTATTTGTATAATAGAGGGGTCGTGTACCCGACATTGCTCTATTTCCATTTAATGTTTCTATATTAAAGACGCAATTTATAATTGTATGCAACATTCAACAGCAGCAGTCAGTGTTTTCAACTTCACACTGTATTGTGTATGATATTCCGAATGATGAAAAAAACAACAAAAAAGCAATATACCGCTGAACTTTGGGGAACAGTGGTTTTAACTGTTAAATTGGTTAAATTATGGCATAGTCATAACGTTGGGTGAAAAAAAGAAGTGTTAGAGTACCTAATTTGTAAGGAATTTCTTGCTCATTGATACAAATATTTTCAAAAATAGATCGTTTCATGTCATGCACAAAAATAGAACCAATAAAGTGGGACACATCAAAGAAATTGTCAGTGTTTAAATACGACTGGTACGAAGTACGCGTATTTTACATTACAGTAAGATCAACTACAAAAGTAGACATTTTTTGAGATTATCAATTTTTATAATGGTTAATGATACACTGAACCGTATAAGTAAGCCTCTTTAGCTCGTATACTGATTCTGACGATAACAACTGACTGAATTTTAAGATATTCGGTCTTTTGTAGTAGAAAGCTTTGATGAATTTCTTTTTAGGATAAAAATATATATGCGCTTAATATCTCGTCTGACTACATGACCACATTTTTGCCACATAGACTTAACATTTGCAAACGAATTTCTGATCAATGTTAGCCCATGCATTTAGTTAAGCAACTTAAAAACTCCGCCAAGTTCAAAAAAGTTGTTTTGCACGAGTTATCAGTAAAACTTGCCAATTTGTGAAAAAAATCAATATTATAATGTTATTAATCAAGTGTAATCAAGTGTAATCAAGAAATCACTTGATTCATGATAATTTTATTATTCAACTTTACAATATTGGATAAATAAACAAGAACATAAAGATAATCTAACATGTTCATGAGTTGTGGATAAGGAAATATCGCACCCAAGGGTTGAGATACGTCACAAAAATGAGGCTCTGTCGAGTTTTTTTGGACGTATCTCAACCCTTGGGTGGGATTTCCTTATCCACAACTCAATGGACATGGTAGATTTATTTTCTCACCGTTTGAATCGCATTTTCACACAAGTAAGAAGAAATAAATATACAGGAGAGGGGTGAAAAAAGGAAAATCAACTTTTTCTCGAATTTTACTTCAAAACTGTTATGGATGGATAGAAAATGATATAACTAAGAAAATGAATACCCATAAGTTATTAACCCTATGTTTATTTTGAAAATAAAAATTTTACAGTCATTTTTCGATATCAGCATGAGTCTAAAAACAAAATGGCGTCGTTTAAAAATCTGACGGAAGTGACTTCTCCGTATTGGCCCTCTCTTTTAAACCAATCAGAATGCTTGAATTCCATATTGGCCCTGTTTTCTCGTATTGGCCCTGCTTTTCTCATATTGGCTCAGTTATGCTTTGTATTAGCTCTACCTGTTTCATATCATGTGTGCAATTGATCTAATACAGAGTGTAATATTGTAAAGTTGAATAATAATCTGTTATACAAGTCGGTATACATTTTTATTGTTTTATTTTAGTGTAAAAGGACAAGTTGGTCATAAAATATATTAATTACGGAGTTTAGTTAGAAAAGTTGTCGAGTGTACATAAATGTAAGTTGTCTGCGGTTGGACTACGTTCAGTGAACTTATTTGTACCAATTCAATACAGTACATGATTATTCTTGCTGTCGAACTTTTAGTTAATAAAAAATCGAAACAGTGGCAGTATTAAACAGGATGAGATGGAAGATGTCAGTCATATAAACAGTTTGGTGTTATTTTCAAAATAAATCTAAGACAGGGAAGGTAAATTTAATATCAGTGCAGCCAAAAGAGGCACTCGTGAATTTCTAACGCCGTAAGAACGGACGAACAAAAGGAACGGACATTGAAACAGTCACAACTGACCGAAAGCAATAGACTGATTTTTTGTTCTATTAAAAGGCAAATAATGAGCTGGATTTTGTTTTTAAAAAATATGGTGAACTAATCTTTCCATGGAAACTGCGTTAAAAACGCCATCTAACGGAGATGAGTATTTTTTGTCGATTTTCGTGTTTTTCCGACATTTTCCTGTCTACGTAAATAATGAATCGATATAATTTTCAAAACTGTAACATTAATTCAATTATACATTCGAAGAATAAAACAATAAGTTCATTTTGTTGTAAAATAAATGAAAAAGTGCGGAACGAACACTTAACAATTTTCAAGGCAAAAAGAACTGCAAATTTGACGCATTGTGAAATAACGGCCCGAGAGATTTCTAAAAAGCGCCATGGGATCTTAAACCAATTTAAAGTTTTTTTATCAAATAAAAAGAGAGATCACTGTCTTACTTTTCGTGTCACTGAAACTGTTTCAAAACTGTGGATTATCACTTTTATTCCACTGGGAAAACTATAATTCACTGGAAAACATAAAACAAATGACATTATGCGCATCTTACTGCACAAAGTGTATTTTTGGTGCCAGTTTTATAAAAGCAATTTTTGGTTGCTGTGCAAAACAAGCCATAATCTGATTTTGATAATGTCAGTAAATGGTTTCTGCTAAACAATTTGGCTTTAAATCCTAATAAATCAAATTGAATGTTTCTTGGCTATGTTCATCGGACTAGACATAATGACTGTCTTAACATTGTCATAGATAACTGTCAGATTAATTGTGTTGAACATCAGAAAACACTGAGATTACACATTGACATAAACCTTACTTGGAATATTCACACTGTAAACGTTTACAAAAAGCTTAATTCTAAACTGGCCCTTTTACGTCGAATTAAGCCATATTTGAGTCAAGATACGCGAATCCTTTATTTTTATGGATATGTTCTACCAATGTTTTTATTATGAAAGCGTACTATGGTCTATACTAACAGTAGCATGAAGCAACTAAACAAAATTTTGAATATTTAAAAGCGTGCTGCAAGAATGATACTCGATAAGAATTACGATTACCCATCTGCTCCATTGTTTAAAGAACTAAAATGGCTACCTTTTTTTCACAAGAAACAAATATAATGATATACTGGTGTATAAAACACTTTATAATTTATCCCCATGTTACATGAAAAATATTTTAGCAACATGTGCTAATAAAACACATTATAAGCTCAGATTTTTTTTTTTGTGGCCCCGAAATGGGGTAACCCCATTTATTTTCCCCGTCATATTGGCTAAGCCTTAGGGTCGAGGAGCATCCTTTACTCACCTTACATAATAGACATATAAACATGTTTATAAATATGCAGCGACAAAAGAACACATGTTTAACTTGCTGAATATATAAAGATTTAGAACAGTATTGAGTACTGAAAGCTTACGTGTATAAGTACTATCACTCGTGATAATCCCTTGCACGAAACGAAACGCAAGTCATTAAGAGTGAAGATTCCATTATTTCAATTTCTATTAATTGAGTTGCTTCCCTTTACACAAAAAAGAAAAACTATTCAAAATTTTGCTTTAGTATTGACATGTTTGATTTGTCTTTTTTCCATTCAAACTGATTAAAGACCGTGTATTTTTAATTTAAGTGCCTTTTCAAATGATTTAATATGTTCCTGCTTTTCCATATGTGCCATTTTGTTTCTAGTATAATAGTATTAAGTAGTTTACATTTAACAGGGTTGTAATATATACCAAAAAGAGCGAGTATCTCTCTCTCTACAATATCAAATTTAAATACTTGGTTCGCGATAGTATTTAGCACTGGAAAAATGATTGTCCATACAGCTTGCGCATGTTTGCATTCCCAGAACAGATGCATTAATGTTTCCCTTTTTTCTTTGCAGTTGACACACAAATTCCCATTAGATTCAATTTATGTTCAGTAAATATAATTCGGTGTAAAAATTTCAATTGTAGTTGTTTTGATGCCTCAGATTTGTAAATGCTGGACCATATTTTATTCCATTGAAACGTTTTGCCAAATAAATCTTCCCATTTCCGGTCCGATATTAATAACTGTTCTTTTTTGTTATATATTTCAGAGACATCTTTTTGCTTTAATGTTTCGTGTTGCACCGGTTTTTTACCTGCTATAAGCTCAGATGTTCATGTAAAAATGATATAGCTCAACCTTTTGTGAAGTCACGATTTTCCAAAAGTACTTTTCAATACTTTACAGCACACGTGTTGAACAGTATACCATTTAAAATACGTATTATTGATAAGTTAACGCAATTTCGTTCTAAACTGAAAACTTATCTCCTTAGTAGCAGCCCTTAACAGGTTTTGCTCTTTTCTAGTTGAAAGCAATTTAAATAGATAGATAGTTTTTGTTTTATTCTATTTCATATAATCATTGTCTGATGTATGTTTGTGTGAATGCCCTGTTCATTTGTATGAAAGTCATCGAATACATGTGAGTAAGATAATTACAACTGTTGAAGTCACTTCATTAAAAAAAGGGAATCTAATAGATATTATTGTGATTGTCATTATTATTATTATAAAGTACACATGGTATGTATGATAAAGATCATGTACTTGCAGATCGTGATATTTCTCGTCAGCAAATATAATTTTTGGGAATAAAATACTAAACTAATGAGTCATAAATATTTCCTTACAAAAGTTAAAAGTGACAGAAAAAAACAAATGGACATGTTTATTCATCACCTTTGGGGGGGGGGGCCCCCCATCCCGGATTATAAAAAAAAAAAAATTGTTTTTTTTGGGGGTGGGGAAAATTTTGTGGGAATAAGGAGAACTTTCTCCATTAGCTAAGTTTCGGCACAAGTAAATTATTAACATTTTTTAACGCCAAATTAGAATCGGGGGGGGGGGGGGGGGGGGGGGGGGGGATACTTATGTAGATATACTACAATTAACTTAATTGCGCAATGCGCAATAATAATAATTCCCCATCAATAATAGAACAGAATGTTCACGCGTATTCACCAGGAAGAATGAGGACATTACTGAAATTTAGAGATAAAGTAAACGAAAATATTATCTAATATCTCAATGTGCGCCTTCTATTAAGAATTATATTAACAAGCATTAACAAAACGATGATAAGAAATATTGATCGTCACAACATTCATTATAAATCTGGTAGTGTTCTATAAAATGGCAAGATATATTTAACATTTACTATTGAGTAAAATATTGCTGATATGAAAAAACATTATATACTACGACAATTTACACCTTTCTCATACATTAAAGACAAGTCATCAAATACATGTGAGTAAATAATTTGTTGAAGTATAACAAAGGGAATCTAAGAGATATTTGTATTGCTGGCTAGTATTGTTTGTACATTTATGTTGTAAAGATAATGTGATTGCAGATCGTATGTTCTATATTTGTTGTCGCAAATATTCGTAAGAAGGTAAAAACTACAGAGTTAAAATATATCCTGACAAAATAAAAGTGACAGAAAAAAACAAAGACATGTTTATTCATCACCTTTAACTTTCTCCACTAAGTTTCGGCACAAGTAAATTATAACTTTTCACTATGTAGATCTACTACAATAAAATTCGTAAGAAGGGTATGAACTGCAGATTAAAACTTATATCTTGATTAAAACACAAAACACCACTGTCAATCAGAACTTTGTAGCTTCATACTTGGATAGACCGTTAAATAAGGTGAAATTTATATAGGCTAATATAAATTTCCGTAGTTTTAAGTAACCTTTTCTAATTCAATACATAAGTAACAGTTAAGTTCAATGCAATTCAAAGATATTCTAAGGTAGCTTATATCAAAAATGAAATTTAACAATCTGTTGTTGTTTTTTCGTAATTACATGTATATATACGTAGTGATTTTACTCCTTTTGACTTGCTTTTTGTTGGTCGAAAACAACTGTCACTTGGCGCCCCAATTGCTTGTGTTTTCACCGCCGAAGCGAATACGCGACAAATCAGTAATTTTAGATTTCTTTTGATTGCCGCCCCCGCAAAGGGAAAACGGAAAAAGGCAGAAATTTGCTACGGTATGAAATATTCAGTGCACAAAATTACCATAAATTGTCCAAGTGCAAATGATCCCGGCATTATATTCTGCTTAAAAACAAATTCAAGTTGTTTGACATATTTGCATTATGCATGCTTTTATTAAAAAACCCTACACCCTAGCGCGAACATACCACAAAATCTTTAACCTTTAGACCTTATTAGAAATCAATAATTTATAATAATTATCATCGGTAAACTAAAGATGAAAATAATATAAATGAAAGGGGACATACTTCTATAATTATGTCCATGTAGAAGGTTCAAATATTTAGCGTGAGAACCTTATTTTTGATTTGTGAAGACCGAAATCTGACTTTGGATATTATTAATCGCCGCATCCGTGGTCAAGTGGTTAAGGTCACTACTTGTAATCACAAAACCTTTTTTTTTTTTGTCACTAATGATAGGGCGCGTTGTAACTTTTGGGTCCCCCCCCGAACACGCCCAATTTTTTTGGGAAGTTGGGGGGGTTTTTTGGGAAGGAAGCGATCTAGTACTGATCCTTCCCAGGAATGATAGTTAGGAAAACTGCCCGCCTGCATATGACTGAAATACTGTTGAAAAACGGCGTTAAACTCAAAACCAAATCAAAAATCATTTGAAATAACCTGGCAACGCGGGGGGGGAAAAAAAAATTTTTTTTTTTTCCGCGGGGGTTTTTTTTAGGGGGGGGGGGTTTTTTTTAAAAGAAAAAAGAAAGATTTCGGGAAAAAAAAGAAAAACATTTTTTCCAAACTTGTATCGACTTCCTCTGATCTGTATCTAATGATATTAGAATGTTTCGTGTATCTTACAATAACCCTGTTGCAGTACGCACACCATACGAAAGACCCCACGCCATCCCCAAAGGGGGGGGGTTTTTTGTCAAAAAAAAATTTGGGGTGTTTTTTATTAGCCTTGTTTTTGTGTTTCCCCAAACTAAGCCGCCATTTGAGAAAACACGAAATAAAATCCGTCGTGCGTCCATTCGGCGCTTTCACTTACATGGTACACGTATCCATCTTCTGTTGCATAATTGAAAAAGACGCAGCCCGGTTATTGCAATCAGCTATCCTGACAAGGTATAGGAAGTGTATGCTGGTCCACCGGGGAGTATCACGTGGTCTCAATAGTACACTGTCCTAACAAAATGGCTGCAGAAATCGCCACTTCGGTCAAGAAATATGGGGTAAGTTCATTGTTACAGATATTTTAGGATATGCAGAATAGGCGCAAAGTACCCGCATAACAAAAATGATTACTTACAATCTCTTCGTTTTTCTGAAGTTTTCTTGGTTTAGGCCTGAAACTCTATACAGATAATATTTTTTTAAGTACATTGTCTGAACAAACATTTAATTTGGGTATTTCAGCGCTAAAAGCATATATAATACAAGATCTTCTATAAAATAATTATTTAACCTGTGAATGTATCCTTCATGACAAGTTTCCAGTGTCTTTTTTTTGGTGTTTGAAAAAAGTTATAGATTTTTTTCATAGCGAGTACACTGTCTGAACAAAAATATATGAGTACATTGTCTGAACGCTTTTTCAATGCATCGACTGACTCATTTATATTCATTTCTTTGTAGGTTGGGGCATCAAAGCAAGCATTTCGTTAATGCTGTTGCCTTTTTGTCACGTTTTTTGAGATTGGAAGGTTAGAGTCAGGGTATTTCTTTTTTGATTTCAAGAAAATTCAATCCAATGTTTATGAAAGATACATACTGGAATTCAGACTCAAAAGGGCTCTATTGATCTAGAGAACGTAGACTTTCGTGATTCGGATTTCGAAAGTGATTCTGTGGATATCGAAAACAATGGTACATCAAATCTTGAACACGATGCGGTTAATGCTGAAAGTGTTTCAAACAAAACAGTTGAAAAATGTAGAAGTTGCATTAGAAAAATCAACGAGTACTTTGTCTGAAAGCAGTAGCGCCAATAGCTTCCAAATTGCATACGGAAGTCGTCATGTGGTTTGAGTGCAATACATCCCCTTTGAGTCTGAAGTGTTCTGCTTAACGCACTTTCAACATCTACCGTTTCACGTTCACGACTTGATTCACCAATGTTTTCAAGACAATTCACATCACTGACAAAAACAGTGTCACAATTTAATTCTTCTAACATAAGTTAGGCAAAGCCTCTACAATCAATTTGATTTTCTAAAGAAAAAACACTGTCAGATGGTTCGAAAAGCACTCGTGCTGAGGAGTTTTTCTTGGCACGTTCTTAGGTGGCGATGCTTTGTAATATAGCGGAGAACTAAATTGTGATTTCATCGGAGACAGCATTTGGTGTCATTTCTTTTAGACTTACTTTAATTGGACACCTGGCTGGGGAAAATGTTTTCCGTTTTGCGCTTTTCAGCTGCGATGCCATAGTTGTTTTGAGCATCGTTGAAGTGAATTTTGCTCCGCTCGTGTTTTCTTCTGTCGATGAAGCGACTACGATGGCTTCTTTCGGTGCATTCTGAAAGAAAATACGATAAACATGTATTGTATATTTATGTATTGCTTAAATAACCATATCAGTTATATCCATAAAGACTTTGCAATACCAGTGCAAAAAATTTTTTTAAATAGAATATGAAAACCACCGAAGGTGCATATGACTGAAATTACTGTTGAAAAACGGGTTAAACTCAAAACCAAATCAAAAATCATTTGAAATATTTACAGTCTGGCAACCGATGCGACAAGAAAATTTTGATTGTACAGTTTCTGCGAAAGTGATTTAACCTTAGAGTCTCGAGCTGGATGGTGATTATACACCTATGAAATACGTAAGATTTCGCGAATTTACATATGTGAGATAAACTTATCTCACATCGCTTATTCACATCGCAACCGACTATTTTTAGTTAATTGTAAGCAGACATAAAAGTCTGAAAAATGACTGTAAAATTGTAATTTTTGATATAAACATAGAGTTATGGGGTATTCATTTTCTTAGATATATCATTTTCTATCCATGTAATAGCAGTATGCAGTGAACATACGAAAAAGGTTTTTTATTTTTTTTCATCCCCATCCTGCACTTATCCCTTTTTTTTTTTTGGTGAAAATGGGGTTTAAACGGGGGGAAAATAAATCTACCATGTCCATTGAGTTGGGGAGAAAAACCCACCCTCGGGGGGGGATAATTCCCAAAAAACTCCGCAGAACCTTCTTTTTGGACACACAACTAGTAGGGTGTTTTTCACATGAACATTATTTGCCTTGTTTTTGTGTTTCCCCAAACTATAGACAATTTCCGCCATTTGAGAAATTACCCAGTAAATAAACTTATCTCACGTCGCTTATCTCCTGCGCCGGACTATTTTTACGTTAATTGTCGGGGGCTTTAAATGTGGTATTTTTTTTTTTTAAGCATTTTAAAAAAAAAAAAATAATTTAAAATTTTTTTTTTTGAAATAAACATAGGGTTAGGCGCATTCACTTACATGGTTAGACATTTTCGTATCCATCTATAGCTGTTTTGAAGTATAATTCGAAAAAAACGCAGACCGTTTTCATTGTCAATCCGCTATCCTGTATTTGCATTTTTTCCTTTTTTCTTCTGTGAAAATGCGATTTAAACGGTATAAAATAAACTACCATGTATTGTGCGTTGTGGATGGAAATCCCACCCTCGGGGAGATATCCAAAAATCACAGAGCCCCGTTTTTGGACGTATCTCAACCCTAGGGGGGGTTCCTTATCCCAACTCATGAACATGTTAGATTCACTTGCTCTTTCTTTCAATCTAAAACAAACGTGACAAAAATGCAACAGCATGAACGAAATGCTTGCTTTGATGCCCCAAACTACAAAGAAATGAATATAAATGAGTCAGTCGATGCATTAAAAAAATCGTTCAGACAATGTACTCATATTATTTTGTTCAGACAGTGTACTCGCTATGAAAAAATCCATAACTTTTTTCAAACACCGAAAAAAACACTGGAAACTTGTCATGAAGGATACATTCACAGGTTAAATAATTATTTTATAGATCTTGCATTATATATGCTTTTAGCGCTGAAATACCCAAATTTAATGTTTGTTCAGACAATGTACTTAAAAAAGTATTATCTGTATAGAGTTTCAGGCCTAAACCAAGAAAACTTCAGAAAAACGAAGAGATTGTAAGTAATCATTTTTGTTATGCGGGTACTTTGCGCCTATTCTGCATATCCTAAAATATCAATAACAATGAGCTTACCCCTTATTTCTTGACCGAAGTGGCGATTTCTGCAGCCATTTTGTTAGGACAGTGTACTATTGAGACCACGTGATACTCCCCGGTGTGGTCAGTACTCAAACTTTTATGAATACATATTACGCTAAAGTTAATATTTGTTTTAACTATGTTAAATATAAGAATAAAGATAATAAAACTGAAATAGATATGGTCAAAAGTATTTTTAAAAATACATGTCGACTCAGAATAATTGATATACATTTATCTTATAAATACTACTTATCACACATGTACACATCACTTTTTACTATGTCAGAACAGCGGTGCGCTTTTGCAATTCTCAAGTGAATAACGTAATTGCTAGAATATTGATTAGCAGGCGTTTATGTTGTCAAAACAACCGAAGAAAGAAATTCAACGGTATTGCGTGGTTTAATCTGTTGATCTAAACTATTCTTTTATTACTATAACAAGTTTTGAAATTGGAAACTAAATCTTGTGTCAGACCACGATCTGACCTACCATGATAAATTGCACTTGTTGCTGTCTCGTTAATATTCGAATTAAATCGAAGAGAGGCAAACTGTAGACCTCCATATATTCGTCATTTGGTTCTTGAAAAGAAAGTTACTCTGTATGATCAGACGTATTTGCTATGTTTATCGACTGGAATTCGATCAGCCTGGACTAAACTCTTTAAACTGTAAAATCCAAATCGGTTATAAAGACTTTAGTGTATTTTTTGTCGAACGACTTTTTTTTTATCAATACTACTAAACAGGATAGGAACTAGAAATCTATCATATCTAGGTGTTGCTTCTGTGTAGAAATATCTTTGGACATAGATTTACGCCAAACTCACGACAATTTACATCCTCCTATGGATATTCACTAAGCTTGACATCACACAGACAATGGCGCGAATCGGTCGAGATTTCGTGCCAAAATAAATGACGTCATAACGTTGATGACGTCACAAAAGTTTATACCCGACGCTTCCCGAATCAATCCTAATACTGTTTAATATGTTCAATGTTACTGAGACATAGAATAGTCTGTCCTTCAACCAATATTCCATCTTTAAATACCCTATTACTGGCCTAAAATTGGCCCAATGACACTCAACGTAGTATATCAATTGGCTCGATTTTGGCCCCGTGGCACAGAACTTCGAAAAACGTGCTAGATCTTATATTTTATCGTAAAATGAAATTCCGGCTTTTCTCTATATGTTTACCTATATAGGAAAAGCAGGCACTTATGTTAGAATTAAATTTTAGGCTTAAAATTGGGAAATATATTTTACTTTTGATTAGATTACTACGCATCTTTACTCCACACAGTGATAAACTTACCGGTATATTATTCAAAAGTAAAATCTATTTCCATTCTAACACGTTTAGAGCAATGATACCTTATTTCGACATGCCCGTAACTTCGACATACTCCTGCAATATTTAATAATAATCTTAATTGCTTTGCATTAATTAAGCCCTTTGATGGACAACCATATGATGTCATATTATATAATACGTTTTATATACTGATGTCATGAACATTTTTTGCCCCAGGAACGCGTTCGTTGTTGACATTTTTCTGTGTAAGACTTTTGCAGGAATCTTTTGAAATCGCAACATTCCTCTCTTATGGAAGCGGATAAGAGGCATACTAACAAAGAGGTAAGAGGGACGCTTTATTGTGAGTACATTTTTTACTATAATGGATGTTTAAAACCTTTTGCATCAATGTTATTTTCTTTCTTACGTGTCCGCATGGCCGTTGTTGTACGAAATGACCTCTATGTATGGGATGTCGGAATTAGGAATCGAATTATTGAATAAACCGTAACTTCGACATGTGTTGACATCAGGCATGGGGTCAATTACATTGAATTGTAATTCATTACATTACAATTACATTAAGAAAGTCTTCAATTATATTACATTTACCATTACACATGTTTTTAAATGTTATTAATTAAATTACAATTACATGACAAATGTAATTAATTAAATTACAAACTTTTTTAAATTCATTTCAAAGTTGAGAGTTATACATGAAATGAAAGCGTTTTACTTTAGACAATTCTCACACACTTGGCTTTAAAGTTTACGAAGGAATTTAGCTTTTACATCCAAAGCTACCAAAAAACTATTATAAAACACTCGCCAGACCCCAGTTAAGAGTATGTTTCCCAGGTTTGGAGTCCATACTACCAAGCTGACTAGAACAGGTTAGAAGTGATACTGGGGACTGCCGCTAAACAACAAGCCCTAAAGGTACTAGTCATATTAGGGAAAATGTTGGGAGGGTCTTTCTCAGCCAACCCTGCAACATCACACATAATTCAATAGTTTAGTTTACAAAGTTTACCAAGGTTTGGTCTATATTGATAAAAACAAGTACATATCCCCTGTCCATATCCCTAGAACTACAAGGTCATCCTCTTCCCACCTTTAACAGTATATCTAAGAAACATTGATCTTATACTGTTGCCTTTAAATATTCCTTTATTCAAGGACCATACCCCTATGGAGTGCACTGTCTAATAGTACATTATCCTTGGCAACAGTTGAGGATTTTAAATCTAAATTTTAAGACTTTACCTTATTTGCCACACAAACTTGGTTATTGTATGTAGTCTAACTCTCTCATTTAAATGTTGAGTGTTATGTACCCTTGATCTGTGCAAGTTGCCTCCACCACCTACAGTCATGATGTTCAGTTATAAACATGTGCAGTATCGGTAGATTGATAAAGTTTCCAAAACCGGGAACTTCAAAACGTTTCAGAATATTTGTAAATGACATTTCCTTAATATCTTCTATCTAAACAGTGAAACTTTAATTTAAGATTTTCTGAACCACACAGCTGTTAAATACTCATCAAGCACTAATTTATTTTTCACAGGATTTTGATAGTAGTTAATTGTCACCTCTATTATCATAGTCAGTTATGCATGTGACCAGAGGGCATGGATTAATCAGTAAATCTACCTGGCACTGTATGGCAAATTGTTTACAACAAAACATCACTATAATTGCAAAATTATTAAACAATTATGAAATGGGGTTATTCATATGTTGAATATTCTATCAGATTTCTTCACTAAGGATAAATGTATATTTATTTTATTTATCTTTTTTGTTTATTTACTTCTTTCTTTTTGTGTGTACAATTTCAAATAAGTTTTCAGCAGAGTGCATTATTTCTACTTGTGTACTTTATTTTACTGGTATTTATATTCAAAATTTGACCGAAGTAATTGAAATGTAATTGAAATTACATGTGTTTTGATGATGTAATTAATTAAATTACAATTACATGTAATTGAAAAATACTTCAATTACAAATTACATTCAATTACAACAAACTTTGCAATTAATTACAGTCAATTACAATTACATCATTCAATTACCCCATGCCTGTTTGACATGCTTTATATAGCATTGTAAAGCATGAGTGTGTTCAAGTGGTGGCCGAGTGGTAAAGTGCATAAATATAGATATAGTTTTTTCTCACTTTTATTGTGTCGGTCTTGGGTTCGAATCCCAGTTACAATTTTTAAAAATATTTTTTTCCTTTAGCAGGACATAGAAATCTATTTAGACGTTATTTTTTGTTTTAAATGTGATTAAATAAAAACTTTACATGTGCGTATTTATTTCTCTATTTACAGTTATAACCATGTCCAAGCAATGTGATGCAGCGATTAAATACCGCCGATATTCCTCATCGAAGTTGGCCACTGCGGTGTCCATGGTGCAGAGTGGCGTAATGTCAAAGAGGAAAGCGGCGATGAATTTCGGTATACCGAGAACAACATTAATTGACAAACTGAGTGGAAAAACACCTCTTGGGTCAAAACCTAGGAAGCCGTGCATTTTGATGACGGCCGAGAAAGAAGTTCTAGTTGATTACACCAAACTCATGGCATCAATTGGTTATCCATTAAAACGTCAAGAACTCTGTTATGAGGTGAAGAATGTCCTTGACCATGATGGACGGAAGACGCCTTTTAAGGACAATTTACCGGGTAAACACTGGTTCCTGTTATTTGCCAGAAGATACCTTGAATTAAGTGAACGCTGTGCTATGGCTTTAGGCCACCAGAGGTAGCTTGTAAGTTTTGAAATGGTGGACGGGTGGTTTTAACGTCATTCTTGAAACAGGCAGTGCCTAACTGGGAATCCCTCGTGCAAGAACCCAGGAGAATGTTTCCCTTTATCTGTGACAAAAGGTAAAGTATTGACAGAAAAAGGAGTACGGCATGTT
This sequence comes from Saxidomus purpurata, assembly GCA_022818135.1. Classification (NCBI taxonomy): domain Eukaryota; kingdom Metazoa; phylum Mollusca; class Bivalvia; order Venerida; family Veneridae; genus Saxidomus; species Saxidomus purpurata. Next base: position 23,692,455 of record JAFMSR010000001.1, on the reverse strand, counting down.
TTTCAAGTATGCACAGGCAACAAAACTCAAATTACCGTGCTTGTGTGCTTTAACGCCATCGGAAACTATCTGCCACCCCTGATAGTCTACCCAGGGGAGAGGTTCCGTGACTCGGGAATACATGAGTTTGACGAAGCTATTTATGGTCATACGAGTAGCGGATGGATGGATTCTGAACTTTTTGTATCTTTTCTCAAGCACCTGAATGATTATGTGGCTGAGGAAACCAGTGCTGTGATTGGTCGATGGCCATTCAACACCGATATGTCGCTCGCTGCTTCACATTTCTGCTTCACGAACGACATTATCCTGTACTGACTTTTAGAGAACACCACTCATGTACTTCAACCATGCGTTGTTGGGTTCTTCTCGCCAATGAAGGCTGCATGGAAAAAAAGAGGTAAAACATTGGCAACTTGAGAATTTGGGTGAGGCACTTACAAAAAAACACTTTCCCGGGGTGTTTAAAAGGGCATGGTGTAATGTGGCAAAGGTAGAAAATGCTGTTCATGGCTTCCAAAAATGTGGGCTGTTCCCGCTCAATCCAAGAAACATCGACTTAACGAAGTTGAATTCATCCAAGGCTATTACTCGTGTGACAGATAGTGTTGATCAACCAAACACTAATCAAAGTGCCACTAGCACCCAAACAGCCGAAACTAGTGTGGAAGATAAATCGATCGACGCTGATCAACTAGACATGTCAGTCAGAGAATTAAGCACGCCCATTGAAATTACTACTGTTACCAATGACAAGTCGTCCAGTGAACTGAGTACCAGCAGCGTGATTGACACAGACACCAGTCATACTAGCTGTCGGACTCAATCAGACTCTAGTCTAAAATCGATTGCTAATCTAGACACCGGCAGCCAAAATGCATTCAGGTAACTGTTGGCAAAAGAAAACTCAAACCGTGTCATACGTCATACAGCCCAGGGAAAAAACTGTATCGAAATCTTTTTCTATTTTACCTGTGCCTGAAATAAAGAAAAACCGGTCAGCAAATACAATAAGAAGTAAGCTTCCAAAGGCTTTATCGGGTAAAGAGGCCCTTAGACTATTGCATGAAAAAGAAGATGCTAAACGGGCAGAAGAATTGGCCAAACAACAACGAAAGGAAGATAGGTTAGTGAAGAAAGCACAGAAGCTTGAAGAAAACGAACGAAAACGAATCATATGGGAAGAAAGTAAAAAAAAAGAGAAAACAAGCTCAGTTAGAAAAACTTATTGCACAGTCAAAGAAACGTAAAACTGCAGAGTCAACTTCTTCAGAATCTGATGTCAATGAAGATGCCCTGAAATTAATGGATTCAGATGATGAAATGACCGAAGAACTCACCTGTCCGGGATGTGGATCCGCAGTCTAGAGGAGTGGTCACAATGCAAGGCTTGTTCGCGTCGGTGGCATGTCACATGCACTGGTGATGCAGTGCTGATTGAAATTCCGGCTGAACAGATGGAAAATTATCCATTTCATTGCGAGTTTTGCTTTTGACCTTACCACGGCATGTAATTAAACAATGAAATGTCATTGTATTTCGAATTAAAGCAAGCATATAATTATGTTCTTACTGTACATTTAAAAGTTTAAACCAAAATAATAGTGTTTAGTCTGTTTTAAATTCCATATTTTCCATATTTTTTTAAAAACTCTCTTGGGGTGTCGAATTTCGTATCAAGTGGTTTCACCCCCTAGTCATTTCACCCCTAGTCATTTCACCCCCTATTATAATATACTGTGAAATGTTCTATATTGTTATATTGATTGATATGATTGCCAAAAGTGTTTTTCAATCACAGAGTAATCAAATATATAACTATAGAATATTTATCACATAATGTAATCAGTACATCACTATGAAGAAATAAGATTGGATTAAAATAAATGTTTCGATTGTTCTTAGTATAAAACCAAATAGAAAGTCCGACCCATTTACATCCATATATGCAAATGATATTTTATTTGATTGAATAAAGTATTGAACAGGATTTTTATTTTTATTTTTATTTAAAACGATAAAAAAAAATCATAATTATTTTGGGGGGTGAATCATCTAGGGTTTTGGGAGGTGAAATGACTAGGGGTGAAACCACTGGTATTCTCGAATTTACGGTCTCCCTGTCGAAATAACGCAACCAACGTTGACCTTTGTTGATATCTTCTTGCGCTACTAAAATGAGCTTGTAAGCGAACTACGCTATCTAAAATGCGCGGCAAACGAGGACTTTCTTTGACTCCATGTCGAAGTTAGGACAAATACAGATCCGTAATAAATCTAAAACTCAAACTGCCTTAAGCTGTTGAAATAAGGGTACTTTGCTCTACTAGGAAACAAGAGGGCCAAGATGGCCCTATATCGCTCACTTTGGTACAAGTCCACTTGCCTGGTGGAAGATCACTAGATAATGTTATATACAATTGGTTTTCCTACATACGTCTTTGTAAAACAAGTGACCCCCCACTCCCCCCCTGGCAAGGTCAATTTTGACCCCAGGGGAATAATTTGAACAAACTTTGAAGAGATCTACTAGGCAATGCTACATGCCAAATATCTATTTAGCTCTAGGCCTTGTGGTTTTAGAGAAGATTTTTAAAGTTTTTCCTATATAAGCCTATGTAAAACTAAGTGACCCCCCGTGCGGGGTCAATTTTGATCCAGGGATCATAATTTAAACAATCTTGGTTGAGGTCCACTAGCCAATGCTACATGCCAAATATCTAAGCTCTAGGCCTTGTGGTTTCAGAGAAGATTTTTAAAGTTTTTCCGGGGCACTGGATATTTCAGAAACGCTTTTCAGTGTTTCCCACCTATCTGAGATGAACTGGTAAGAAACCCAGAGGTAGTCTCGCATGTATCGGTGCTATACGCCGGGCACGTAGAAAAGAACCAAGGGGTCTATTCGTGAAAGAGCTAGGGTCTGGTACCCGGATTCCCTTGTATCTGCTTCTGTCTCTAAAATAAAGGACCACAATGGAAATAAGAGCTTGCTCTTTATTGTGTTATCCTTGGTACTTGGTACTAGAATAAATACATACACACACATACATTCCTATATAAAGCCTATGCAAAACTAAGTGACCACCCGCGTGGGGTCAATTTTGACCCAGGGGTCATAATTTGAACAATTTGTTAGAGGTCCACTAGACAATGCTAAATGCCAAATATATAAGCTCTAGGCCTTGTGGTTTCAGAGAAGAAGATTTTTAAAGTTTTTTCTATATAAAGCCTATGCAAAACTAAGTGACCACCCACGCGGGGTCAATTTTGACCCGGGGGTCATAATTTGAACAATCTTGGTAGAGGTCCACTAGACAATGCTACATGCCAAATATCTAAGCTCTAGGCATTTTTCCTATTTGTTGCCATAGCAACCAGTTCTGCATGGAATGGAATTCTTTGAACAATTTTGGTAGAGCTTCATGCAAGGAACATTCCTGCATATTTTTTAGAGCTAAAAATGATGAATCATTTTTTTACGCTAAGCCGAGTGACTTTCCAGGTCGCCAGACAACGCAAGAACAGTTTTGCTGTTCCCAGAACTTTTTCACCCCTATGTAGTGTAAACAAGGAAAAAATCTAATTTTGCCATTACATTTTCATTAATAATTTATAAAATCTGCTTTGAAAATGGGAAGGTATAAAAGCAGTCAAAACTTTATTAGCCAAAGGATCTTACTTATAATACACGTTTAAGTTCTGGACCTTTTCATCTTTATCGATAAACTTTATGATAAAATTCAGGAAATGGCTAGTAAATATGAGTAACACTTGCATAACCAGTCTGGATTCTTTTTGTATAAAAATCTGTTGATCTTCTGTTATCGGGGGAAGAGAAGAGAAAAGTTAGGTAGAGCTAGGATAGGGCCTCTGTGCCAGTATGGCTTAGCTGGTTTAGTCAGATATACTGTTTGTGCCTGTGCCAGTATGGCTTCGATGGCTTAGTCAGATATACTGTTTGTGCCTGTGCCAGTACGGCTTAGCCAGCTTAGTCAGATATACTGTTTGTGCCTGTGCCAGTACGGCTTAGCTGGCTTAGTCAGATATACTGTTTGTGCCTGTGCCAGTACGGCTTAGCCGGCTTAGTCAGATATACTGTTTGTCATGTTACAAGTTATGAAATAGACGTGTCAGTTAATTAAAATGAATTATGAACTTTAAAGGGCGTCTTATTCATCAATTCCTCCATATAACGTTACAACATTTCTATACTTATTGCATTACTTACATTAACTTGTCATTTTTATATTAAATTTTATTTCATGGCTTTCATGTAACGCCTCGCGTAATTGACAGTATCACATATATATACTAGATGGGTGTTCAGTAGAACACTTGTGTCGCCCTCTTATGCTTTGTCAGAATAACCAACAATTTTGTGACAAAATCTAAGTGTAAAAAGGGGCATAACTCTGTCAAATATGACCTTGACCAACAAACTTTGGCGGCATCATGACCCTTATGTCATAAGCAATACAATTTGAAAGTTTGATGAAGAAATCTTAAGAAATGGCAAAGTTATAGCCAACATTAAGTTTTCGTGACAAAATCTAAGTACAAAAAGGGGCATAACTCTGTCAAATAAGACCTTGACCTACAAAATTTGGCAGCATCACAACCCTTTTGACATAAGCAATATAATTTGAAAGTTTGGTAAAGAAATCTTAAGAAATGGCAAAGTTATAGCAAAAATCTAAATATATAAAGGGGCATAACTCTGTCAAATATGACCTTGCAGCATCACAACCCTTATGTCATAAGCAATGCAATTTGAAAGTTTGATGAAGAAATCTTAAGAAATGGCAAAGTTATAGCCAACGTTAAGTTTTCGTGACAAAAATCCATGTACAAAAAGGGGCATAACTCTGTCAAATATGACTTTGACCTACAAAATTTGGTGGCATCATGACCCTATTGTCATAAGCAATACAATTGTAAAGTTTGATGAAGAAATCTTAAGAAATGCCAAAGTTATAGCCAACGTTAAGTTTGTGTGACGGACGGATGGACCGACGGACGGACGGACGAAGCGATCCCTATGTATCGCCTTTTCTCCGAAAGGGCGACACAAAAATATGCCAAAACTATACTTCCAACGTAAAATTAAAAGAATAAGTGTTCAGTTTTGGTGAATATTTAATGAATATAATAATAATAATAAATTGAGGGCTATGGGTTCGCGCCCTGCTGTCGACCATGATTCTTTATGTGAGAAAATTGGCAGTTTCTTATGGAGATTGAGTCTAGTATTGGTTCTACCCAGGAACGATTGTTAGGTAAATTGCCCGCCAGTAAAAATGACCAGTTTCATTTTTAAGGATTCTGATATAGAACATAGCAAGGATGATTAAAATCAATTGTTAAAACGATTGGCTCTGCACTCTTGAGAGATGTCATTTCAAGCAAAACATGTGATCAAAGCAATACCTTCAAAACTTCTATCTTGAAGTTTCAGACAAATTTCATAAATCTGGTTTTTGTTAAGACTTTTCTGTTAGGAAATGCCAACAAAAGACATGTTAACATTTAATGGTTAGACGCAAGTAATTCTCCACCATTGATTTAAGGATATTGTTCGGTCTCACTTGAAATCGGGTTATTTTGTCTCAAGATTTTTACACAGACACTGCATGGGTTTTGCAGCTAAATATTCATTACAAAATGTGAAAATAAGAAAGAAGAGCTGTCCCTAACAGGTGACAAATGCTCCCGAAAAAGGTGTCTCACAGTCCGTGTCCTGTCCATGTGCTCATCAATTGTTCCATGTAATTTTAAAATCCTTCCATGCATGACAGAGTAACCATGCATACAGTATTCCGTTACTTTTAAACTATAGGTGTGACATTGACCTTTTAAGTGGTTCTTGCACACAACACATTGTCTTGATGTACTGAACAATTGTGTCAAGTAATTTTAAAATCAATCAATGCATCACAAAGTTACAGTCAAGCCACAAATGTACGCATATATACAGGATTCCATTTCTTTTAAACTCTCAAGTGTGACCTTGACCTTTGAGGAAGGGACGTGGGTCTTGCACGCGACACATCGGCTTGATGTGTTGAAAATTTGTGCAAAGTTTTTGTAAAATCAATCAATGCATGACAAATTTGCAGTCCAGACACGAATGTGTGCATATACACAGGATTCCATTAGTTTCAAACTAAGTTTGATCTTGACCTTTTAGGTAGGGACGTGGGTCTTGCACACAACACGTCGTGTTAATGTGCTGAACATGTGTGCCAGGTTATTAATCCTTCAATGCTTGACAAAATTATTGTTCGGACACAAATGTGTGCATATACAATGTATACAGGATTCCATTATCTTCAAACTCTTAAGTGTGACCTTGACCTTTGAGGTAGGGATGTAGGTCTTGCTTGCAACATGTCGGCTTGATAAGCTGAACATTTGTGCCAAGTTATTTTAAACATGAGGGCCAAGATGGCCCTATATCGCTCACCTTGGTACAAGTCCACTTGCCTGGTGGAAGATCACTAGATAATGTTATATACCAAATAAGTTTTCCTAAAACATTTGTAAAACAAATGAACCCCCCGGGCAAGGTCAATTTTGACCCCAGGGGCATAATTTGAACAAACTTTGAAGAGGTCTGCTAGGCAATGCTACATGCCAAATATCTAAGCTCTAGGCCTTGTGGTTTCAGAGAAAAAGATTTTTAAAGTTTTCCCTATATAAGCGTATGTGAAACTAAGTGACCCCCGATGCGGGGTCAATTTTGATCCGAGGGTCATAATTTGAACAATCTTGGTAGAGGTCCACTAGCCAATGCTACATGCCAAAATCTAAGCTCTAGGCCTTGTGGTTTCAAAGAAGAAGATTTTAAAAGTTTTACTATATAAGCGTATGTGAAACTAAGTGACCCCCGATGCGGGGTCAATTTTGATCCGAGGGTCATAATTTGAACAATCTTGGTAGAGGTCCACTAGCCAATGCTACCTGCCAAATATCTAAGCTCTAGGCCTTGTGGTTTCAGAGAAGAAGATTTTTAAAGTTTTTCCTATATATTCCTATGCAAAACTAAGTGACCACCCCTGCGTGGGGTCAATTTTGACCCGGGGGTCATAATTTGAACAATCTTGGTAGAGGTCCACTAGACAATGCTACATGCCAAATATCTAAGCTCTAGGCCTTGTGGTTTCAGAGAAGAAGATTTTTAAAGTTTTTCCTATTTGTTGCCATAGCAACCAGTTCTGCATAGAATGGAATTCTTTGAACAATTTTGGTAGAGCTTCATGCAAGGAACATTCCTGCATAGTTTTATCAACATTGGCCTAGAGGTTTCAGAGGAGATGTCATTTGAATCAAAATGTTGACGGACAACGGACAATCATCGATCAGAAAAGCTCACCCTGGCGTAGCCAGGTGAGCTCAAAATCCTTGAATGTGTGCATATGTACAGGATTCCATTATCTTCAAACTCTAAGTTTGACCTTTGAAGTAGGGACATGGGTCTTGCTCGTGACACGTCATCTTGATGTGGTGAACATTTGTGCAAAGTTATTTTAAAATCATTTAATGCATGACAAAGTTACAGCCCTGACACGGAAAAATGTAAGGGGGCACTCACAGACAATGTGATTTTCGGGGGCATAAACACATTTAATGACTCCAAAATGAATATAATTGTACCAGTCATTTAGGAGATGTCATTTTAAGATTTTTTTCAGCTCTGGCCACCATCTTGTGCAACAGTTTGTGCATTTTTTAAAGAGTCACATGAGGAACATGTGTGAAATAAATTCAAAACCAGAATGGCCGTTTCACAGATGTTGTTAACATTTTTCTTTTTTCAGCTCAAGCAGTCATGTTGTGCAATGAGGTGAAACAGTTGAAGCAATTTTGGTAGTGGGTCACACAAAGAACGTAATATGTGAGAAATAATTTCCAAATCAGATTTGCAATCTAAGACTTCGTTTCAGGCATTTTCTATTTTTAGCCCTAGTGTCCATCATGTGCTTCAGAGCAGGCCCATTTGATAAATTTTGGTAGTGTTACCCGATTTCAACCATTCAAGGATTTTTCCAATGAAGTTTATAAGGAGATATCGATTGAAGTAATTGTGGACGTCACACTTTGGTCCCTCATTGAGCACTTTGTGCTCAGATGAGCTAAGTATATGAACATTAATATTTCTTTTCCACTGGATGTAATGCCAGTTTCAGCAGTATTTCAGTTATTCATAGGCAATCAGTTTATCCAGTCATATCTTCCAGAAATAACTGGTCATTTTCTCCCAGAGTAGGAATAGTAGCTGGGTTCAAACTGCGAATTGTTTGAAATGTTGCAAATGCATAGGATGGACAACTGATGACAAGACAACTTACCCTGCACTCAGAGTGGAAGCAAGTTGTGAACTCTCATTAGGATGTCAATTCAGTCTGTCACAATTTCTGGAAAAACCCTTTTAAGAGGTTTATTTTTATATAACAAGATAAAAAACTTGTCAGTTTTTTCACATATTTATTTCATTGCATCATCAGAGATACTTAGATCAGGAATACGAGTTATTGCATGTAAAAATGTTCTGTGACAACAAGACGAGCTGCAGATGGATGAGACATAGTTCTCTGAAGCAAACAGGAAAAATAAAGGTCTACACAAAAACAGTCAAACTTTTTAATAAAGAGAATGCACAAATAAATCAAAGCTTTGCTTAAACTCTCGCCAATGTTCTGAATTTCGAACACATTAAGATATGAAAATAAAATCCCAAGAAACTTTACTACATAAAATAATTCTGTGATGTCTATCTTCATGTCTAAAATCTATTTGCAACAACTCTAAATGAACAAGAGACCCATGATGGTCCTGTGTCACTCACCCGAGTACAACGACCATTATTTTACGACTTTTTGGCCTCACATGATCCAGTTTCAAATCTGACCTAGAGTTCATCATGACAGACATTCTGACCAACTTCTGAATCATTGGGTGTACAATGTGGCTTTAGGAGTGTTCACAGGTTTTTCTAGAATTTGACACACCTTACCTAGAGTTTAACAAGAAAAAGCAATCTGATCACTTTCAATAATGATTGGGTGTAACATTTTGATGCTACAGTGTTCTAAAGGCTTTTCTATTAATTGACCTGGTGACCTAGTTTTTAATATCATGTGTCTTTGATTTGTCAATGTGACCTAGTTTTTGACCACAGGTGACCAAGATTCAAACTTGACCTAGAAATCATCAAGACAAACATTCTGATTATTTTTTATGAAGACTATAGGTTACTGTGACCTCTAGAGTGTTAACAAGGCAAGTGTGAATAGACTGATAGACATCAGGCGCTTACGGTGGCTCATTCTCAGGTGAGCTAAACAAAAATGTTTGTGCATTTTTGATTTGTTATCAGTTTTGCTTACTAACACAGTGCATAGTTGTGTGTGTGTGTGTGTGTAAAACAATTTAAATGGCAAGAAAAGATTGAAAACTGCATTCAAAAAATTTAAAAATATTCTATAAGACATCTCTAAATATTTTGCATATAAAAGAATTTCGAAACTTCTGAAAAAAGCTAGGCTCAATAAAAATGCTTCAGTGAATATTATGCAACACAGTCTTATCTTACGACCAAGAAAAAAACAAGATATGTAGTAGACACTGCTATCAAATAATGTATTCAACTACCCTTGTGCACAGATTATCTGATTAGCACACAGTTGCTAGTTGTACAGTACATTCACAACTTATTCACCTTCAATGGCCACTGGAGATTGTTTATATTTTTCCTTCAAAAGAAAGTCCAAAATACATAATTTTCAGACTGAACATTCATGAATTTGTATTTTGGAAACTTTTCCCATTTTACTATACTGACAGTAGAGTGCATTTGCATGTTGTGACACTGGATCTTATACATCTACATTAGTTAGGTCTCTAAATAGGTTAAATGAACATGTGAATGAAAGCCTGATAAGTCATATTAGGGAGTTACATGTTAGTTGCAAAGTGCTACTTTGGAGTCAGTTTCTTCTGACAGCAGTACTTAGGTTTATATTCACACCCAAGTAACAGTCCATCCTGACTAACATTTCTTTTTAATAGGAGAACACTTTCTGATCTTCTTTGACAAATATTCCATTTTTCAAAATAAAGCATTCCTCTGCATAAAGTTCAATACTGCTCAATTCAGTCTGCTGTACTCCTAAATAACACTTTACTGAAACTAAACAGGTATAAACCATCTGAATATTTGATACAATTTTAGCAAAGTATTTCCTGGTTTAATATAATAATGTCATTTTGTAAGACAAAAAGAATGCAAGCAAAATCAAGAACCTGACAGTAAGAGCACAATGTAAAACAGCTTCACAGTGACCTACAGGTGTGAACAGATAAATTGGCAATGTTTACATGTATAGGTTATTGTAAACAGTACTTGTAAATAAAATACAGGCAATTATAAGTTAAGTCTAATGTGCTTTTCACCTCCGTGTACTGCAGTGACTTCAACACCTTTCGTCATTACTCACACCAACAACTCGTGTTAACATTGCCAGCTTATCCGAGTACACCTGACTAAATTATTTCAACATAAACAGTAAGTCTGATTGTACAGTGAAAAACAAAAATTTGTTCATAATGCTTCAATAGCAAACGTAAGTGAAAAACGAGTTTACATACAACAAATGCAATATTTGCCAAACTGACCGTTCATGAAAGATATCACAATGTATATAGCACACACAGTCGGGGAAGTACTGGACAAGACAGGGCGAGAACATCTGCACTTAGTTTCCGGATTTTCACACACTAAAAAGCCACAAATTACTGTATTTATTTGGCATGAAAACAGTCTCTGAGATCACTGTACTATTTTTCTATGAAAACAAATCTGTGACAATACACTTACTTCCATGAAATGCCATTTAAATTCCTTTTGGAAAGCATTTCCCAAACATTTTTTACATGATAGTTTCGATGAAATGCAAAAAGCTGAAGTCTGATTTAAAATTGCAACTACATCTATTAAAAGCCAGTGAAATAAGTCTAGCTTTTAGTGCAGTACACATTTTATGATTCAGTTACTGATGACAGCTACCCTCTTCACCATGTACAGTTTGATCAAACTTTTACCCAATTCCATCAGGAATCACCACAGGTAGACCTATTTCATCAGTGACCTGTCATTATGAAGATTATGAAATATGCATCCTCTGAAAATAATGGTGAAGTGTTACCACAGTTTTATCTACGTATGACTAGTGCAAATATAAGATTAGAAAAACCAAGGAAACATTTCCACGGACTTAACAATAAAATCTTCACTGCAAGTTCTAATACTAAGTGCCTACATCTAGCCCCTCATGATGTGTTTTATTTAGAACACACTAGTCATTTTATACCAAAAACTGTTGGCAGCATTTTCTGATACACTGTGTGCAATTAAATTTCCCAGCACTTATGCAAGACTGCCACAAAATTTAATATTCCACTGGCTTTTTACTTTCCCACATGTAAAGTGTGTATGTCCTTAACTTAAAATCGCTTTTTACACTTTGCTAAAATGGAAACTGTTAGATTTCATGATACTAGTTCCTGTTTAACAAACCAGTTACTTCCCTACAAGTGACACAATGCAGTGTTCATGTACAGAACTTCTTGGAGTATACGAAACAGACAAACTTAGATAAAATAGTTAAACAAGTACTGCTAACAATAGTAACATTTTTGTTTATATAACATAGTCTGAAATTTTCTGTGAGTTGAGCACCCTTACATGGCTACTTTGATAAAATAAGTGCAGCTCAGTAACACGACAGCATGCAAATTTAACTTTTCTTTTCTTAATATTAAAATAATAACAGTAAAGTGGCTAAAATTTACAATTAAGTTAATCTCTGTACATGATTTTTAGTATACTTCAGTTCATCTCACAATTACTTGTTACAAATAGTAATTACTAAGTATATTATATTATTTTACACCGTATTTACACTTTGTACAAAATAATTAAAATCCTAATGAATGATATACATGTATAATGGTAGAGGGCTTAATACATGGATCACATATGTGGTCATGGCCCAACTACGTGTCAATATGATGTCCCTTAAAAATGGTAATACGCACGTCCTTTTCACTTCACTACCCTGTCAGAAGTTTGACATACAGCTTCACTCTCAGATGTTGACTGTAACAACTGCCATGTCAACCTCCGTCAACATCTGCAGTATGTACTTAGTATCACAAAGGTCAAAGACATCTATATGCAACTTCACTAAATTGGCACATTTTAAAACTTGACTCTATATATATATCATAGCACAGTATTCTTAGCAGCTCTCATAAATCATTAAAAAAAACATGCTTTCAAATCCCTGTGCAGTTACCTCCCCTGTGCAAGCCCCTTAAAAATCAATACATGCACTGAAACAGTGTCACTAGATACATCTGAGAGTTGCTGTGTAAATGGACACATGCCACATGGCCACTTACATATACATGCATGAAAATGCATGTAAGTCTCTGTTATGAAACATGGGCAATGTCGAACACAAGCATGTATACACTGAGGTATGTTGTTCAGTGACCAAAACACGTGTTCACACTTCTGTGGTACCATCTTATATAACTGTCAGCCATGTTATAGTACTGTTAAGACCAGATCTTTTTTCTAAATAAATACTACAATGCTGTTCCGAAACACATTTGCCCATGTTCAAATAAAATCTCATGATGAAAAACCATTTATTGAATATAATGATGAAATGTGTCCTTTTATCAAAGTTTCAACTCATTGGCAATTTTTGAAGCAATGTTCTTAAAGCCTATTGACGTGCCTGATATGCGCTTGAAGCGCACACCATTGAGAGAAAGTCTCGGTAATTTACAAACTTCCATCTCCCATTGCACAAGACTGTCTGTATTGGGGTCTCCATGGACACAGAGTAACAGGAATTTTTCTCTCTGTTCGTAATCACAGTTATTTGCATCGAGAACTTTGCGTATCTCCTTCATCATGTCGTTTGGATCCATTGAGCTAGTAGTTTTCATGCTCCAAGTGAATCTTAGTGATCTTGGCTTTACAGCCTCGCCAATGCCGCTTGAAGGAGTGCCCCCGCTGATACCATGACCGCCCATCCCTCCACTGTCCCGCTGTCCTTCATTTATGGACCTGCGGAACAATTTGCTGAAAATTAGAATTAGGGGACAAAATTAGTATTGGCCAGCTCTCAAAGTCAACCAGAGTGGTGGTTCCTGCAACTGAAGCTCAAATTGTCTTCGCTTTCCAAATTTCAAAACAATTTAACTTACCCACTAAGTTCTATGTAAAAATGCCAAACTTGTTTGCTATCCCATACCAATATGTGTGTGTTACATGTCAAAAAGGTGAAATAATGAAATGTAAGGCAGTATTAAGTTCTAAAGATTGTAAAGTAATACAGCAAAAGAAGAACAAGTACCTTTACATCCACACTGATTTTTATTTTAAAATTGTCCTGTCTTACAGAAAAATGAACTTTGCTTGATATGGAAGTTTCACTTTCACTTACAATGTTCACTAATGATAATTCTACTTTTGTAATAGCCAATCAATACATGGATAGACAAAAATGTCTCTCCTGTTCCTATAACCTTAATTATCTTGCGTCTTTCAACTCTTAATTAGGCTGTAACTGATGTCTGAGTATTTTTGTAACCATCCACTTAACTATGCAAGTTTTTGCTAACTGAACATGTCAACTATTTATTTAAATCAAATATCTGAGATCACTAGCAACTTCTGAATATGCACATAAATACTTTCAGTTAGGTAGCAAAAAAAAATTGTAATGAAAATCCACTTCACACCACTTCAATACAAGAAGTAAATTGAAGTCACGAGAGAAAAAAATCTTACAAAATAATAACAGACTCTGAAAAAACAAACTGTTTAACCCTTTCAGTCTTTATTGGTTTGCTTAAAAAATGCCTGTGCTTCATTGAATTGCTAGTTCTTTTTAATGTTCAGTAAAAGCAATGACTGGTCTTTGAAGATAATACAATTCATAAACTTTTTAAATCGAAAACAAAATCGTAAGTACTTATCCATTGAGGTTTGTTTAGTAAGAACAGTACATGTAAATAACTGCAGTATTTGGCATGCATTGTGTTATGAAAAATAAAGCATCAACCTAGTTCATGCAACTGATTCTTTATAAGGGCTATTGTGATTGACTGATGATAAATCATGGTTACTTTTGTTTGCTGGTCGTTCTTCTATTATGATTATCACTTTGAAATTGCTCAACTTCAATAAAGATATATATATATATATATATCTGTGATTCTACTGTTCATTGAGGTATTAACCTCTTCTGTCACCATTCTTATGATGGACTTGTAAGCGTTTCTGATGTACTGACCATTTTCCAATTCTGGTTTAGTACTTCCTTTACTCTATAGAATACTTAAAATTTTGACTTCGAAGTCGTTTTTTGAAATAAAAGTATTATGAAAAACAACTTTAAAAGACTTCCAGAATACAAAGGGTGACTCCCTGCAAATACTAGCATACTGAGGGTCGAGTATGAGCCAATATATATAGCTGCACACTTATATACTATGTGACATAAACGTATATATGTATATGTGACAACTGTGTTAATATCACATATTCATGTGACATGTATGTATGAGTTGCAATACATGTGACACAGAGATATGTGTATTATACAATACCATGTAACTATGGCACATGTATTTCAATGGTATGTGTACATATGACATATACACAAGTTTTGTTATGATGATGTGATAGGTTAATTCAAAAGTGACGGTAAATTTAACACGAATATAAGGGACTCAGTACACTGGTGACCACACACTTTTGTGCATCGATTTATTATCTTCCTAACTAACATACATTTATCATCAAACATACATGTCACACTGTATGGATGCAACTTGTAAGATTTTACTTTCCTGTCTAACATGTTTTAAGAACTCACAATAACTTTTCATACATTCTGCTGTTTGTCTTTGCTGTGGTAGCATGAAGTGAACATCACCAAGCAAGTTTATTTTCCTTAAGATCTGTTACACTTACTGTACTGATAAAAGAAAATTTATTACAATTAAGCCTGAAACTTTCTTCTTCCCAGTGGCACAGACATCTGCTTATGCAAATATATAACTGGTTCTTTGATAATCCAGTTCTTACAGCTGTACATGCAAACATAATATGCCCCTATTATTTGCTGTGTTACGTACAGACTAAGAATTATAATCTGTACCCTGCTTTTTGCCTTTGCAACTTTGGTAGGCCAAGCCTAGGTTACACCTTCGGGCAGTCTGATCCTCTCTGATATTTAGTTGGTAATTTCTATTTAGCTTCCAAATGAAACAATAAATGGTCTATAACAAATAGAAGCTGGCCAAATGACTTTAGAGCAAGTTTAGCAGGGTAACAGTTAATCTCTACTCTAGAAGTGCGAACCACCATTCTACTGTACAGAGAGCCAACCAAATGAAGGAGGGGAGAACAGGACCATAATGTGTTAGTACTGGAATATAAGCATATAAATTACATATCAATCGTGTATTCAACAAATCAGCCAGAATACAACAGTGTTATTTAAAAACAAATATTAAAATATTTAAGCATAGAAAAGATCAATATACAATTGAGCCCTTTAAACAGATACAATGTACTACTTTTCTACTGATACAGAATTCTGAAACATAAAACAACTGGACTAATATAAGGTCACCTGTACTCAGCAGCCACTATAACTTGATCCCAAACAGAAAGTTTTAATGTTAATTCATTTGTAAAAAGGTACCCATCCACTTCAAGTGGTCGCTTTTGAGGTATCTCTTAACTGTCCACCTTTTGGGAGTTGTTAATGCAAACCTACAATGAGTAGCTGTTTCAAGGGCTCTTTAAAATACTTGCTTAGCTTTACTCTTGTTGCATACCTTAGAGAAAAATCTACACCTATTTCTCCTCAAGATGCAGAAATTGAAAAACATGACATTTATCATAGATCAATTAGAGCTGTTAATGTTGCTGTCAACATAAAACAACTAATCTACTCCCATCCTTCAGGTAGCACAAGACATGAATGGCCATCATGGCCCACACCAGCAGGGTGTATTGGTGGCACTGCCAGTGAAATTCAACAAGTACATGCCAAAGGTACAAGTCCTCTCACCTCCTCAAAATAATAAGGAAGCCTTTGTAGACAAACATCGACAGTCAGTGCAGCCCCTTTTCCTCGGGGTTAAAAATTCAATTGCTATTCATCCTATAATGCATATATTTAGGGATTACAACTTCCCACCTATATTTAATGTATATGGATGCTTCCCGAACCTTTAAGGAAGTGTACTATAAAAAGAAAATATCACAGTTGAATAATGCATACCATCTTGCAGAATTATGATGTAAAAGGGCATTTAATATCAACAAAGACTCTATAGTAATTGTACACGAGTCATTTAATGGTTGCAGAGAACTTCTAACCTTATCTAAATGCGAGGGAGAATCTTTCTCAGAATTGTTTCAGATCTTATATCTATTGTTTTAGATCTTTTATTTCTGCAAAATCTTTGAAATCTGAAGATGACTCAACATGACCATTTCTGCACATATCCAATTGGGCAGCTATTACTATTACTACTTGTAGATTACAACAGCAGTAACCTTATTCTTCTCGCATTTACAGGATACAAATACAGCTAAAACACACTGAATGACTGTCCTCACTTCTTAAGTCTTTTTCTATGTCATCAAAAATCAGTGAAAGGTAAATTGTAACCTGCATCCGCTATTTTCGTGATTTAGCCAAAACACTCTGTGAGGTTAGCTCTGAAATATTAGTGCTGAAAATCTTTTCAATATCACTGACTGACAGTGCAGAGTTCATGCTAAGTGCCAATAAAAAAGAAGGTACAACAGGTAAGACAACAGCCGTGAGTTTGGAGTGCAAGTTTTATGTAGCCATGCAAGCAGCAAGACGTCAATATCCGAAATATTTCAGGAAAAGAAGAATTTCTATTTTAAGAATATTATATGAATCCTATTACTTCTATCTAATGTTACAGTCTCCTAAAACTACAATAGATCAACTCTGTAGCTTTAAAAAATGACAAAGTTCTTAAAATAACAGGTAAACAACAAAAATTTACAAATCTTATTATCTTTTGATCAGTTCCTAGCCTTTTTTTTGTCAAGTTGTGTTCATTATAAAATTCTTCAGCCCTTAAAGGTGTTTCCTTCAGCTAGTTTTGGAACTCCTCTAATTCTTGTTAATCAAAACATTGAAGGAAGCAGTTAAGTTTCAAATCTAATTTTAGACGCTCTTACTGCATCAGGAAAAGAAATGAAGCAGTAGTAACTTCAGAATACCTAACACATACACAGCAAAATAGTAAGAGTCACTACACATAGCACACAGAGTAAAACATTTGTCGGGAGGCTCAAAACTCTGGGAAAATACATCTCTCTGTCAAGCATTTTCTTGGCAAGTTCTAATAAAAGTAATAGTGCAAAATCAGGTACTTAATTTTCTGTGAATTTCCTGCAACAGAAATTGTGAATGAATATTTAGTGTGATGTAAGATTACGTAAATCAGTGTGTTTTTGGAAGGAAAAAATAAACAGTGATGGTGTTTCTTACAGAAGATAAAAATACTCCAGCTGACACATGTATTACTAAACACTTTGCAGTTTCCCAAAAAATGGAAACTTGTAACAAACCCCTTTACCCAAACAAACTTAAGCAAGCTTCAGTAATCAGCAGACCACACAAGGTCTCAACATACTGCTATAGTTAGAAATGCAGAACCAAATCTACATCTACAAAGTATCAAATAAAACCTTCCACAGAAAGAACAGGCAAAAATGTACCAAAGCTAACACACCATGAAATATTAAAATGAACAAAAGCTACACTATACATGTATTCCCAAAAGGAGTAAGGCAGTCATGGAATGGGTTTTTGATAAATTTATTTCAAAACCCTTGTTTAGAGAAAACTGACCTAAAGTTACATGGTAGAGGCAGTCTGTAACCTTCAGACAGTGCTATGCTCATTAATTAATACCATTTTTTTTAACCCATTGCTACTGGAGAGGTTCTGTATATACTTTGGCATTGATCCTCCATCCCATTCCTTGCAGTTATGGTGTCTAAAACCTTTTACATCAACAGAGTATTTTTAATTAGCAGATGTTGGAGTTATTCCATGGCATATCTGTATATTCTTTGACTATATTCACCTTAACTAACGAAACAAGCTGGAAATTTT
Organism: Saxidomus purpurata; assembly: GCA_022818135.1. Classification (NCBI taxonomy): domain Eukaryota; kingdom Metazoa; phylum Mollusca; class Bivalvia; order Venerida; family Veneridae; genus Saxidomus; species Saxidomus purpurata. The sequence goes on along the minus strand of JAFMSR010000001.1, from coordinate 23,674,195 downwards.
GTGACAATGAGAAGGTGGTATCTGGATGCTGAGAGTTGGTAATGCAACTATTTCATCTGCTTCTTTGTTTAAATGCACATACAATAGTTTCAAAATCAACCTTCAATGCACTCACTAGTTTCCCCTGTTCATGCAATAGAATTTTTTTATCTGTAATTCTAGCATTAATTTGAAGAAACATTAACTTGCTGTATTTTGAGGATGGTGCTGCTGGCTGCCCCATCTTCAAGTCTGAACTTCAAAGTCACAACAGCCCCCTCTTATACAGCAGCAACACCTATTCTTCCACATGCAGACAGACTACAGTAGGTTAGCATCTTTAATCTAAATGAAGCTAAAATAAACTGGTATACATTGTTGATGGGTAAGTTTTCTATTGACCTATTCCAATTATATGCAGAACCCCTCTGACTGCCAGGCCACATTAAGCAGATGAACCTAAAACCATGTGTCAGATAAGCCCAGTGTGATAGCGGAGAAAATGAAGTGATGTGTTGCAGGGAAGAAAGAGGGGGGAGTGTGACACTAACCTTCTAGTCATCAACTCCTGACCACCGTCTCTGAGAGCAAATAGATAATACGTTAGTCATTTCCTACAAACCATAAAATACCTAAATATCAACACCCTTTTTATCAACACCTGGTTATTTTTCCTTTTTAACATTGAGTTGCTGGAATACCCTACCAATGATAAATTCTAGTTCTTAATAACTGTGCTTTTTTGATAATCTGTCTGAATCAAGACTTTATTGTCACTTTAAGACTTTTAAAAATGAAATACTAATAGTAACACTAACACACCTTACCTAAACTCCTTGCTTCAAATGGAAACTATTGCTTCTTGGAGGACTTCAATATGATTTTAGAGTAATTTCTTTAACATTATGGTGCGACATAAAAAAGTAACGGAATTATACAAAAGAAAAGTACAGCGGGTGTCACTTGCAATTTTAAGAGAGACAGCTGTGTTAAGTACCAAGTTCGAGTCTGTACAGTTAACCCACGGTAAAAGAAACTGTAGTACTGATAAGTCTTCTAATCTTTTGACATGGCCAGGTTTTTTCAACCTGTGTTTTCAATTCTACTCTCACACTATAACCATGACATAAAGCAAGCAGATATCAGCCACTAGAGTCTGAAGATCTCTGTTACATTGAAAAGTGGTTGGTATGAGTATAAACCTGTAGGTTGTCACATCAGCAAAGGGCTGTAATGACAACAATAACCTTTATTGGTCACTGAACACATTCTTACGGAGGAAGGGGTTCTGATTCTGGTCATCCCCCTACTGTGAACAGAGAAGATATGTATAGAAAAAGAGCACTTCAATCAATATAAAAAAATTGTTTATGACAAGCAAATTCAGTGAATCTATATCCCCTGCCAAATGAAACAAATAACTGAATGAAAATGAACAACTTTGAAATGTACTGGCATTCTTAAAATTTCACTAACCCACTGGGGCCTCATCTCAGAGGGGATAATAACTTTCTTCAAGTTAGTCATACAGCACTAACTTGTTGCATTAAAATTAAATCAGTACTACTAGATTCACACAACAAGAATTATTAATGTTCTATATAGAATAATTATGTAAGAAAAGTACTACATCCACTTAAGGGCCTCATTTCTATATAAATCCAGTTTCTAAATTTCCCTTGCCTAACAAAATCAAATACTGACAAGCATTAACAGTTTAAAGAAACATTTTTAGGATTTCACCACCCCATTTGAGCCTCATTTCTGGTAATTACTTTTCTGCATGAACTCAGTTGTTGTAAGTTAACTTAAATCATGTTAAAATTTCAGAAAAACAAATATTCTTAAGCTTCTATATAGAATATTTAACAGAAGGGCTACATCCCTTTGATGGCCTCATTTCTAAAATAAATCCAGGGGCAGGGGTGGATATTAGAAAGAGTGATCATTAAATTAATTCAGCCAATAACAATTAAATTTTGATAACCAGTTCCAGAGAAATATAATTTTAATGTTTTCATATCCAATATATAGGAGAATATAACTATTAAAGGGCAATAACTCTGGAGATACTAAGCCAATCTTGAAGAAAGTTGTGTGTGCCCTACGGCATCATGCTGTTGTATACTTATTTCAAGTTTCATAAATTCTATCCACATACGGCTCTGGACAGACAACACCAAAACAATATCCCTCTGCCATTGGCGGGGGAAAATGAAACCAAGAAAAGATGCAGATGATTTGTTCAACTAGAACTATCAATGAAGGCGATGAATACCCCCCAAACACTGAACTGTCGCAGTATATAAAACTTACAAAATATTTGATGTTTTAGAGGTAGAAAAAGAACTTTAGGCAGAGAGCGCATCATACAGAAAAACAGGGGTTTGGGAGATTAAGAGCACACAAGATTTTATTTTCTCTGGCCGCTTTGACCTTGACCTTTGATGTAGTGACCAGAAACATAATTGTTGGACCCAGCACAACTAGGTATGGTACTTATCACGTTTGTGAAGTATCATTAAATTCTGACCATGGGTTTTGGAGAATCAGAACGCACCAGAATTAATTATCTCCAGCCACTGTGACTTTGACCTACTAACTCGAAACATGAACCATGCACAACTAGGCAGGGTTCTCATCACTTCTATGAAATATCATTACACTGTGAAAAGGGGTTTTGAGATTAAAAGCGCACAAGATTTTACTATCTTGAGCCCTTGTAACCTTGATCTTTGACATAATGACCTGAAACATGGACCATGCACAACTAGGCATGGTACTTATCACGTCTGTGACGTATTAATAAATTCTAACCTGGGGTTTTGGAGATAAAGAGCACATAAGATTTTACTATCTAGAGCCCCTGTGACCTTGGTCTTTGACCAAATGACCTGAAACATAGCTATGCACTACTAGGCATGATACTTATCACTTCTGTGAAGTATCAATAAATTTTGGCCTGGGGTTTTGGTGCTTGAGAGTGCACAAGATTGGGTCTACAGACAAGCTAAATCCAGTAAACCCCCCTTACACTTTGTGTGCAGGGGGTATAATAATAAATTATGCGTGAAGTTCACATATGAATCTGGCAGCTGGGCTTCAAATCTTCAAACCAACCACCATGAGACAAGCAAATCCCTTTAAATGGCATATAAAAGCATTTAATGGATCTATGACTATCCTGTACAACATGAACCTCCCAACAAAAACAAGTTTTGACAGAGAGACAAAGAAAACATAGAGAAACAGAAAACATATGAAGGAAAGTTTGCAAGCAAAAAGAAAAGTAACATCTACTTGTAATCAACAGGGCCCTGAAGAAACCATTACAAAAATTGTCATAAACTTTTTCCTTGTGCAGCTGTAAGTTCTATAACATAACTATACCCATCAATCATAAATCAGAACCGGTCCTTAATGTCTGCTATGATCCCCCATCCCCAAACTGCTTTATATATGGAATGTGCTTTAGATGTTTTTAGATACTTCATTCACAAGTTATGACACTTGAGCATTCAGTAAGCTGTCGAACAATCTGTGTGCACCTTACCCTTAGAACAAAAGCTTTCATAAAGTATCTTCAAATACTGTTATAATACCGGTGCGGTTGGTTAACGCGGTTGGGTCTGGCTCCCAAATTTGGATCGACCAAAATTATTTCTATAAAAAAGCATTGTCCCTATACAAAACGAATGTTCAAAACGAAATAAACAACATGGCAGGTTGTTAATGATCTGTCACTAACCGGTATCAGCGCCTATTAACAAAGAAGTGTTAAAACAATTACGGCTACGGTATTTTTCACGGCTCCGTATATTCACAAGCTGACCCTTTGTTTGTTAGACAATAACTTCTAAATCGTGGAATTAATATTTGTTTGCGCATCTTTATTGCAGGCTTACCGAACTTAAATAAATCAATTACAAAACTTATTGTTTGTTTTAACAAAAAAGTACTTTCACTTAGCCATCACTTTCGGAAAATGAATGTACTTTCATTTTCAATAGCAAATATTTACGTAAAATTTCTCTTTTATATATTTAATTTCGTGCTTAATGAACTAATTTATTTTACAAAATCGTTATTTTCTACAATTTAACCTCTCGATTTCATAAAAACATGATGCGTGCAAACTTCAAGTGCTTTAATTTAGTTAGGTGGGTGGGGTACTCGCGTAGTACGCTATACAAAGAAAACAGCGGCCGATGATCAGACCGCGTATAAAAAGAGTCTCACTTATAACGCGGTCTGACCAGTTGGACCCCGACTACCGCGTTATAACGGGGTTGCAGTGTACTTACTGATTTTGCTTTGTTAAAATGTTTCAGCAAATTCCAACCTTTAGTCCCAAATTTTAACAAAACATGTAGTCTATAAAGAACATTCAGGTACTGTTAGATGCTCTTAAAAAGCTATCCTTATATTATAAGCATTAGAAAGAGGAGACATAAAACAAGTATTTCATGCAAGCCCTACACCAGCAGTTACAGCAGGCAAGTAACTACACCAGTTACCTTCTGTTACAAGTATGAAGATACTATATGGTACTATACCATACACCATTGTGTTACATGACTAATGCTAGAGACAGTTCAGGAACATTGTGCTTCAACCCATCCTGCTTGTTAAGAAAGCCTGATTATTGGTCAGTGAATTGAGTAAACTTGATTTTTGGCAGCCTCCCCTCAGAAACAGAGTAGGGAAGCAAGATTTCTCAAAATTCTTTTTAAGACTTTCTGAAATAAAGTGACACCGTTGTATGATGTCACATCCTAACTCTCTCTTACTCTTCAACTTATACATGATTTTATTTACAGTAGGCATGAATCGAAATGGAAAATTTCAATTCACAAATGTGGTAGATAACTTACAATTCTAATGCATGCTGCAAATTATGCTTTTAATAAAAAAATCTATTTCTAAAATCTGTCTTCAAGCTCCAAATTTAGTCCTATTGGTCACCAACTGTTGCATGGAGGTTAGATGTAAGTCATACTTATTTATTGTGACTAAAATGCCTTTGTTTTACATGGTAGGAAACAAGAATCCTGACACTCCTCATAAATACTGATTTACAATCCCATTGGCTAATCCATTACATACTTCTACTGCATATATCAAAGTGTCAACAACTTTGCCTTCACTGATTAACGTGAAAGTTTCAGTGATAATATTGCTTCGACTCACTAACTGGAATTCCTAACCAATATTAACTTTACATCTCTCAAGTTCCTGACCTGTTTGTAATCATAAAGCATTAGTGGCAGGCAAAATGAGAGCTGATGAAATATCTATGAAGAAATCATCCCAGAAAATAGAGCCCTATCGGAACTTGGATTGGAAACTATCTTGTTTATCTAATCAGGTTTGTGTTGCTACAAGGGATGCCTGGTTTTGCGATAATTACTGTAAAATGAAAAGGCATAACAGGTTATTGAATAAGTACGAGGGAAAGTGCTAAACTTTCACAATGTAGAATCCAAACCCTTTTCAATAAACAAATTCAATTTGAAAAACAATGGTTGAGTAAGTAAAATTTTAGCTACATACTCAAAGGAACAAGTGCATGAACCGTGCCTGAATTCATAACCCTACAAGAGGCAACATGATGTCAAACCCAGTGGTTGTAGGTTCAAATACTGTCAGCAGAATTTGACTACAACCATCACAATCCCATATTTCGGCCCAGGGCTAGGCAGAACATTAAAGAAGCAGTCATCAAACATAGGTAATAAAAGTTGCATGGATGTAATTGTACAAGTGAATTAAACTAACTAAGAGTCTGTCTACTGAATACATCAAGACCCCTTTGTTCTGTAAGGTAGAATGAATAGGACTTAATCAAATGCAGGCTTTCTTATGATCAAGCTAAAATAATTTGGTACATACCAACAGAAAAGCATCAACAACCTTATACTAATGAAGCACAATATCACCTGAGAAAGCTAAGCATTAGCTATGCTGATGTAAGACAAATACAGAGGGCGCACAATGATGTGCATACCTGCGGCTAAACTTTGATGTGAGTTTGTTGAATATAGAGAAGCGTCCAGTTGTGCCCATGGCCGACGTATCTTGTGAGTGCATTGGAACGCCCCCTGGGCCATAGTTGTTGGTCTGTCGTCGGTCTCGTATTGGACCTCCGTGGAATGTGCTACGGCTGGCAGTACCGCGGTAAAGTATCGAAGTATTTTGCTTGGGTGTAGCAGGTGATATAGGCACAATGGGTTTTCTTTCTGGGGCAGTGCTACATGATGAGAAAAAGCATAAACAGAATTAGTAATGCTACAGAATAAATACGATATTGGTGATGTGCTAACATGTAAATGCTTGCATACTGTTAAATCCACTTCAAGAATGCATTTATCACAACACTTTTTTACAATGAACATTAAGCAACAAAAGATGCTACAGTCTACATCAATTATTGCTATGGTCTACAACTGACCACCATTAACTGAAACAGCACTTGTTCATAGCATTAACAGTAAGACTCCTGCATTGCTTAGTCAGAGATACAAACAGGAAAGTTGAAAAGATGTTCAAGATTTCAAACTATACAGAGTTATACATGGTACAGCTACTCGGACATGGTACAGCTACTCGGACATGGTACAGCTACTCGGTTACATACTGCCATAATTAATTAACACAATTACTTTGGAATTAGTTTCGTAACTTGCAGTGTTTATCTATTTTACAAAAAACAACAATTTCTATTTATTTCTCTTAAATATTCACTATTTATTCTTATTAAATATTGACATCTATTTCTGATTCTGTAGCTGGAATGGAGTTCTTATGTGATGGTGGTTACTTGACACCTGAGTAAGGATAACAAAGCAGAAAATCCTTTGACAATGTGACCCTAAGCAAGTCACCTGGTTCATCAGATTGACTATAAGCAACTGTTACTCCAGAATATGTATAATCACTCAGCCAATAGCAAATCATATCATTTGCCAGAAATGTTCATTTCACAACCAATCTAGCTTCCGACGGTGACCTGATGACCCCAGTATTAACAGAGGTTGTATTTTACCAGATACATGTATTTAGTGCGTAGCAAGATGACTGAAGTCCTAAACAGTTCTTTGATAATTATGTCAGCTCAATCGGTCCAGGCCGAATCTCTTACATTATTGATGTTGCAAATCATGTTACCCCACCAACTTCGATAATACAGCGGAAGTTACTCGTTTTATTATGCGGTTTTAACGGAAGATTATCGAAGCCATGGTCCTAAAACCCCCCTGTAGAAGAGTAAAAATTATCCTAAATGTTGAAAATTCACTTAATCACTTTCCTTTTGCCATACTAATTGTAACAAGATTTCATTATAAGCATTATTTTACTCAGTTGGAGAACTACACAGAAAGAGGTTTTTCGGGTGCAATTAATAAATCTACCCACAAAGAATACTAACTTTCATACCCGAATGGACTGGTTAAAGTCACTACATATCACATAGCCTTTCACTTAGCAACACAGATTGCTTGTATCAACATGAAAACAATTCTTTACAACAATAAACATCTTTCAACCAGGCACTTACTGAGCTAAGCAAAACTATTACACAACAGAACCCCCGCATCTACATGTAACACATCTAGCACAGATCAGAAATAGATGTCATGTGTATTTGATAATTACTAGTAACTCCATCACCATCTACACCTCTTCAAACATATGAAGAAATGTTACACCAGCTTAAACCGTTTACCTCTATTCTAAACTAACTTACGTGGGTCTAAAATCACTGTCAAGAGAGGGTAACTCCATATTTCTGGGATGGGACGTGCTTGCAGATTTTACATGGCCCTTTGGCCGTGTTGCATCCCTGCTTACAGGTGTTATATCTGATGCATTGGTGGAGTTTGTCATTCTATAACAAGCAAAGAGTTAATTCTGATAACCATAGGAGACAAGCATACATAAGAGTAAAATTACTGTCCAATTTAACTCAACAGGTAACCGGTGGCATCATTCTTAAATGATGATCAAAATGAATATACTCAAGACCAAGGTTTCGTCCAAGAAGCTTGCATTTAATCATCATTTATCAAATGTCAATTCTGAAGTTTCCCAGAGGAAATAAACTGGACAGTTTTTTAGTATGTTTGTTATCTTATGTGACAAGTTGTGACCCAGAGGAGTGCTGAAATTAACACAAGATTGTTGTTTCTTCCCCCATCCCAAAAGACAGTTGTGTAAGTGATAATGTGGCTAACAGGAACTACCACACACTGATCACCCCACGATAGAATTTTTACCACACACTGATTACCCCACGATAGAATTTTCTATGAAGGTTCTTTTTACAGCTTAAGGAGTTCTGCCTTCTTATAAAACTATTTTGTTTCCCCATAAAAGAAATACATGACTCCAACCTGTCACATTCTATAACAAACATTTGAAGACGAGTAAGTTTCAAAATGCGTTATACTCAAAAGTCACAAGAGTCCCATTCCTTTCCTGAGCAAGTCTCTTAACTCCACCTCTATTCCTCTGTTAACTGTGCAAACTCCAAAACCAAAATAATTACTTTGAAATGTCTAACCTTGTGTTGACATTCAAGCAATTCTAGTTATTTCTTCTTTCTGACTTTAAAGTTAAAATTCAAATAAATCTTCTATAAATTTAAAGTCTTTTGCAAAACTTTTCCAGTCCTGACTTTATCTTGATTTTTAGACTTTTGCAGGAAAGCATGGGAACACCAAGACAACATTTTATTACAGACACAGGGTAACAAATACCCACATGACAAGAAAATGTACCAGTACATAGCCCTTCAAAATGCATTAAGAATGATTTACTGTTATCTTACTTTGCAGTGAAATAATATACTTAAGTGACAATCAGACAATTGATATCAACAAAGCATATGTTATACAACGTGCCGCCTGACCTTTGATTAGACCCCAAAATAAGAGAATGACCAAGGCACGGACCTTGACCTGAACACTGACCCCAAAAACAATAGGGAATCGCTCAATAAGACCAACACCTATGAAGTTGAGGTCGTAGGTCTAAAGAACCTAGACATCCGGAAACGAAATTGACAAACGGTCAGATGACCTGACCTTGACCACGACCCCAAAACAATAGGGATCATCAGCCTATAAGACCAACACCTATGAAGTTGAGGGCTGTAGGTCAAAAGGAACTCTAGTATCATCCGAAACGAGAAATTGACCAACGGTCACGTGACCTTGACCTTTGAACTACGACCCCAAAACAATAGGGACATCGCTCAATAAGACCATTCATCCTATGAAGTTTGAGAGCTGTAGGTCAAAAGGAACTCTAGTTATCGTCCGGAAACGAAGAATGGACGGACGGACTGACGGACTCCCCGTTTGAGGTGTAGGTCAAAAGGAACTCTAGTATCATCCGGAAAGAGAAATGACCAACGGTCACTGTGACCTTGACCTTGACCTACGACCCCAAAAACAATAGGGATCATCTGCTCTATAAGACCAACATCCTATGAAGTTTGAGGTCTGTAGGTCTAAAGGAACTCTAGTATCATCCGGAAACGAAATGACCAACGGTCAGGGACCTTGACCTTTGACCACTGACCCCAAAAACAATAGGGATCATCAGCTCTATAAGACCAACATCCTATGAAGTTTGAGGGCTGTAGGTCAAAAGGAACTCTAGTTACATCCGGAAACGAAATTGACCAACGGTCACTGTGACCTTGACCTTTGAACTACTGACCCCAAAAACAATAGGGACATCTGCTCAATAAGACCATTCATCCTATGAAGTTTGAGAGCTGTAGGTCAAAAGGAACTCTAGTTATCGTCCGGAACGAAGAATGGGACGGACGGACTGACGGACTGACGGACGGACGGACTGACGGACAGGGCAAAAACAATATGTCTCCCCCCGAGGTGGGGGAGACATAATGAGTGCAATTTACAGTAGTCAATACATGTTATATACAATATGTTGTTATATTACAATATACATCTGAAAAATATGAGTAGGTGTGGTTAATAGGAAAATTACTACAGGCAGGACAAGAGCTAGCAAAGTAAGAAAGTGGTAACAATCATTCACTTCACAGACTGATGGAACTAACACAGACACAAATGCCTGTCAATAAATATGCCTTCATATTTGCTGTAAATAAGACAGAAAACCTCATCCAACTTTTAGTATGGACAGAAGCAAGTTTTTTAAAAGTTAGACATATCAAAGGATCTACCTCTATAGTGACTGCCAGGGCCAATGAATCAAAATAGTTTGTCAGTCTTTCAAAGACAAGACTGTTGACAGTGCAAACATGGCAAAACTTTTGACAGCGAAGGCTAACCCCAGAGTGTTTAGGTTGTTCTGGCAGGTTAATGAAATTTTGTTGAGGTAGAAGCCCATAAACTTTGTCATCAGGTTTAGTAAAGGTAAAACAAAGGCTATCCAACACAGAAAACAGTGTTGATTCAGCAACATTTCTGATTAAAGGGCCATCACTAGCAAATTACCCAAAACTCAATGAGTGTAGGTTACAATTAAGAACAAAAAGGGTTGAATTCTGAATAAGACTCTTTAAAATCCATCCAGTGCTTTTCTGCAAAAATCGTTTCTGGTCTGGCAACCCGACTTCTGACCCCTACTTAATAAATGTCGCCCAAGGACCAGCCAGCATATCAGGGTAGCTTCAGACAAGTTTAATCAACCAAGAAGCAGTAACAAAATTTTACCAGAAAAGTCATTTCTCTCCCATTCTGCCATGACATTCTGTTAAATATAGGGTTGTTCAATAGTTTTTCTGATACCAACATGTCAAAAATTTGTTTTCGCACGGTAGTTGAAATAATTTGTATGAATATGTTGAATAAGACAGAAACAGCAATAAATAAAACATAAATAGTAGGTGATTTTACATAACACATTCTTACTCATAAATCAACCACTATACTCACTGTCTTATGTCTTGACCATTAGTTGTTCTTGATGGAGTTTTCTCACTGGAGGATTGAACACGGGTATCACCGGGACTAAATGTCCCACTCCGCCGTGGGATACTAGTATGGATCACACTGTTTTTCCCTGTAGATGATGAGCCAGGCTTCTTCGGGATTGTTGCCCGAGCTGGACTCGCTGAATTGATCTGTAACAAACAGTACAAACACACACTCATCAAAGCTTTCATACTGTAGTATGAAATTTATCATGAAATGGCAGCACACAGAAACTGTGCAACATCATCTGGCTTGCAAGTGAGGCAGCAGTTAATTATATAATATCTCAACAGCTGATAATAAGCTAGGTCTGGCTGTTTACCAGCTTGTGTGTTTGCTACGACACAAATGGCCCTGTAATAAGTAATTTCAGGCACATCAGACGCAAAGCACGGCAATTCTTGAATAGTTAAAACATTAGATATATTTTTTCCAGCTGATGGCATGTGTTTTTGCCTCTGTTACCAGCACAGAGCATGATAACCCTGCACATCCACTCTTTTTTACAATGTCACTGCTTTTCATGGATTAAACCTATGAACCATTCATGATACTGCCAAAATTTGAGGAGGGACATTTCTATTTTAAAACTTTAAGTAGGAGGTTTAGGCTTCAATATGCAGTCACCTTTGCAGAAACATACCTTTGGTGACTCCATCACATTCCCTGATGGAGTTTTCCTTCCTGAGATAACATTCTCCTTAGTTGAACTAGTTGTGTCTATAGTATTTTGTCGCCGTGGAGCATGTGAACTGGATTGGGATGCACTTCCTGGACCTCCTGATAAATGATTCACATAATTATGTCAAGAAAACAGTGCTCTCTCTCTCCTAGAAACATTTGGTAAACAGTAATTGTGTAATTGCAGCTTTATTTAAATGAATTTCCTACAAACAATAACAGTCTGCTACGGTGGTTCTTCAATAATACAAACTATATCAAAAATTTGCCTTTCATTATTCACTGCATATACACATTATATGCTGAAAACAGCCAATATAAATTAAAATCAGTGAATAATCTAGGTTTTGATTTATATGAGTCCTTGGGACGCACATTTTTCAAAACAATGAGTCCCAATTATCAAACAATGATTCCTTTTTCGAAAAAGTAAGAAAATAGAAGCGAAGAAAAAAAAACGTATAAATCATCGATAATGATCAGTAATAATATCGGGGATCAACAAAAGGGGGAAAATGGCCAAAATAAAGCATTACTGTACTATATTACGTCAAAAGTCTGCTGTAATTGGTCAATGTTTATTCTCCACTTGGCATTTGTCACTCGCGGTAGGTGTGAAAAATACAGCCTGTCAAATTTTGAAATTCCAAGCTATATGACACCACTGATCTGTGTAATGTGTGAAAAGTATTTTTGAATTAACTTAATTAACATTCAAAAAGTTCTAACTGTTCTTTATTCAAAACAAAACGTTACATTAACAACAAAATCTCATTGTTTAACCTGATTTACTTCCGAGTAACAATGTTCTTTTTATTCTTAAGAATGACTTTTGTTGTATAAAATAATATAACTGCAACTTATTTAATGATAAATATAAAGCCGCAGGTGTTACGAGATCAAAGAATGTACGCCGACGCTAAGTTTCGTTTGATCCAAGGGAAGCACGTGGCATTAAAAAGACCGAGATATTTTTACAGTTTGAGAAAAGACAATAGTCTGATAATGGATAATATGAGAAGGTTTTATTTTTGGTGATGCAATATATCACGCTATACAAATGAACGTTGGTCGACAAATATTTTGGAATATAGTATACGTATACATATAAAAGACAACAGAAAATCATGTGTAAACAAATTTACACCAAAAATAATTCTAATCTAATGTCCTGTTAACTGTCTGAAACACCACTCTAAGTACCGTGATTTTACACCCGCAAAGTTTTGCGATTTTTTCAGTGATTTCTAAATACTCGCAGGAAATGCAGTGCGTGGACGCTATTGTTTTATACAAACTGCCGCGAACATAAACTTAAGTCCCGCTTTTCATGTGCTTGCGTCCAAAAGGATGCACATATTTCAAATCTTTGCTTCCTTCGCAGTTTTTGTGCGTACATGACGGGACGCTAGGCTAGATTATTCACTGGAAAATATCAAATTCTTCAATCTTTCAGCCACTCTGCAAGATTCTAGAGTATCTCATATTAAACTATTACATTTCATTGACCAAAGCTCAAGAGTTAATAAGCAGGTTTCAGAAGCATTCTAATCAGGCTGCAGCAACTTAAAAAGAGTTGAATACGTTGATGATCAGTTTGTTATGCCAAACTCAATATTTTCAAGTGCAAATTTCTTATAAATGTCTTTATTAATCCAATGGTTCATACAGTCTCAAAGATTTATCCAAAATCAGAGCTTCAAATTATCCTTCAAGCAATGTTATTTAATTGGCTTTTCATCAATTACATTTCCTGAAATACTTCATAATATTAATAATTGCAACTACAATCTGACCTTTCTTTTGAGTAATTTTATTTCAAAACACCCACATAAAAGCTCAATTTATTTTTTCAGCTTTTGAATGTTTGTATGAATATGTTGTATGAACCATTATATTCCAGAACATGTCTCCACAATCTCCAAAAAGTAAAGCTAGCAGATAGGATTTAAAACAAAGCAATAAATGCAACAAAAATGTTTCAGTTAGTCCAAACAAAAAACAGCTAACTTTAACAAGCACATTCAACCTTTTAAAAAATATAATCTGGCTCAAGATGGTGTATAGTTTTCTTGGACCAGTCTTGAAGCTCTGAATTCTAATTGGTTAGAATTTTAAACAACTAACCAATCAAAAACTAGAGATTTTGACTGGTCCAAGAGTAAACAGAAGTGCAGCTGCATCGGCAAAGGTAATAACAATTTGTTTTCTATTATATGTTTCTATACACTTTGCAGTCATAATGTAATTGAGTCATGAAACATACATGCTTCAAAATCCTAAACCTATTTCCAAATATATATTGCCATATGCCACAGACAAACTACATTAGCATGCTGCAAGGACAATCATGCTGCATATAGGTTTTACAAGTGTTTTGTGCTGATACAGAGTATGACCAGTAGATCACTGGGAACACACACACACACACACATGCAGCCTATCAAATAAAATCAGGCAATCACAAAACTAAAAACATTTTCTTCTCAGTTCAGCTTCTGCTAATCTAACCTCACAACAAAGTAATTATATAATTGATCTTGTGTGTAAAGGTTTTGCTTCTTAAAACCCAGCTTGTTCTGTAAAAATTTAACCAATCAGTCTTAAGCAACCTTCAGGCAACATTGTTCTTTACTGTTTCGACTAAATCAGTTTGTTTTTTTTAACATTTTACACAACCCTGTGTTTCTATACTGTACTGTTTTTCTTTCTAATCATGCTGCAAGTGCAAGCCAAACTGTAACAAAAGCACTGCCTCTCGAAAGCAGAATGCTTATCTGGTTATTTTTGTCTCTGTCAAACTAAAGCAGTATCCTTGTCATTGTCTTACAATATAAAATAGCTAGTGTATTTTTGAAAGCTACTATTATTATTACTATTTTATTAAATTATTTTTTGTCCTTCATCGTATAGCACGATATTAAAATTGGAGCGATGTTGGCAGGACAAATAAAATGCTGATCATGAAAACTGTTCTTAGGCCACATCAACCAGATATCTTGTTCATCAGATTTTGCATACTTTTTAAAAACAAAACAAAACAAGAGATGGCCCTATATTGCTCACTCGAGTACCAGTGCACTTACCTTAGGAAATCAATTGTTGCTAAAGGGAGTCAGTTGTTGCTAAGGAAGCCAGTGCTTTCTAGGGGAAGTCAGTGGTTGCTAAAGAAGTCAGTGGTTGTTATAGGAACTCATTTGAAGCTAGTGTACTCCTACAACTCGATATAAAGACCCCCAGGGACATTGTTTGAAAAAACTTGGTAGAGGACCACAAAACAATGTCACAAAACTTAAGTAAATCAAGTGTCCAAGGAAGGGTTATGATTTTAACAGTTTTGGTAGAAATCCACTAGGCAATGACACATGTCAAATATCTAAGTTTTAGGCCTTGCAGTTTCAGAGAAGAAGAATTTGGAAGAGTTTCCTATATAAGCCTATATACAATCAAGTGACACTCCAGGCAGGGTCCATTTCAACCCAGGGGTCATAATTTGAACAATCTTAATAGCAGTCCTCTAGGCACTGCTGCATGCTAAATATCTAAGCTCTAGGTTTTGTAGTTGCAAAGAAGTTTTTTAAAGTTTTTGCTATTTGTTGCCATGGCAACCAGAGTTTTGCATGGAATGGAATTCTCTGAACAATTTTGATAGAGCTTCATGCAAGGAAAATCCCTGCAAAGTTTCCATTCACAGGAGATGTCTTTTGAAGCAAAATGTTGACATACGGACAATCAGCCATCCTAAAAGCTCACCATGAGCTACAAAACTGTTTTTCCTCATTAACTTCTATTGCATCATTGGCAAATGGTCAAAATATCTCACCAGTCAAAATATCTTAAAGTTAAAACAGGTCATTCTGTTTGTTATTTGCTGAATGAAGAACATGTACACTATGGGTAAGCTTATCAGTAGTTTGTTTGTTTGGTTGAATTTTGTAACCTTTCATGGCAATTAATCCAGTATCTAATCAAGCAATATTCAAGCAGGCCACAAAATGGCTTGTTACATTTAAATGAAGTAAAAAAAACAAGGATGAAACAGCAGGCCGTTTTTTTTTGTTTTTTTTTGGTTGCAGTAGAAACCACAGTTCTGCATGGATCAGAATTCTTTTAGCAATTTTAGGTTCAAGGAACATCCCTGCTAAGTTTCAATAACATTGGCCAAGGCCTTTCAAGAGATGTCACTTAAAGCAATTGTTGATGGCACGAACGACAATGACGGACATCAAGCAGTCTCAACAGCTCACCCTGGTACTTTGTGCCAGGTGGGCTAAAAATTTAAAGCTCTCCCCCATTTTCTTTGAAATCTGAAGTACAACACATTTATTTGATGTGGCCTAGCTGTATATAGAAATAGAAGCAGATAGGTCAGCTTAACATTCCACTGTAAACAGCTATTTAGTTTTTCTAAAACTGTGCACTGACATCTGATCATTTTCTTCACCTTTTGCAGGTTTAAATATTTCAGAAACACTATTTGTCAATATTTTTGTTTTTCTAATCAAGCTGTCTAATGAATCTACATGTTCACAAGTTCACCGTATTAACAAGTTACGTTCAGGTTACAGTTACAATATTGAAACAGGGTATCAGTATCACTAAATGTATGGGAAAGTAACATGCAACACAGTTACAAAGCTTTAGAAATCATCACTTCAATCAAAATTCACTCTGAATCAGATAGTAATCTTGTGGCTGAGATTGGGTATTTTAGAAACTTAAAGCAGGCATTTCTCTGAAAGCTTTATTTTTTCCAGCAAAAGCTCATTTCTTTGATCTGGTAGCCTCTTCCTCTGCTATTTAATGAAATGCCCGCTTTGACAGTGAATTCACCATGTGAACATTGTTTTGGTCAGATAAAAACTATTGTAAGAAGCAAAGCATGGTGATCAAAAGCCCTTTCAACAGAAATCAATTACCATTTGCTGCTCCGTTATCAAAAGAAAATTCATCATGTATAAATGAGCAAATGCTTTACAGTTAATCATAACGGAATGAACAATTAACTAGTTTAAGTCAAATTTTAAAACGAAGCTATAATTTTCTTAAATTATTATTTTCAGTCTTATTTCCCAAAAGTGGGTTTTAAACAGCTTACAAAGTAAAGGTGACACATTGTGACAAATGAGACTATTTTGCTATGAAACCCAAGTATCTCTTAAACTGTTACAGAGACTTTTCAAATGCATTAATCAAGGTATCACCTCACCTTCCCTGTCCACATTCAAATTAAATTACATAATAATCCATAGTGGAATCAACTGTTTTGACAGTTTGAATTTTACATGCTTCTATGAATGTTAATGAGCCATCAGCAGACCCTTCAGATACCAGCCACCATTTTAACTGTATTTAAGTTATTTGCAAGCAGGCAGTTAACATACACAATATTCCATTTCAGACGCTCCTGTGTGCCATGCAAATCACTACAGGCATAATTTGGTATGTCATATTTGAATTCAGTTACAAGGTAACCAGCTGAGAATAGACCAAGTCCAATCAAACACCCTCAATTCCGTGCACATATAGAGGGAACCAGATTGATAGAACCCACAACCCAGTTTCTTACTAACTGCAGTCAAAAAATGCTTGAAATATGCAGAAACTTAGTTGAAAAGATACATGCTATTTACAAAAACAGAGATTCGTAAGCCTTTCAGTCAGTTATGTTGGCAGTACATATCATATTGGTACTGCCTATCTCTGTGTGGTTAACACATTACTAAAAACAGTGTCCAAGTACTAATTAACTTCCAGTAGATTCACTGGAAAAACCAAAATTTAGATGCATAATGCAAGTTAACTTTGAAATATTTGGTTATTGATTTTGCTTTGAACGACCAGCTTTTCCTTAGAACCAGCTTTTTTTCATGAAAAACACCGTGGAGCATAGTTAGGGCATGCACGTCTATATGGGAAAATACAGAAACCATCATTCCTAAAGTAAAGAAAGTGCCAACTTTCTCACTAAAAAGTCATGTCATTCAATCAGTGAGGTTTAGTGCCTGCAAGTTAATCCTAAACCATTCGACCATGGAAGCAGCTTGGGAGCAATGCAATGTGTTACAATTAAGCATTCTTTAAATGAAGCTGGTAGTACTTTATTTGGCAACATCTCATTTTTTTAATTACATTTAAATTCTGCACCATTTCAACTTCAACAATGAAATTAAAAATAATTCATCTGTACAACATTTTGTGAGTCAAATAACCAAGAGTCAACTTGAGAGCAAAAGCAAAGGCTGCCATCAATGACACATGACATTCAAAAAAACTGTCCATTAAAATGAGTTAGATTGCCAAAACCCTGAATCGCCCACAATATCCCGGAAACATATAAAACAAGACTTCAAAAATCAGAATTCTTGCATTCAGTCCCTTTTGTCAAAATGCATCACAGATTGTTTTTATAGAACAATCATTTTTTGAATACATTTTACAGGTCTTACTGAAGGTTTTATATCTACACCAACTTTACTGTCGATAGAACTCCATTCAATGGAAGCAGACAAAAATATGAAATAAATCTAAGCAGTTAAACCAAGACACTGCTCCATCTGGGACATTGAAAGGGCTTTGTGAGGACAGAAGCATGTGAGTGAGGCTTACGTTTCATACTACCATGCGCATTATTATCTCCACCGTGACTGTGGCGTCTCTGACCTCTTGTTCCGCTACTTGTTGCTGACTGGCTCCTTGTAACTTTATTTGGAGACTGGTTGTTGGCTTGGTTCTCACTTTGAGGTCGATTAGATGTTGTCGATGATTGGAGATGACGCAATGACTGACTGCTACCCGATCTATCACTACCTTCTAACTGTAAAACAATTCACTCTTGTATTTAAAACCGTATGACAGACTGAACAAACATTTAACAATAATTCCACAGAAGTTAATAATTATGTCATGTACAAGAACACACAATAAATCTGGGTACATAGAGGAGTTAGCTATTGTACATCTCAAAAGATCTTGATCACAGGTAGCTCAGTCCTTAAAACTGAAGACATGAATAAATATCCTTTTAAGAACTATACCTGTAAGCAATATCTGACATTATTCTTGTAATTCTAAGACAGTTTTGGGTAAGCTAATATTGTCCCCAACATGTGCTTTCTCTATGGGATATGCAAGAGAACTAGCTTTGCATACAATGTCTTAATGTTAATTGACAATAACTAATTCACTCTTTTGCAATAAACTAATCACCCTGTCTTGTACATTTAATGCTTGGTATATAACTACTGTCTTTCTTTCTTACTTTATGTAGATATAAATGGTTTGGCATCGAATACTCATTCTAGGGTATCCGTGGTGAGCTCAAATACAAAACTACTAATCTCAAGCCACATATCTCAGGTTGATCTATAAAAATTATCTTCGTAATTCTATGACCCTAACCAATGGTTACAAAGTACGCCATAATTGGGCTCCAATTGAAATGACCGACTCTTTTGTACTAGGTTTTTTTGTGACATCAACGATGTCTATGTACTCAGTCAATGTAAAACTTTCACCATCAGTCTGATTTTTATTCCTGTCTACATTATGGAAGAAGGAATATGGAATTCTT
>JAFMSR010000001.1:23552489-23652489 GCA_022818135.1 Saxidomus purpurata | reverse complement strand
AACCTGGTTGTAGGCTACACTCCTGAATCTAAACTGTTATAATTTAGAAATACAGGTAATTACTGATTCAGTCAAGATAACTAATCAACTAATCTTTTAACTTCATTACGCTAGTACTGATCAATATCAGTCTTTTCAAGAACCGCCAAACTAACCCACTTTTAACATATCCCAGGTTTCATTTTGTAGCTTGATACTGAAAAATCCCAAACATTTCTCCCCACTCATATTTTCAAAGTCTAAAATAAACACTTGAAATACTTCAGTCTTTTCAGTGTACTACAGTAATCCATTGCCAAGAAGTATGTCAAAGTGTCAGAGTACACTAATTAAACCAAATGTGAATATTCTAATTTTAACACTGATCTACGATTGTCTACTGTAATAATTATATTAGTCAAAAGTTGCGGAGGTTTTAAAAAAAAATCAAATGAGTCACTACCGTTCTAATAAATTAATAAAGTGTATTTTAGTACTGGCACTTAAAAAAAAAAAGTCCTTAATTTTGAAATATACTTTCCTTTTGTAACAGATCTGAAAGCCTGTCAGAAATAACTAACAAAATAGGAAAGCTCTATATATGTGATGTCTCTGCCTAGTTCAGTCATGGACCACTAAAGACTCAAAGGTTAACATTATTCAAACATGCTGCCATGTAGGCAGGTGAGACACTACAGTACAGAGTTATTGAGGCTCAAAATAACTCCTATTCATTTAAAAGCAATCAACATTGACTTGCATGTGTATTGTTACAATAGCATCATCACTGATTCATTTCACACATTACCATACTTCATTCAGTTAGATCATTACATGTACACCCACATTGCCATTCTAGGGTACATTATTAATTGCTGAAAAAAAACCCAACTTTCTGAGCACGACTCTACAAATTGACCAAACTTTATCTTTTATTTTTGGGTCGTTAATTTTTTGTAGTAGTTCCCTGATAAATAAAACATATTCATAAACTGATTCAATAGTTGTTTGATCGCTAACAAATGTGCTCAGAAAGTTCTATGTCTTAAGAGCGATGAAACACTGCAGTACTCAAGCAAACATCATTAACAGTTTTGGCATTTTCATATTCTGTAATTATTTCTTACAGAATAATATCTTCCCATTTCAAGTGTATATACTAAATAGAGAATATGTACCAAAGAAGTAAATGTTGGCACTGCAGCATAGGATTGATGGGATATGTTATTAATGTTTAAATGGATATACATGAAATATGCAATATCTAGTAGATATTTTTGTATGACAAATGACAAATAACATGTACATGTTACATGTGATATACACAGTGATATGTACTCTAATCAAAGCTGTTAATACAATAATTTGTGCTTTTTTCCCTCCCTACTTCAAACTACGAGCATATACTGTATTTTCACCACACATCGATAATTCAAAATTTGATGTTTTCTTCATAAACTTTTTACACACTACCATTTTAAATTGTCTATATAAAAAGAAGCATTAAATACACTTAATCAAAATAATAAAACAACAGAAACTCTTATTATACATCTTGCATACTTCGCAAAAATTTGATGCACTTCACTTTCAAGTGAAATGCACTCAAACTTTATTGTTTTTCTTCTTTTCTATATCTGACTTTACATCTCCCATAATGCACTACCTTTGTACCCATGATAATAAAGTCAATATTGTAGAAATGCTGATGAGTATGTTAGAGATATAACTAGTCGGCAATCAAACACGTCCATGTTATTTGTCATGCAATGGAATCTAGCTGCAACAGCTGTTGTTATATGGAACAACTTGCCGGCATTGCTGTTCTTTTGTTTTATTTTAAATCTGGTTTCTAGTTCATTCAGTATATTGTATTAAATCTGGTTTCTAGTTCATTTAGTACATTGTATGGTATGCAATTCTAACTTCTGAACTCCTTTGATTAAATTTCATTGTCACTGTCTGAAGAATGAAACTCCAAAACCAAAATTTTAGCTGACAGTGACAGAATTTCTAGCAGACTCTTACTGAATGATTGCAATGATTCATACATACAAAAATTTATTGATAACAGTTATGTGTTATGATGCGCTTCACTATTCAATAATACAATACAGACAAGGATCAAGTCTATGGAATAAACCAATCATTATAATGTATATAAGCAATTTCAGACAAATGCCTGGCAACTGTTCCCAGAATTAGCTATGGTAAATGAGGGATCTATGTCAAACTGTTGTATCTTCTCTAGCCACAAGCACTTGCAACAGTTTCACACAACACCCTCCGACTGAAGAAAAGCGGTTTTGAATGGGATGAGCAGGTAGGTGTATTATTTTTTCAATCAAAGTACAGAAAGGTGGAGATCACAAACACCAAATGTAAAACATAAATAGTCAAGTCTCTGTAAAAACCAGAAAACTGCAGAACAAATACACTGCATGAATGTGTGAACCAACGTGGCTTGTTTTACCTATCCGTTTTGTATCGAGAATATCTTTGGGCGAATCTTTGTATGGCTTTAATTCATTCTCCTCCAAGCCCATATTGATCCATCTATCCTTCATAATATTCTGATGAAAAACGAACATCAGTTTAAGTTCACATGAAACAATTTTTTACACAGTGCTTGTCGTTTGCTTGGTGAAACTATACAGATGTACTTGAGACTGCTTAAGAAGGCTATAATTTCATCGTCAAAAGCAGAATTTCTGTAAGAGGTTGCTTCATAAACACATTTTACCAACCTCTGTTCTTAAATTCACATGTAAAACTTTGAAAAGACACAAAACATAAAGTTACAGCAGTATCAAGTTAACAATCTGTAGAATTTTTCCTAGCCAACACACCAGAAATACAACCATTGTTTCTTTGTGCAAATGACCATCATTTTCAAAATTTTGTTGCCAAGTCACACAAATCCAAAATTTGAGCAAATTTAAACTGAAACAATGTTTATATATCCAGTATTGACATGATGCAAGTATCTAAGCTGCTCAGGGCTCGTATGTAGTGCACAACAACACAAGGAATCCGCCATTCTAGGTCATGCATCCATATTTACTCACTATCAGAGCTGCCTTTGATCAAGTAAATTTTTTTTGTAGTTATAGAACATTTTGTTTCAAGCGAAAGAGAAAAGGAATCATGCAAATGATAAACTTCCATTTTTCGTTTTTGTTTTCATTCAAAGGACTTTGAAAGTGATACTCCATCTGCGTGTTATGTTTGCAAATGGAGTATCGCTGCTACCACACTACAAGCATGCATGACCCTTAACAGTCAGATCAGCGCCACTGAGGACTACAGGGATTTATGTTACCTATGCGAATGGGGTCTAACACATCTGAGAACGTTTCTATAAATGGCTTGAGTTCATCCTCCTCCAATCCTATATTAATCCACTTCTCCCTCATTATATGCTGTAGGCAGATAGAGGCACAAAAACACAAGATGATTAATATCACACAGGACTATTACATAAACAGTAGTGCTTGTTGTCAAATATGGAAATATATTAGTTTCGAAGTAAATAGATAAGTTTTAAAGTCCCAGGCAATTCTAATTTGTTAATGCAATAACCTAACCAAAAAGGGTACGGTCAGACAGGGCAAATTAATCTTTGCCCTTCTATTTCTGAGCCTGAACAGTGCAGAATACGCACTAATCCTTGCACTACCACAATAGCTGAGTTTGCAATTAATAAAATTCTGTTAACAAAATTCTAATATCAGAGAAAAAGTAGTCTTTGAACTTAAAAAAAAAAAATCATTAACCTAGTGGCCTTTCCTTAATCCTGTTAGTGCTTTGAGGAACAGTTAATTAATGGATCACAATTACTCTGGAAAAGGGACAGGACTGCCTGCCTGCATACATCTAAGAGGAGAATCCTTCCCTTTTAGTATAACAGATAATTAAATATTGTAAAAGGTTTTACATAATGTCCTTCATATTCACCAAGCAAGACCGTGATTATGAGAGCTGTGATGATCATGATGATAATCAACTACAATCATTGAAAACTCACACCTTTATCTTTTTAACAAATACAACCAAATAGTTTATCATTTTGACAACAGCCCACTAAAAGTTAATTATAACCAACTACGTCTTCTACACTTGTGTCACATATCATTTTAATTATTTGAATGAAAGTTATCTATTTGTTTACACATATCACCTACTAGCCCCCCAGGCTAATTTGAACTGTTACATTCAAGGTCTGAATAAACCAAGCAATCAGTCTGTATCGGTCACTTGCTGCACTCCATCAGTGTGAAACTGACCGCAGAAATAACGCTTCAAACCAACCGTAATCTAACCATTGAAATATATATATCAGAAATTCTTTCTTTAAATAGACAGGTACACTCTCTGCTTTTAAAATATACAAAGCATTTACATAATTATGATATCATGACACTAACTTAAACATTGATGACCTTGATGTTAAAAATCCTAATCAACTTTCTAAGTTTGGTATTTAGATTTTCTGAAAACATAAAGTAGTAGTATGCATTGGTAAGGGCAATAGTATGCTCTATTACAAGACTGTGTAAAAACATGGGATAGGTATATATTGTAGTTACTATTTGAATATTTCCAACCTGAATATTTGTGGTTTACAGTAGACTGTGTCCTAAATGGTCTCATGTTATCAATAATGACAACTCATGTCAAAATAATTATCGCCAATTATCTTATCAGTGTACACAATTGTGGTGTAAAATTACTTTTATCTCATGTACAACACATCTCAATTACATCATTGTGAGATTGTCATCAATTTGTGCCCCATAGTCAATCAAACGTCTGGTTCAAATATTTCATTAACAAGGGCTGTCAGTAGACAGCGCGCTCGACTATTCTCAGTGATTGACAATATAAAATAATATCCATCCTGGAGGATATTGTTAAAGTGTAGTTAATAACAGGAACTTGTAAATAGAAAAGAGTGTAAATAAAAAAGGCTTGTTGAATGGTCAATAGTAAGAACATTATAATAAGATAATAGAAATTAAGGCATATTGTATCATTAGAAAAACATGTACAAGCATACATAAAATAACAAAGATGGAAAAATAAGAAATGAGAACTGACTGTAAATGAGTCTCTAAAGGGGATAATTATGTCAAAATGCTTGATACAGTTACCTCCTCCTGTACACAGGTTCGGATCATGATGGTGAACAAGTGTGCAAAGTTTGAAAGGCATATGTCAATGGACTTTGAAATTGGATACCCCAAAGGATTGCTTTAAAACTGAAGAAGTTCGTGTACATAAACCTTGCAAACAAATAAAAAGAGATATTGTTCTTGAAGTTCCTCCACTGTGCTGACCATTGTATGAAGTGTTTGAAATCCAACTTGTGTTTTAAAATGCTCCAGACAGGGAAAAGTAACAAAGGGCAATAACACGTAATTAGTCAAGATGGAGTTATGGTTCCTGTGCACTGCACTCCCTCTCACTTGCTTGACCACTGTATGAAGTGTATTCAATTCCAAACAGAAGTTTTCAAGTTAGCTCCGGACAAGGAAAAGTAACAAAAGGGTAATAACTCTGTAATGAGTCAAGATGGAGTTATGGTTCCGTGCACGCACTTCCTCTAAATGTACTTGACCATTGTATGAGGTTGTACTGAATTCCAACTAGTAGTTTTCAAGTTATGCTTGGACAAGGAAAAAGTAACAAAGGGCAAAACTCAGTAAATATTCAAGATAGAGTTATAGTTATTGTACACTGCACTTCCTCTGAGTGTGCTTGATCATTGTATGAAGTTGTATTGAATTCCAACTAGTAGTTTTCAAGTTATGCTCCGGACAAGGAAAAGTAACAAAGGGCAATAACTCTGTAATTAGTCAAGATGGAGTTATAGTTCTGTGCCTGCACTTCCTCTCAATGTGCTGACCATTGTATGAAGTGTATTGAATTCCAACCAGTAGTTTTCAAGTTAGCTCTGGACAAGTAAAAAGTAACAAAGGGCAATAACTCAGTAAATACTCAAGATAGAGTTTGTTCTTGTACACTGCACTTCCTCTGAGTGTGCTGATCATTGTATGAAGGTATTGAATTCCAACTAGTAGTTTTCAAGTTTGCTCGGACAAGGAAAAAGTAACAAAGGGCAATAACTCTGTAATTAGTCAAGATGGGTTATGGTTCTGTGCACTGCACTTCCTCTCAAGTGCTTGACCATTGTATGAAGTTGTATTGAATTCCAACTAGTAGTTTTCAAGTTATGCTCCGGACAAGGAAAAGTAACAAAGGGCAATAACTCGTAATTAGTCAAGATGGAGTTATAGTTCTTGTGCACTGCACTTCCTCTCAATGTGCTTACCATTGTATGAAGTTGTATTGAATTCCAACTAGTGTTTTCAGTTATGTTTCGGACAAGGGAAATGCAACAGACCGCCCGACCGACCGACCGACCGACCGACCGACCGACCAACCGACCGACCGACCGACCAACCACCGGGTGACTCCTATATACCCCCCTAAACGGTTTTGGGGGTATAAATATCTGAGGTAGTACGCAAACTTTAACATAAGTTCTAAGTAAAAAAAGGGGCATAATATTGTAAAAAAGCTTGATACAGTGACCTCCTCCTGTACACAGGTTGAGATCATGATGGTGAACAAGTGTGCAAAGTTTCAAAGCCATATGTCGATGGACTTTGAAATTATCTGAGGTGGTACGCAAACTTTAACGTAAATTCTAAGTCGAAAAAGGGGCATAATTCTGTCAAAAGCTTGATACAGTTACCTCCTCCTGTGTACAGGTTGGGGGCATGATGGTGAACAAGTGTGCGAAGTTTCAAAGCCAGATGTCAATGGACTTTGAAAATATTTGAGGTGGTACGCGAACGTTAACGTAAATTCTAAGTCAAAAAAGGGGCATAATTCTGTCAAAAAGTTTCAAAGCCAGATGTCGATGGACTTTGAAAATATTTGAGGTGGTACACAAACTTTAACGTAAATTTTAAGTCGAAAAAGGGGCACAATTTTGTCAAAATGCTTGATACAGTGACCTCCTCCTGTGTACAGGTTGGGGGCATGATGGTGAACAAGTGTGCGAAGTTTCAAAGCCAGATGTCAATGGCCTTTGAAAATATTTGAGGTGGTATGCAAACTTTAACGTAAATTTTAAGTCGAAAAAGGGGCATAATTTTGTCAAAAAGCTTGATAGAGTTACCTCGTCCTGTGTACAGGTTGGGGGCATGATGGTGAACAAGCGTGCGAAGTTTCAAAGCCAGATGTCAATGGACTTTGAAAATATTTGAGGTGGTACGCAAACGTTAACATAAGTGGTTACGCCGATGCCGACGCTCAGGTGACTAGGATAGCTCTCCTTATTCTTTGAATAGTCGAGCTAAAAACCATGTATTCATTGTAGTTTCATTAATTATCCTTAATATAATTAAATAAGAAACATCCAAGTCTTACTGTCAGGATGTGTACATATTAACCTAAAATCTGTATAGAACAGGTCTATATTGGCCCCATTACATGCGTCATTAAATTAAAGGAAGTGTAACACACTTCATGCATAGCCTCAAAATTGATGAGAACAACTGCTTGTGTTATGCAAAATCCCCAATTGATAATTGATTTACCAGACTTAGACAGGTACTACTTCCAGAACAAACATTATCTTATGTAATCTGCAAGTGGTGGTAATCGAAATAATAAATGTTGCAATAAAACCCAGATTCTAAAGATAATAAGACTGTTAACAGATGCTATAAATAGCCATAAACCCACAAGTCAGTCTGAGTTTCATAACTTTTACTTACTACTTACAGCCTTAAAGGCAAGTAAATAAGGAGCTGATTACAGGGCAATTAACAGATTCAAATACTTTCAAATTTACAGCAAAACCATTTCATTTCAAGACATGTTCGATAATGTTTACACCAGACACAGTATCGATAAAGCAATGACTTACCTCTAAACTAGCTCGTTTAGTAGGATTTAACACTAAAAATCTTTTTAATAAATTTTCACAGTCTGTTGACATATAAAAAGGTATTCTGTATTTTCCTCGTAACACTCTTTCTCTTAATTCCTGGAAAAAAAGAAAACAGTATATATGGCAAAGTTCTAGCAGAATTTTAACAATGAATTTCAGACTTGATAACCTGTCATTAACAAAAAATCATGAAACTTCTAGACTTCAATTTTACCTTTTTCATTAAAGCCACCTCTCACAACAGATATCTTGCTAGTTTTAAGTGCAATTCCACCAAGCTCAAATACGTAAATGGCTCAAATGCATGTTTGTACTACTCAACAACCGGTTATGTTTCACCAAATAAACAAGATACTGTCACTGACACAAACTAATAGTATTTCTTTTCTCATTATAATGAAGATACTACTATTTTTACAGATTCTACAGCTAAACAAAGTGTGACATAGTTAGTAACAATTACTGCACTCAATTAGGACCGTTGGGCCACAAAGACCAATCCAGATTTAGAAACAAACTATCAACTGATCAAGCAGAGATGTCTCACAATGGCCATTCAATGGAGTATTCAACACAACAAAACTAAATGTTCAACACATCAAAGTTCAAACCTCTAGAAAGTCTCACTCAGGACTGTCTGTTTTGATTTCAACTCTTAAAATACATTAACTATAAACTTACCTTTAAATTTTGCCCATCAAAAGGTAAAGATCCACTGACTAGTGTATATAAGATAACTCCTAAGCTCCAAACGTCTACTTCAGGTCCATCATATTTTTTGCCTGTAACATAATAACTCAAAATATACAACAATCCAAACCATTTCTCAACATTTCTATAAAATTAACTATATTTCTCACTGATTTCTTTTCATCAGCATCAAAACATGTTAGCATGAGGTCATTATTTCATTTTTCTATTCAATATAACTTTCACCTTTTATATTGAACAGAAAATTCTACACCTTTAAAATTCTTGAATCTAAGTTTGTCTGCAAGATGCAAAATCTCCACTTTTTAAATATTCATCACCTTAAATATTACTGTCTGTTATGCAGCACCACTTTGTATGACGTCGAGTTTCACGACTTAAAAGTGAAATGTGCAACACAAAGTTTGTAAATGACCAGTCAGCCATTTATGTACCAACTCCAGGCTAAAACACTAGGAAAATATTCTGTAAATTCTATCATTCCTATAAAGTTTCATGAGTGTAGGTCAAAGATTTATCAAAGTTTAAGGTTACAGGTTCAGTTGGGCAGCCTTGAACCCAGCCAAGAATGACACAAACATAACACTGCTTCAAATCTCTTTAAAAGTACTAATACTCCCTGAGGTAGTAGTAAACTACAAACCCTGAAAAAGCTCTGGAGCTGCATAAGGCGGACTACCACAGAATGTATCTAATTTGTTCCCAGGTACAAATTCGTTACTGAAGCCAAAATCGGCAATTTTGATGTTCATATCTGCATCTAGCAACAGATTTTCAGCCTGCAAATTCAAAATAATGCTTAATTACTACTTTCTTATGTGCAATAAACAATTAATTGAGTTTATTTATAGAACAGTATTTGCAGATGTAAGATTACTCTTATAGCCTTATAGCATGCCAGGATTAAATTATTTATAGCTGCATATAAAAACATAACAAGCTTATGTATAGCCTACTTACAATATCACAAATAGGCGAAAACAGGTTTTACAAATCTCCAATCCAGTTTCCAAACAACCCTAAATAATCTTTGCAGTTTTGCATACAAATGAAATGTATGGTATCTATACTGTACTGAGTCTTTTTACAATCAGTGTGAAATCAAAATTATTGGTTTGTAAGAAAAGTCACTATTTCCAATGATGTAATGTCACCTGCACTATTATATGAACCACTGTACAAACAGTATCTTTAAGTTACCTTCAAATCTCTATGAACTATATTCTTTTGATGACAATACTGAACAGCTGATATAATCTGCAAACAAAATGATTCAGAAATTACTTTAAAAACACACTGCAAATTAAATTTTTTAATATGTCTGTCAATTTTCAACTCTAAGAATGACATTTATCTTGAACATATCTGACCAAACATGGTGAATATTTGCGAAATGTTTTTCCCCCAAATCCTTTGAGCCATACAAGAAATAAAGAGCAAATAAGTTTTTTTTTTTCCAATTTGACAGACATCCATGGCAGAAACATTGCAAAATATGGATGTGGCTTTTATAAGAATTTCACATGATAAAGTTTAATGA
Source organism: Saxidomus purpurata (assembly GCA_022818135.1). NCBI lineage: Eukaryota > Metazoa > Mollusca > Bivalvia > Venerida > Veneridae > Saxidomus > Saxidomus purpurata. The sequence goes on along the minus strand of JAFMSR010000001.1, from coordinate 23,642,293 downwards.
AGCTCAAAAACAAAAAACGTGAACTATTTCTGTTTGATTAAAAGCTTCATTACTGAGGCAGTAGTTTCAATCAAGCACCATAAAACAATGATGGTGCATCTCACTGCACAAGTCTATAAACAAAACCCTACAAAAACAGCCTTATAGGAAATCAATGCTTAAAAGCCAAGCCATGTACTTAATCAATAGATTGTGGTAAAACCACCTGCTCATAGCATTAAATTATCACTACTAGCTTCACAAATGGACAAAAGTACTAGCAAAATATCTGAAGAAAAGTTATGCCTATGATTGCTCTCTCTTTCAATGAAGAAAATGTGCTAAGATGGTCTACAAACTGTTATCAATATTCCACACCTTTCCAGATGCTTCTATTACACAATGAGGTGCACTGTCCAACTGTACTAAGCAGTAATCACCTTTTTGCAGAGTTGCTACTAAAAGGAATATTATTCTTCTGCAGATACCATATATACTCATTACAATAAAGGAGAAACTAACACTTTGCCATACTATATTTAAATGTTTGTATCTTATCATATATTAGGGCTTTATCGTTGGTACCTGTTTCCCATATGACCAACGTCACCAGAAGAGGTTAGTTATTTTAGGTTTCGGAGGATAGTGCAAGATACAGAAAGCGTCCCGATTCCAGAGACACCCCTGGTTCTTATACATGCCAGGTGTATAGCACCCATACATGGGACCTCGGTTTTAGTCTCATCCGAAAGACTGTTAGTAATTTTAGTTGGTCAGCCCCAGGAACCGAACCCGCTACCCCGAGATTACAAGTCTCGTGCTCTACCGATTGAGCTATCCGGGCTGATGTTTGTATCTTGCATCTGACAACTAAATAAATGCCAACGGAAGTGTCTCTGTCATGCCTCAAGAGTGCAAAACAACAGAATAAACAACTAATTAGCCACATACTGAAGCAGCATTAATAATTTGAAATCTTAGAACTTGTTGTAAGAGTGAGAAAGATGAGAAATGTAAAGGCATTCATTTATCTTCCTCATCTTTCACTCAAATGCTTTAAACCTTCATACTTGCTGCTTTATTGTGACCTCCTTCCTAGAGAAAGTCATTAAAGCCAACCTCAAGGCTTCTTTCCACAAAGATTCAATAAAATGCAAGCAATTTCGTCAAGAATCAATCTGCCCGAGACATGGCAATATTGACGCTATAATAAACGCAATAACAACCTATTTTTCACTGTCTTGGACCATTTTCTTTGTGCTATAGTAATTTACATTCAAATCAAACATGTCTAACAGTTGAAATGGTACATGAACTGCTACTTAAAATGGCCACAAACAAATTTATGTATTAATTCTACAAACGCCTAATGAAAGTTTCAAACATTCCAGCAAGACACTGTAAAATATTATTAGGCATTGTAAAGTAAAAATCATAAAATTGTTGCAATAAATGGTCTTAAAGTAACCATGAAGCAGTTCCGAGAAATTGCCACTGTTTCTTCCCTACTGAATTTCAACAGCAGGTATCTATGACAGCAAGTAATTATTTCATTATAGTTTTGTGTAATAAATTTTCTTCACAAAGGCTTGTTTCAACCATTTCAATTACCTAAACGAAAACTAGTCGTTGCTATGAAAAGGAACCCTTTTTTGTAAACCTCTCAGGGTTGGTAATAATGTTGTTAACTGGAAATAGCATTGAGTACTGCTAGTTACAAAAGATATTTAAAGATGAACTCTTTAATTTTTTCGATATCAAAAGAAAAGACTAACATTTTTGTATATATTCTTACCTATTTGATGCCCGAAAAATGACACCTTACAAAAATCCTTAAGTGAAACTTTTTTGTCTGTACTTATATTAACCCTCACTGGTGATGATGTGAATTGGCTTTTTTTTAAAATAAACACAACTATACTTAGTTGTCATCTGCTTCAAACAGTCACTTTTTTTTCATCTGTTTGCTAATTGCTGACCACAACTTTACAAATGACTCTGACATAGGCAACCTAACATAGACAAGTCTTTCCAAGATACTTGAAGGGAAAAAGGAATAATTAAATCCAGACCGATAGTTGCTTTAAACCACGGCAACCTGTCATAGATTTAGATTCATGGGTTCAAGCCCTCTTGCTGACCATGTGTCCAATACAGTGGAAACATGACCACCAAATACTTTTCATCTGACTTGTTTAGAATTGTGCCATTTTTGTAATAAATCCACCGACATATACAGAAGTGTAAATGCCAATAGTTCACATATAAAAATAACTGCTACACATACTGAACTATTTCCAACTAGAACACTGCAAATGTTAGACTGTCTGGTAACCAGAGCAACTCAAAACTGGATTATTCATTTACAGTACTTAACCTCAGACAAAAAAACTCTCACATCTAAAGCCCAATCATAACAAATTAACATTTTCCACATCATGAATTAATATAAACAATTTTTGTATGAGTAAAATATTTAAGTTTCTGTTATTAACTATTATCAGCAGTAAGATTATTTCAAACTTTAGAGCACGGCATCAATACACAAGACATTGTTACCTGTCTAAATTTGGCTCTAGCTTCTTTTTCTTTCATTCTACCATGAGCTACTAGGTAATCAAATACTTCCCCTGCAACAAACATTTATAAAACACTTCAATATTCAGACAGTAGCAATTAACTAAAGCAAAACCACAGATCATACATAGCAAAAGATATTTCAGCTGAAAGCTATATTTCAAATAGTTTTTTTTTCACTCATACTTTATTTCATACATGGGCTCCCCATGACAGTACCCATTCTTGTTCCCAGGATTGTCCCAGTTGATAAGCAAACAGTCTGCACCATAATCACACTGCATTGATAGTGTAAGTTTATCATAGTCTACACTAGTATGTGGTTCTACCAGATAAGCTTGTAGGAAGTGATTCAATCATGCAGTGTTTTCAGTAAAAGATTAGTGCTTGCGCATCAGTGTTCAAAGTGACCATAACATAAATCTTACAATTTTCTGCTGCTGTCTATTTGTCTTTCATCTGTTGACATATTTTCATACTAACAAGTGGGATAGATTTCTTCCTATACACTCTGGTATACAAAACACTGTTAATAAATCAGTTCTCCACAATTATGGACCAAACTAGACTTCTGAACAGCTATTAACTTTGGATATACTCTTTCCACTTATTTTGTAAGACCAAGTCTTGCATATTTCTTCAATATGCATGGATTCCTACATTTCTCATAGTTACATACACATTCTCTTTCATGACTCCCATATGGATCATCCTACTTAGTACTTGGCCTCAATAATCAACACAGAACATTCATATGTGATTGTATGTTGTTTTTTTTGGAAATCATCAATTCATCATCATCCTTACCATCATTATCTTCAAAACTAAGAACACGGATACAATAATTTCATACACTTACCCCCACTTGCATATTCAATTACAAGATATAACGTCTTTTCTGTTTCTATAACTTCAAACAGTTTTACTGAAATACACAATATGCATTAAATACATACATTAAACATTTGAATGTCTCATCAGCAAATATTGAAAAGTTAAAGAGTGGTTTTATTTCTCACAAATATTATCTTTATAGTCTTAAACTGGACTGGAGAGAGTTTCCTATAAAACTCTGATTACCTATATATTATACTGGCAAGAGTTTCAATGTTTACTGTCCAAACAAAACTTCTGAAAGCAGCATAAATACAGGGAAGGTAACTCCATAGAGACTGGTTAGAGATAAATCTGTAACTCCTCAAGGTTCCTTACTTTAATGATCAAACAGGATTTTATAAGGGGCGCAATTAAAATGTAGTCTTAAACTTTAAACATTCAAAAAAAGAAAGCTTATAAAATTTCAAGAAAAAACACCAAATATGCCATACTATCTTACAAGAAACTTTTTAAAAACTCAGACCTAATGAACAGAAACTAAGAACAGAAACAAAGACATTACACAATTCACTCTAAATACAGTTATACCTAACAACACATCTTGTGTCTGATGAGGTGTGAAGAAAGACATAAAACAGGAAATGAGTTCGGAAAGATCAGCACATTTAAGACCTTTTGCATTAGGTTACCTTACATGTATCTAGACTGTTTTTCTTTTACTTCAGCTCAAGAAAGTATTGTGTCAGGAAGATGAAATATTAAATTTCCAATTAAGAGAAACTAATTTAGAGTAAAATGTTGGTGCAAACAACCTTTCACTGTACTGAAAGTGTTTTTCTTTGCCATTCCTATAACTGACACAGCTTATAAATATATAACTAATAATCCATGACTATAACTATCTGATATTGACAATCATACACAAAGTATGGACCAAACCTTTTATTTATACTTACCTATATTAGGATGGTCTAGCATTTTCATTATTCTTACTTCCCGAAATAACTGAAAAACAAATCGATGTGTTAGTATTTTGTGCCAAAGTTCGTTTCGTTTATAGAAGTTTACTAACTGCACTGCAAACATTATAAATCAATGACGCATTACACAAACCAGGAAGTTAATCTTAATGCCAACTGTACACACAAATGAATCAATGACAGTTCAGAGAGATAACAATGCATATGAGTTGTCACATTTACAGGTTTGCTGTGTCAACTACAGGTAGGATTTTGTAATAATTTGGAAAGCTTATTGATTTAATGTGCTTTTACTTAAAATCCACTTTAATTTCTACATATACATGTGGGTTAAAACCATATTTTTGTTTTAACTTTAACAATGATCTTTCATTAATATAGGTCAAAAACACAAAAATAAAGTTTGTATAGGTATCTTGCCTTATAGCCGATTCAATTTTAACACTTGCAAATAGTTATCCCAACTGAGGACATTAAAATGAAAAAAAATATCAGCAGATGTATGACCTTTTGCATTTTTACCTTTTGGAGACTGGATGGGTTGAGCTGTGTTTTGTCTATGATTTTTATGGCAACCTGAAATGAGAAAGAAACCCATGAATCACATACACCTGGTACAGTAAGTATAAATCATGGTTAACTTTAAAAACTGAAAGTGTACTGATTCACGAAAACAACCTTAGGAGCCATAGCTGTATCATATGAAAGAAAAGAAAGTCAGTTGATCTCGTACATCAATACAAGTGTACATATGAAAGATGAGAATATATTTTAAAACTTCCAAGTGCAAGGTCACTCATTGCTACAGAAATTAAATAATCATTTTGCGTCTATCAAAAGAAATTCAATTGCTATTGGCAGATAGCCTTTCTTAATTTCTGACTCCACAAAACGGCATTCTATTCTCACTTAACTTATAAAAACATCCTGAGGGAAGTATGCTGGGGCTCAGTGAATAATCTAGCCCTGCGTCCTGCGTCATAGACGCACAAAAAGCAAAGGACGCAAAATTTGAAATATGGGGTGGGCCTTTAGGGCGCAAGCATGTGAAAAGCGAGACTTGGGTATATGCTCGGGCAGTTTGTATAAAAAGAATATGAGGTCCCCGGACTTGCGTTTCCTGAAGAATTTTCGCATGAAATCGTAAAAGCAATGGGGCCCCCCCCGGGTGTAAAATCGCGGTATTTAGAGTGGTGTTTCAGACAGCTAACAGGACATTAAATTAGAATTATTTTCCGTGAAAATTGTATACACGTATATTTTACTTTTGTACATTTATTAAATTCGAAAATATTTGCCGACCGGGCGTACATTTGTATAGCTGATAGTGCATAACCCCAAAAAAACTTACTGATATAATACATTGTCTATTCCAAACTAGTTTTTATAATTCCAAAATAATCAGACTTGTCACTACCTGTCAACATATTCGGTCTTTTAATGCCACGTGCTTCGCTTGGATCAAACAAAACTCAGCGTCGGCGTACGTGCTTTGATCTCGTAACATCTGCGGCTTTATGAGTAAAAAGAAGTCGCTGTTCGACAAAGGAAATTCTTTAAAAGTAAATACATTGTAAAAGAAAATTTTTACATAGAAAAATCGGCTTGAAGCGCGCGCGATTTTGTTATAAACATAACGTTATTTTAAATAAAGAATGTTGGAACTTACAAATGTTAATTAAGTTAATTGAAAATACTTTTCGCATTCACAAATTATCAAACGTTACTCAATCAGTGGTGTCACATAGCTCGAGATTTCAAAGTTGGCGTAGTTAGTTTGCCATCCTTTATGAAGCTCGTATTTTTCACACCTACCGCGACATTCGCCAGTGACAACTGCTAATTGGAGAATAAACCTCGACTAATTACAGCAGATTTTTAACGGAAATAAATATTTTACATCTACGTAAAAGGTTATTAATATTTTCAGTAACTCAATACTTTTAGAAACAATTATATTTGAAAAAAAAAAAAACACATCACGGCGGCGTTTCGCAGTGGGGATGTCCGATTCTATTTTCTGGGACTCATTATTTCATAGCTGGGACTCATTGTTTTGAAAACTGTGCGTCCCAGGGACTCATATAAATCAAAACCTAGATTATTCACTGCTGGGGCTACTACACACAAAAAATGCCCAAATTCTTCCAATTCCATTGTATGTGAAATGCTTTTATGCATACCTATGTTCAATCAACCAGTTAAAACTGGGACCACAGATGAGTCATATTTCATATAAATCTTTACTATTGGTTTAATTTTCACAATCCATAAATATCTATCTATTAGGTCCATTTGATAATGTTCATGTACATTGTTTCATGGAGGCCTAACACATTCAATTTTAATGAATGTAACCCCTGTTGACACATTATACTGTCAGTTACTGTGCATACATTACTACTGTCTGTGAATTTGTCAATGACAAGACACATTTAGAATTTTACATCAAAATTAAATATGGGGTTGATTCATGCAAGTGAAAGGTCTCTTGCTCATAATGCTGTAAAATCTGCAATGTCACAGAGTATCGTATTTCTGAATAATTAACCCCGCGCATGAGAGTATCTTCGCCCTCTGTCCATCTGCCCTAGCCTCCTGGCAGCCCAAAACACTTTTAGAATTTTCATCTGACACCTGAGTCTAAAGCTGTGTGAGTTTGAGGCAGTGTGGTGTCATTACACAATATTATTACAATACTGCATATAAATAGAGAACACTTGAGCATACAATGTATGTCACTCAAACTTGGTATGCAAGTTTGTAATGACTAGAAGAACATCCCCGCCTTTATTCAAGTCAGTATGTCAAAGGTAAAGTGTCAAAGTGAGAAGTGAAGTCTTGTCCTTGCCATCAACTTATCAAATGTTAGCTCCAGTAACTTGAAACTTTGCCACAATATTTTTATGACCTCCTGGCAGTGCAAACACTTCCTTGTCCACAGGGATATGAGATGGCATGCCATCAACAAACTTCTAGTTTCAGACTGTTTCTCATCAATATCTTATTCCAATAAAAGCATTATGCTTGACTTACATGTACATCTGATCATCATTTAATAAATCAATTCAAAGTACCACTACATAAATGTACAGTCAAGAAGATGAGGCATTTTATAGAGAGACTGTTCATTGCTCAACAATGTCTGTATTGATCGCCTTTTATTAAATCAAGTGCTTTCATGATCCTACAAGGGGTGAAGCCTAAAACTTTCAGAATGTATTCACTGAAACATAAAGGATTCCCTGAACCATCACACAATCCTTTTCCCGAACTGACACTCTCGAATAAACATACTTCTAATCTGCCTTTTGCCATCATAACACTGCCCATCTCCTTACCTTACACTTGGTTTTACCCTTAGAACCAGTACACTAACCCCCTCGCTTGAACCTACATACTTTCCTTACCCAACCTCCCTACAACTTACACACTACCCCTAGAACCAGTGCACTATCCCTGTTTCTTGAACCAACTATCTTTCTCCCCCTGAACACATATTACTACTTTCCCTAGAACCAGCAAACTACCCCTATCCCTTGAACCAGTCTATACCAGCCAGAAACATAAAAAAATGCAGTCTAAACAGTTGCAATGATAGAAATATCAATAATTCAGAAAAATTCTTAATAATTTATAATGCACAAAATAAATGGAGTTATTTCCTGGGTTGTTCTACTTCAATAAGAACACAAACTGTTTTCAGGTTGATCTTAATCTTTCTCGTAATGAGATAAACATTCTACTACAAGACAAGTAGGCTGATATATTTGTTGGATCCCCTCTGTTACAGGTTTTAAACAGAAATCTGTTGCCGAAAAATTCCAAACACATGTTATGAATCCAAGTTATGAATTGCAGAAGGTGTGCTGCTTGAGAAATACCGTTCTGCTCTTCTTTTGAATGAAGACAAGAAAACTTATTTATTTCCAACATTCCTGCTACTGATTAGCTGAAGTATAAAATGTTAACAGTTCTATTACAAGACCACTGAACAATAGAAAGATGTCATGATCTTGGACTACATGTCGCTACTTACTGTAACACCCAAGATGTGACAAAATAAGAGGGCCATGATGGCCCTATATCGCTCACCTGAGAATCATTGCACTTCAAATCAAGTAAGTAGGTCATAAGGTCACAATTGACTTGATGCCAGGTGTCAATTGAGCGATTTCTATACAGGGGTGTCACGTTTAGGAAATTTGGTAAACGTGTACACATCTGCCGTTTTAGATACGTAATCATTTAGCTATGTAGACGTCCAGATCGCCCTGATACATTAATGCAAATTCAGCGACCATATATTCAATCATGTGACTTATATTAGTTATAGTTTGAGTCCGGTTCAATAATAAGGTAGATGTTACAGTACACGCAAGGTGTTTTTTCCAAATGTCACCCAGTCACCGCGACAGAAATTCATTCTGGGTGACAAGTCACGGTGATATGGTCACCCTAAAAAAGTTTTGGTCACCTAAACGGCCACCACGACCATTTACGATGCGCCGAGATATGCGGTCGCGGTGATTCTCGGTGGCGGGGTGAATGGACCAACCGAAATAAAGATTACATATTTATTATATTTGTGTACAAAAGTAGAAACATAATATGTAACGCTTTTTTTTTTCATAGTCAGTCTCTATTATTAGCACATCGTCGCGGGGGTTTCTTCGAATATTGCCCTGAAAAACTTTTTAGATAATAATTGTTTAAACTTTCTTTCCTACCTGAACTTATATGTTCAGATTTTATGTAGATTTAAAATAATAATTCACATAAACAATGTGCCGTAATTGGACAATCTTTTTATTCCCAACTTGCCTTTTGTCAATCACGGTGGGTGTGAAAAATATTGTCTGTAATAACGGATGACATATTTAACTCAGAAAATTGTTTGCAAACCCAAGCTGTTTGACACAATTACTTCTAAAAGATAACTGTCAATATTGAGTGAATATGCATATTTGTTTGAAGAGATTTTGAGTATCTCTTGTCTTACGAAAGTCGACAGACAATGCATCGAAAGTGTGTAAATATTTAAATTATTGTTATAATTATTGTCCAATGTTCGTTTATTTTCAAATGCAAAAAAATGATCTAGATTTGTATTAAAAAGTTCCGAACGTTGTGTTTCCAAAACAAAATTACCGTCTGCTATATTTGGTGTACCGCAAGGTTCAGTTGTGAGACCTCTCTTTGTTGCGAATTATGCTTTCTTTTATAATTTCGTACAGATCACACAAACAACCGGAATATTACGGAAATGCACATTATTAATAAAGAAATCTTGAATATCAAAGCGAGTTGCTTGTTCGCAACGTACTTTGTGTTTTGTCATTTACGATTGCCTCTAATTTTTTTTTCATTTTGCCAAATAAAGTTATTTTTACTGCAAAGTGTTTTCTATATCAAAGATTAAGCAGCAGGTGTCATGATATCAAAGAATGCCGCCGCGATGCCCAGTTTCTTTGATTTTAGTGAGCACGTGGTATTAAAAAGAAACAGTTTGAGACATTGACAATAGAATGATATTTTGGATTATTAAATCATAAGTTTGGAATAGTTAGATTAAGTTTGTTTTTTTAGATTGATTGTGTTGCCGGGGTTGTTTTACTCGATCCTTCAGTATGTTAGTTTGTTGATAGCGGCATCGTAATTAAAACGATTTGGGCGTCGGGGAAAGTTTCGAAAAACATCGAATTACAATTATTTTTCTATTTTTTATTGATAATTTAAAGTTAATCAGTAAAAAAACATAACAAATATTCAAGTCTTGACCCGAATGTGGACACCGCGAAACACCGTGACCAGTCACCACGATTCGCGGTGATGATGGTCACCGCGACAGGACACTCTTAATTCGCGGTGACTCAGGGGGGCATCTGGGTGACCAAATTCGCGTGGTCACGATGGCTGGACATCGTGGTGATGGGTGACAATTGGAAAAAACACCTTGCGTGTACTGTATTCACTAACCTGTTGTATGTGTTATTTAACGTGTAAACAGATACCCAAGTTACTAAAGGTTTAGCGCTGCTAATCGAAACGCTTCTGTGTACACGTGTAAACGTGACACCCCTATTTCTGTACCAATCAAAATTGGACTTTACCTACAACAAAGCCATGCATGTGGAAAAGATTTGAATTAAATTTTTTTTTTATAAATACTTAGTACTCCATTATCATCAAAGGGGTGAGGCTATCATATCATTGGCGTCATTGTTAGTCATCACAGTGACTCTGTGTCAATGAAAACTGTTGAGTCATGGAGATCCCAGTTATATTTGCTTAATGTATAATATACCAGAAACATACATAAACATTTGACCTAGTGGCCAACATTTTGACCCCAGATGACCCATATTGAACGACCTAGACTTCATCAAAACAGTAAAGCTGAGCAAGTCTCATGAAGATCCTGTGAAAAATAAAGCCTCACTCTAGACTATGAACATCAAGCACCTGAGTTACAAAACAATGACTGTGTACCCGGGCCTGAAGACACACAAACACAATGACATTTATTGCTTATAAACATATTTCTCCAGTCCTAACATGGGTACAAATGATGTTTTCACTACCACATGAAAAAGACAGGTGTTTTTTTTTTTTTTTCAGATTAAAAAGGGAAACATTTAAAACCCAGTACTGCATCAATATAAAGAACAAGAACTGTCAGTAGGCCAGTGCGCTTAACTTTTTTAGTGCTTGCCAATAAAACAAAACTTTGACAGTTAAGGGCACACAAGACTTAAACTAGGAATTTCTAAGTACAAACTAGAGCTATCACTAAATGTGATTAATACCCCCAAAAGACTGCTTTATAAACTGAGGAAGTTCGTAGTAACAGAATACCTTGCAAACAAACTAAAAAGAGATATTGTTCTTGGCAAAAACTCTGTAATTTTTCAAGATAGAGTTATGGTTCTTGTACACTGCACCTCCTCTCAATGTGCTTGACCATTGTATGAAGTGGTACTGAATTCCAACCAATAGTTTTTGAATTATGTTCCAGACAAGTAAAAGTAACAAAGGGTAATAATTCTGAAATGAGTCAAGATAGAGTTATTGTTCTTTTTAACTGCACTTCCTCTTATTGTGCTTGACCATTGTATGAAGTTGTATTGAATTCCTACTAGTAGTTTTCGAATAATACTCCGGACAAGGAAAAGTAACAAAGGGCAATAACTCTGTAATTAGTCAAGATGGAGTTATGGTGGTTCCTGTGCACTGCACTTCCTCTCAATGTGCTTGACCACTGTATGAAGTTGTACTGAATTCCAACCAGTAGTTTTCGAATTATGCTCCAGACAAGGAAAAGTAACAAAGGGCAATAACTCTGTAATGAGTCAAGATAGAGTTATGGTTCCTGTGCACTGCACTTCCTCTCAATGTACTTGACCTATTTTATACCAAACACAGTCATAATTGCCATCTTATAAGGCTTGAGCAGAACCAACAAATGGCAAAAAAGTTACGCCCCCCCTAATGTAAACAAGCATTCAAAGTTTCAAAGCAGTATCTCAGAGAGTTAGGCAATAAGTGGATTTTACCCATATTCAATGTATTTTCTAAGTCAAAAAAGGGCATAATTCTGTCAAAAATCTTGAAAGAGTTATGTACTCTTATCTGTTGATGTAGGTCATGATGGTAAACAAGTATGATTAGTTTCAAAGCAATACCTCTCAGTGCTCACACTGGCAGTTTATAAATAATAGCCATAAATTTTTCATGAAAAAAAATAATAGCCAAAGTCTGCGCGTTGTCGTATTGACATGACCAGAAAAATACCATTTGAATATAACTGGTCCTTTTTTGCCAATATAGGTCTTGTTCAGTTTTTGTTGGCAATGGGTATTTTACTAAATGGTTCATGGTGCAGTGCTGTAACTGTCCAAGATACTTAACTTCTCATGTGGGGCATTGGAAAACTAAGTCCAGCTGGACATGTCATGACTCTCTTTTCAGTGTGTTGTTCCAGTTAAATGTATGTGCTTGAGTAAAAAGAGCATGTTCATTTTTTTCCAGCAGGAAACATATCTTAATCACACATCTTTTTTTTGTAAAATTCTCAGAACTAAAATATTAACTGATCTCCTGTAAATGACACATTTCTTGTCAGTTTTACCGTTTGTCACGTATTTTCGGCGGCCCCGTTGCTTGTCGATTTTCAGCAACATATTCCAAGTTTTTAGCAATTTTAATCATATTTAAACTAAAAAATTGTCACCATAAGAAGGCACGGAGAACAGCCTATTTTAAATGAAAGTTTAGAAGAAATCAACCCTACTTTTGCAGCAGGAAACTACTGAGTAACTGCCCGAGCATCTTTTTAAAAACACACTGAACATTGTGCAGGTATTTTAATCATATTATTCTGTATTCGTGGGAAATATAATGAAAATAATCTGACTTCTGATAATAGCCAAATTAACGTAAAACAAAAATTACATCGTTACTAAACACACCAGTTTTTACCAAAAATCGGTACAAGTGGGAGTTTTCACACCTTGCTATTTAATTGAAATAATTCCCAACTAATTTATATATAAAAAAAATTTATTGCCACCATACTGATAATCGGCCAAATGTGTTGATTTGACGTGGTGATTGACAAGTAAGTTTCCCACAAGTTTATAAGTGGGCGGTTATTTTTCAAGGACGGGAACACTTTCAGCTCGGCTTCGGCGGACGGGTTATGTTAAAAGAGGAGGCGATTATAACTATTGAGCGGCGTAACCGTTTCGCCTGGGCGATTAGTTTGTTTGTAATTGTGCTTATTGAGTCCGCCATCCTCTAAAGAGGCTATAATGTATGGCGATCATGATGGGTTGACATGTATTGAGCGGGAAATATTAATATTTTTAATGTGTAAACATATCAACTCTATCGGATTAGTTGATTGGTTACTATTTTCAAGTAATTACTATCGAAGTCGCTGATTGGTTCCAGTTTTAATCGCCTGCAGGCGCATGATGTATACTGATGATCTGATAATCCGATAACAATCAACAATTATAAATCAATTAGGGGCCAACTTAACAACAGATGTCAAACAAGTGTTGATGCCTCAGAGGGGCTAAGAAGATATAGACAGATTTGTTTTTAGTCGATGTTTTTTTCATTTTATAGCAGGATTAAATAATCGCCATTTTTTGTAGCCAATCCTTATAAAATAATCGCCAAACTCATAAAATTATCGCAAATGGCGATAATGTCGACTGACAGCGTGAGCACTGCCTCTAATGGTTTTGAAATAAAATGAGGTGGTAAGAAAAACATAACCAAGCTCAATACACTTTCTAAGTCCAAAAAGGGCCATAATTCTGTCAAAAATCTTGAAAGAGTTATGTACTCTTGTCTGTTGATGTAGGTTATGATGGTAAACAAGTATGATAAGTTTCAAAGCAATACCTCTAATGGTTTTGAAATAAAGTGAGGTGGTACAAAAAACTTAACCAAGCTCAATACACTTTCTAAGTAAAAAAAGGGACATAATTCTGTCAAAAACCTTGACAAGAGTTATGTACTCTTGTCTGTACATGGAGGTTATGATGGTAAACAAGTATGATTAGTTTCAAAGCAACACCTCTAATGGTTTTGAAATAAAGTGGGGTGGTACGAAAAACTTAACCAAGGTGTGACACCAACGCCGACGCCGGGGCAAGTAGGATAGCTCTCCTTTTCTTCTAAAAGTCTAGCTAAAACAAGGGACATAATTCTGTCAAAAAACCTTGACAGAGTTATGTACTCTTGTCTGTAGATGGGATTATGATGGTAAGCAAGTATGGTAAGTTTCAAAGCCATACCTCTAATAGTTTTGAATTAAGTTGGGGTGGTACGAAAAACTTAACCAAGGTGTGACACCAATGTGGATGCAGATGATGGGGAGAGTAGGATAGCTCCCCTTTCTTTCAAAAATTGAGCTTAAAATGATTAAAAATCCACCCACAGCGAGCTTTTCAACATTTTTTGGCTACACCACTCCTTACCAAAGCTACATGGTAAAAATGTATGCACATTGCCTTAGTGAAATAGAAATGGTGTGAAAAGCAAACTCTTCAGACAAGCTCAGTTTCAATCCCTTGGTGCGATTTTAACCTTTGCGCATACCAGATATATATCTGACACGCTATGTCAACATGGCAAGCTTTTTCCGACTTACTTGCACAGTCAAGGCAATCTTGTGTACAACAACACTTTTGGCCAAGCTACAAGGGGACCAGTGGTAACAGATCTACCTATACAATTAAGAATTTTCCTTTTATAAATGTATTGATCCCTCATGAGACATCATGTCAACAGACTCAAAATTTACTACTTTTTTTGAAACTTACCTCATCTGACAGATGAATGAAAATTTTGAAGATATAAATACAAACTGCGGAAAACCAACTGACCTGGATATAAAATTAACTACTTGTATTTTTCCAAGTGGAAGAATTCAGCTGAACAAGAATTCTGGCCTAGGCTAAATATTTCGTATGTATGACTTATTGAACAACTCAGTCAGTCAAAAAGTCAATGAATCTAACTGAAATGAAAATATTTTGTAGTGCACACTCCATTACTCAGATAGATATTTTATTCTTTGTAAAGAGTCACCCAGGCTTAAGAGAAACAACAGCCCAAAGGCCTGTATTAATGTGGATATATAGTCATTATCTACAACAGGTTATCGACAAATCTTTTGTAGCAAAAACATATACCACAGTATGGTTCAAGTAAATCTCTAAACACAACATTATGACATGTTTAAGACGTTCACTTATACACATGTATCTTAAATTTACATTTCAGGAATTTAATTCACATGACCTTATTTCAGGCAAATAACCTAACAGCAAAACATAACAAAGCTGTCCATAAGACAGCACGCTCGACTATTGTGGGTGTTTGCTAATAAAACAAAACTTTTATCAGTATAATAGCAAAACAAAATTCTGCTAACTATTAAGTATAAACTAGGAAAGTTGAATCATAAAAAAAGTCAAAATCTGTAACTATAGATTTAATTTTTTGGTAAATTAATTGTTTGATACAAAATTTACCCTGAACACTATGCAAGGTTTGATATAACTACCATAAGTGGTTACTGTGATATGGCATGATAGTACCTTGCATGCAAAACTTTACCAAATTTTCAAAAGTCAAACAAGGGCCATAATCGCACTAAATTAAACAAGAGTTATCTGCCTTGACTGTGTGACACCTCTTAAGACATTAAAAAAGTTTCAAGTCAATATCATAAGTGGTTACCGAGGTATGTGCATGATAGTACCTAGCAGGCAAAACTTTAACCAAATTTTCAAAAGTCAAACAAGGGCCATAATTAATACTAAATTTATACAAGAGTTATCTGACTTGACTGTGTGACACCCCTAGAGACATTAACGAAGTTTCAAGTCAATATCATAAGTGGTTACTGAGATATGTGCATGATAGTACCTAGCAGGCAAAACTTTAACCAAAATTCAAAAGTCAAACAAGGGCCATAATTGTACTAAATTTATACAAAGAGTTATCTGACTTGATTGTATGATACCCCTCAAGACATGAACAAAGTTTCAAGTCAATATCACAAGTGGTTACTGAGATATGTGCATGATAGTACCTAGCAGGCAAAACTTTAACCAAATTTTCAAAAGTCAAATAAAGGCCATAATTTGTACTAAATTTTTTCAAGAGTTATCTGCCTTGATTGTATGACACCCCTAAAGACATGAACAAAGTTTCAAGTTAATATTATAAGTGGTTACTGAGATATGTGCATGATAGTACCTAGCAGGCAAAACTTTAACCAAATTTTCAAAAGTCAAACAAGGGCCATAATTTGTACTAAATTTTTTCAACAGTTATCGCCTTGATTGTATAACACCCCTGAAGACATGAACAAAGTTTCAAGTCAATATCATAAGTGGTTACTGAGATATGTGCATGATAGTACCTAGCAGGTAAAACTTTAACCAAATTTTCAAAAGTCAAACAAGGGCCATAATTGTACTAAATGTTTTAAAGAGTTATCTGCCTTGATTGTATGACACCCCTAAAGACATGAACAAAGTTTCAAGTCAATATCATAAGTGGTTACTGAGATATGTGCATGATAGTACTTAGCAGGCAAAACTTTAACCAAAGAAGCAACGCCGACGCCGACACACAAGTGACTGTAATAGCTCTCCATATTCTCCGAATAGTCGAGCTAAAAATGTGTACCTTCAACCATGTAAAAGGCGGGGAATAAAGCACTCCGGAGCTACTTTGTAATTAAGTGTACCTATTACGACAAGAGGGTGTCATCAAAACACTGACAAAAGTTTCCTTTATTAACAAATGTGTCTGAATCACCAAGAAAATATTGTCAAGATCTAACCTTGTTTTATGTTACGTTAAGTAAGTGTGCTTCTTTTTATGGTTTAACAAGATAGAGCTTTTCAAGTGTGAATTAAGATTTACGGAAGCAGGTTTCTCGTTATTCACTGCACTGAGACAATTATGACCTTGAGCAATTTTCCTTCAAATTTAGGTTCTGTTGAATTATTTAACTACAAAACCTATCACAAAATGTGCTTCGAATCCCAACTTCCCCGTAAGAAAAGGCTGATATGACAGGACAGACAGACAGGCAAAGTGACTGAAGTAAAACCTTACAAAACATGGCTGAGAAATCACTTCAAAAGATTAAGCGAAATAAGCATTACTGGTACCCATTAACAACTGGCTGAACTAAGCATGTAGGTCTTGTGCAAGGATACACCATAAATAGCTAGACCAAGATTCAAACTCTGGTTATCTAGGCTTCTAAACAGATGTCATAATCTGGTCTCTGTTGACAGGTTGTTTTATCCAAAGGATTTTTTACTATAGATGAACAATACACTGTATTCTCCTAGTTTGTCATTATTCAGAGGTGGTTTTTCTCTCACATTTGACTGCAGAAACAGACAATATAACATGTAATTGTGCGAATGCTCTCTTGTGGGTACTGATTGTGTAAAGGGACTAAAAATCACAACATAGTAATACATGAATTATGAGGTCGACACAAGAGAACATGTACATCTAGTTTCATTAACATTAATTCTGTACAAATGTATTTCATCTTGATGTACCAGTGAAGCAGGATTATGTGAGATCAACATCAAGAAATGAACCATGATTTTCCATATGTTCAATGACAACAACAACAAACTGTGTGTATATCAAGTAATGAAGTTCAAGTACCAAAAAATGTCTATCAGACAAATAATATAAGCCAAGTGCCTCTTTAATATTGACTGCAGTCAAGGTGTTTAAAATCACATGCTGAAAATTCTTGCCAGTAAGTTACACAAATTTAAGTCAAATAGTGTGGAGTTATGTGCAACATGAAAGAATACTTTTTTCGCCAAGGAATGGTCAATTCCTTTTGTGTCAACAAATCACATAAAGGTGAACACTTAGACTCTATGTTTAATGTTGCTTTAATTTTCAAAAGGGGCCTTTGTTTTGAGAAACAAGTCCGGAACACTGCAGTATTTATAGTTGAAAGAAAGAAAGAAAATACACTTATAGAAACAATCTGCTTAAAAACTGTCTGGTTTTCAATTCCTAAATCTCAGAAAAGCTTAACACGACCTTATGGTTGAATGTAGGGGATTCTGTCAAAAAATCCATTTTCTGAACATTAGTAATAACTTGCCCAAATCTTTCCATGAGTGTAGGTGATGAAATCACGAAAACAGTCCCTGAGGAAATCAGAAAATCTTTTGCAATATCTCTACTTCAATTCATCAGGAAAAAAATTGTTGCCTTGTACAAATGTCAATGCCTATCTTACAGAGAGACACTTCTTTCAAGAACGAGTTTGACAGAATGGTGATATTGCGGGAGCAGTCAAATAAAGCCTGAAAGCATAGACAAAATGAGACTGCTGTAATCAGATTACATACTAAGAGCAACAGTCAAAATTCTCTCACTATGTACAGCAACATAATTACCCAGGAAACACTACTGCTAGCAATAAGGCGCTTACAGAGAAATAGGAAGTTCAAGTACGCTAAATATATGTTTATGCCACTTTTATATAGAACAGTACTATCTGGCATTCCAATGTATTGCAGCACTGCCCTAAATGCACGCTTAAATCAGATTGCTGCCGATATCACTCTATAAAACTCTGTCAGTGTTTTTTTTTCAGTCTGAGGGGAAAGGTGGCGGGGCCCCGTCAGGAGGGGAATTTTTACGTCATTTTGCCAGAAAAGGGGAATTTTTTTGAAAATGTATAAAATACACTGTTTTAAAATGTAATATTATAAAGAACCAAAACTATCAAGTATGTAATGCCAAATATAAAGATTTTACATAAAAAATTTATATAAAAATACTGGTGTCAGGAACATAACTTAGCAGCATTGGTGTTAAAACACACGTGAATAATAAGTATTACTTCTATTTTCAATTGAAAACATTGTATTAGTATCTTTTTTCATCTTTGGAACACTGTTTTCGTTGAAAATATAACAAAAACCGGGGTCGCGAAAATAGGTGGCAAACGAAAAATCAGTGATTTTTCGTCTCACTATTTCTCATGTAAGGTGTCAAATAGTTGCAAGAAATTATTCTGAAGCTTTAATTTATGAAAACTTATGTTTTTATAACAAGTTTGGCCAACTCTTGATTAAATAAATCAAAGATTATTTCTACATTTTGAGGGGATTTTTTTGTCAAAAATGGGGAAAAATGTATATTAAATTTTGCAAAGAATGGGGCCGAATTTTGGCCCGAAAAAAAAAAACACTGTATGTATATATATAACATAATTACAGTTTTTGTAACATGGCTGTTTTCTGCTTTTTGACCAGTTGTGTAAGAAGTTGTGAACAAAGACATAATTGACCAACTACAGCGCTTTGATAAATTGCTGTCCTGCTGACAACAAACACTTCACTGACCAACCATTCTTTCATTACATTTTTATTATAAACTTGCTGAAAATAGCAATCCTACAAATATCAATTTGTAAGAAGATGAACTTGCGCATTATTGTTTTTTTAAATACGAACACATGTGTAGAACACAGAACCAAGTGTACAAGTATACCAACTGCCATTTCCAGAATCTATTAATAGTACACTGAAACAATTGTTGAGAGATACTTTTTTATATATTGAGCAGCAGCTGCTCTTACTCAACAAGACAAATATCTTCCTTCATTTCAAAGACCCTTTAATAGACAAGTATCACGCTATTGCCACCCAAAGAAACAAATCTTATCCTGTCATTTGTATTTTTTGCAAATTAGTATGCTGACTCTGCAAACTGATTGAAGAACTGTGAAAATGACAACAAAGCTTACTGTAAATCTGCCATACTTGCAATTTTTCTCCTGGAAAATATACACATGCTGAGAAAGTCACTCCTGAAAAACCATGTACATGTAACATGCACCAAGATGACCTGGCCTATATCTCTGATTTAATACAGAGAAGTAACTGTGACACCAGGACAGATTTTAGTTTATATCAAATTAATTTTACCTTGATTGTGAAGAAAAGCTTGAAAGAAACCCTGACATGAGAAAAAGCAGTCAGTAGGCAGTTTCCCACCAGAAGTAATGGAAACGATGATAGGATAGATTACTATGTAGCAATTCACCCCCCCCCCCCCTCCTGAATCTTTGTGAATTTGAACTTCCATATAATTCTGGGAGGGGAAATTTTCTTTCAAACGGGAAATCTTCAGTCCAAAAGGGGGAAAAACTCAGCTGTTGGGTTTGGGGATGTAGCCAAAGTTCTGCTACAGCTGTATAGAAAACTAGGCCAACATTTGGCCCTATATCGCCCACATGAGACCTTCTTATGACCATTCTGACCAATTTTAATGATGATTGGATTTTAAATGTCACCTGTCACCTGCAGAAGGTTTTTAACTGGGTGACCTAGTTTTTGACATCAAATGACCTAAATTCAAACTCAACCTAAATTTCATTAAGACATTCAAACTGATCAGGTTTTGTGAAGATGCAATGAAAAATGCAACCTATATTGCATAAAACAGGTTTACCTTTTATTTGAACCTGTTACCCTAGTTTTTGACCCCAGCTGGTCCATATTCAAACTTTACCTACATGTAGATTTCATAAAGATAATCATACTGACCAAGTCTACTGAAGATTCAATGAAAAATGAAACCGATATAATAATTGCATACACAATACTGTTCAATAACTTGACCCCGTGACCTAGTTTTTGACCCAAGAATACCCATATTTTTACTCGATCTAGATTTGTTCACGGCTGTCATTCTGACTAACTTTCATGAAGATCCAATAAAATGCAACCTCTACTGCATACACAAGTTTTTCTATGGTTTTACCCAATGGCCTAGTTTTTGAACAAAGATAACCCATATGAGATCTCAAGATAGGTCGTTCTGACCAAGTTTAATGAAAATTCATTGAAAATGCAACCACCATTGCATACATAAGGTTTTTCTATGATTTGACCAGTGACCTAGTTTTTGATCCCAGATGACCCATATTTTGAACTTGACGTAGATTTCATCAAGGCAGTCATACCGACCAAGTTTCATGAAGATCCAGTCAAAAATGCAACCTTTGTTACGTACACAAGGTTCTTCTATGATTAGACACTGTGACCTAGTTTTTTTACCCAATATTACAAACATTTAAACTTGATTTATTCAAACTTGAACTAGATTTCACAGATTTGAACAGACAGAAGACGGACACAATGCGATCACAGTAACTCACCTTCGTGCTCAGGTGAGATAAGAGATAAACCTGTATCTGGAGACAGGATTTATACATATCACGGACCTATGTACATGTTAAGACTATTAGATTATTTTTAAATTCCTGCTGAAGATTATAGGACACAAGTCATCAGAGTTGTTGCATAAAACTAGAGAAAATCCTCACTTGAATCAGTAGTAAACGTGGCCTCAAGTGTTAGTAAAGTTCTGATTTGATTTGTTTGGAACTTCCATAATTTACCTAGTTTTTTTACCCCCAGTGAACAAACATTCTGACCAAGTTTCATGAAAACTGGATACTAAACATGGCTTCAAAAGTGTTAATAATGATTTTCATTGATTTGACTCCAGGTCACCATGAGGTGACCCAGATTCAAATATGATCTTCAGGTAATTAATCTTTATGTAAACAATTATTAATTGTAATTAAATATGAAAGTCAAACCAAGGGTTTTAAACTAAAGAAAACTGTATATCTAGAAGTTTCAATATATAGTATCCTTTCAAGAGCCATAGAGTACTAATGCATAATATGCTAGTTAAGACATGTTTTGCTTTCCATAGAATCAAAAGTTACTGTATCGTACACGTTTTGTCTACATAAAATCTCTGAAAACTTAAAATCAGAGACAAACCCTGACACTTTTAGACAACATCTCAAGTTTACAACTTTGGACAGGATTTTACAAAGTTTATAAGATTTCAATTTACAGGCCCCTGTGGGATTTGTAGTTAGACTGCGTCCACATGTTTTTTCATAGATCAAAACAATAATATTGACATCTAAAAGTGATATTACCCTTCAAAGTGACCATCATAATTTTTTTTAAAAAGACATTAGTCACTGATTTATACTACTTTGAAAATGATCATTGCCAAAAATTATAACGGAAATATATGAATCTGTATGAGCACTTTTTCACTCCCATTGAATATAGAGAAAGTCAGTTAAAATCTTTTTTGACGGACTATCCTAGTCAAAAATAAATATTCAATCCTTTCTTTTATGTACATTTTGATTTATATCATTCAGTAAGAGAAACAACTTTGACTAACTTTTTACATGTTTTCATAACATTTACCAAGTTTTTAGCTTCGTTCTTGATCATAACTCAATATGGAAATTTTGAAGGGTAATATAACTTTAATAGAAGGCTTACAATATACCTCTCATAAGCAAAAGGAATCCATGCGCAAATTTTCAGACAGGAAGACCCTTGCCAGTGACCCATGTATGTGAACGAATAAAATCCTACTTTCT
Organism: Saxidomus purpurata; assembly: GCA_022818135.1. NCBI lineage: Eukaryota > Metazoa > Mollusca > Bivalvia > Venerida > Veneridae > Saxidomus > Saxidomus purpurata. The sequence continues at coordinate 23,619,901 of JAFMSR010000001.1, read as the reverse complement.
TGTTAAAGCCTGTCTGTTTGCTGATTTAAAACACATATAATGAAACTGAAAGCTAGCACTGGCCCATTTTCCTTTGAGTCATTTTTTACTGTGCTATGTTTTCTGATAACGTTTCCTGTGATTTTAATTCTTCTTTAGAAACAAACTCAATAAAAGTGGAGTTTTAACCATAAAATAAACAGAAAAATTGTTGGTATCAGTGTAATATCACTATAATTTCACCGGGTTGGCACCAAAAATAGTTATTTTCTCTCGTGGCTGTGCCACTTGTGAAAATATCACTTTTGGTGCCAACCCGGTGAAATTATAGTGATATTACACAAAAACCAAAAATCCTCCTCTCTGTCTTCCAATGTTGTCGCCAATTCAATTTCTTTTGAACCAGTAGTGGCATTAGCAAATGCCAGAGCTCGCCCTGACGATGTGATGGGCAGTGATTACAAAGACACATCATGTTTTCCAAGTGTGTATATAAAATATGGCCCCCCTTTGAATATACACAAAACAGAAACCCCTAACACGTATTTTTTCCAAGGGCCTAGTTCATTATTCATTATTTGGATATTTTAGTTGTTGTAATATGTACTTATGACAAGAAACAACCCTGAAGCAGCACTAGCTCAACGAAGTATGTCAAGATGTTTAGCACCTCTTTAGAAAACAGACAGTATACTTCATTTGCAAGGTATGCAATGACATTTGGAAACTCATAGTCATACAAGTTTGTAAGATCAAATGCATGAAAAACTTGCCTGCTGAAACAAGAACAAAATCAAACAAGAAGTTTACAAGTGAATAACACATTGACAAAATGTTTAAGTGTACACAAAGAAATTCATGAACCTTTTTTATGGTTAATAATCATAGTGCATATAGATATGTATGAAAATGGCAACCCTGCAACATAATCTGATCACAATAAATGATAAGCCAGCAGGTCTGTTGCTGTATGCAAATTTATACTTTTAAACAAGTTTCACTGCCCCCACTACAAAATCTCAAACAAGATCAACATAGACATACAAATACATTTATAATATTAAATTATTTGATTTGGACCAAAATGAAAATAATTTCAAAGTTCTACTCATTTATAATGATTAACATCTGATCCTAGTTACTGATCATTTCCCTTAGAAAAAACAAATGCCTTATCCAAACTACATTTTGGGTTTAAGTTGAATATTCAAATAACCATTACAAACAATTACAGTCAAAACTATTGAACACTTCAATGACCATGTATTGTTAACAATAAGTGACCTTGACTTGCACTTATCAATAACTGGTAAGAGTTAAATTAGGTGAAAATAAAAACCTCTCTTCCTGTTGGGACATGCTTGGCAAGCTTGACTTTTGCAAAATTTCCCTTTCCTATTGTCTTTATCAGCCTGTATTTCCCAATGTGTGGTTCGTCAGTCCTCGATTTGGAGGAAGAAATCCTTGCATTGGCTTTCTCATCTTTCTGCAAAGCAAAAATGTGGGTGGGGTTACGTCTTAGTGTAAAAACAAAAATGATTAAAAATGACTAAGCATTACATATACTTGACTGCTACTTACTCTATGTTCAGCCATCACAGACTCGTGGACGGTCTGCAGTGGGAGCCGAGCTGATGGAGTCGACATTTTGAATTTCTAATCAGTCTTGTTTTCACTCGATGACCGACGAGATCCCTCGTTACACCATTTGCACACAAAAACCGAAAAATTCCAGCAACTATGTTGCAATGATCAATGAAATCTCGCACTTATGTAGATAAATATATAACAGTGACTTCTGTTCTACGAAATTTACAAAGCTGTCCCTTTCTTTTGACGTATCGTGTCTGTATTTTGACCGTTTCGTACCGAAAATAGAAACTGCCCAGTGATAGGGCAATTTTCCGGTGCCTGGTAATAGAAATATTGATATAAAACTTGCTTATTCTCCATGAAATTCATTAGATTAGTATTCCAACTACTGTTCAAAACCACCAAATTATCTAAATTTCAAAGGATTATATTAATCCATGGCAAAATTCTTCGTAACCGATTTTCTAAATGTTGTTTTCGCCCAAAATGGCCGACTTCCCTTCTCCACGCGAAAATACGACAATCTTGCGCATGTCGTCACAACCTAACTCTAAAACGATTGGTCAAAGGTTTTCAATATGACATCATACAAAGTAAAACAGCTGATGAGGAGAGAAAAACCCATTTATGTTGTCAATTACAGAATCCATCAGAAGATCAATAATCAGCTGATGCAAAGCAGTAGATGATATATAGCCTATATAATGAACAAAAAACTATATGTCAGCAATAAATGAATCCTCTTCGGTTAACTTCTAGCTACTACAGCAAAAGTGCGCCCGTGCAGTCACGGTTAAAGAAAGTGCGCTTGACAACATTCTAACGTAACTTCCAAAAAAGGACAATATACGTATTAAAATAGTCTGTAAAATGACTGCCTCAGTGTGTCAAAATTCTGAGACCAGCAGAACTCGTGCAGTGCAGTCCGCGGATCAATAGAACAATTGGAATCGGTCTTTAGATTGAATCGACATAGGTTAGGACTCGAAGTACCTGCAATCTCGTTTGCTAGTTCCAAATGTAGGACTGAAAATCTGGCTGGGCTGAGATTTATAGCCTATCTCCAGACTCCCATCAACGCTCCTATAGAGGCGTATTGTTTAAGGATACATAAAAATGTTACTGCCACTACAAAACCTATTCTTTTTTTCACTCGAATACAAAAATAAATGTTTCATGAATTCAGTTGTTTAATACGCCCGCTTTATAAGATGTGTGCTGTGTTGTCGTTGTCCAGAGTGGATCGTTTCTGATCTTCGTATCGTATATCAGGGTTTTATCGATGGTACCGGTTTCACACATGACCAATGCCCCCAGAAGAGATTATAGTAACTTTAGGTTTCGGAGGATAGTGCAAGATACAGAAAGCGTCCTAATTCCAGAGACACCCTGGTTCTTTAACATGTCAGGTGTATAGCACCCATACATTAGACGTCGGTTTTTAACTAATCCGAAAGACTGTTATTAATTTAGTTGTTCAACCCCGGGAATCGAACCCGCTACCTCGAGATTACTAGTCTCGTGCTCTACTGATTGAGCTAACCGGGCTGACTCCCGTTTCTGACTGTAGTCATAACTCGTGACCGATTTGCAGCAACTAGTGCCTGTATTTACATATTTATGTATAACTTGTACAATAAAATATTATATCCACGCTGGTCACGTTAAGGAGATGAATATGGTGCCCTCGCAGACAATGGTAAACTGCTCTATAATGGCCTTAGTGTAAGCAGCATCAGATTGTGTCACACTGTCTCGGCTGTAGTTTTTCTCTGGTTTGTAGGAATAGTAATTTCTGTTAAAGATGTGGTCATATTTATTATCCTAGTTGTTAAGAGGACTGGTACCTCGATATACATTGTAGGAATGAGAAAAAAGGTGGACAATTAGGCCCACTCTCACCAGACTTCACTTAGAACTGCGCACTTGGAACTGTGCACTTGGAACCGATGTACTAGTCGATGAGGGGTACATGGGAACATTCAGAATTAATTGGGTCCATGTACTGCGCCCAGCCGATGTACTAGTCCATGACGGATATACACGGGAACACTTAGAAGTCATGGGGCCGTGTACTGCGCACAACTGATGTATTACTTGATGAGGACATTGGAACACGTAGAATTGGTGGTGGGCGTGTACTGTGCACAACCGAAGAACCAATGAGGGGTACATTGGATCACTAAGAATTAGTTATGGCCGTTTACTGCGCACTACCGATGCACTAGTCGATGAGGGGGACATTTGAATACGTAGAATTAATTGTGACCACTTACTGCGCATAACCGATGTACTAGCCGATGAGGGGTACATTGAATACACAGACTTGACTGCGACCGTGTACTGTGTGCAACCGATGTACTAGTCGATGGACAGAACTTTGAACACGTAGACTTAATTGTGGCCATGTACTGCGGACAACCGATGCACTAGACGATGTTGGTGACACTGAACACTAAGACCTAAATTTGTGACTGTGTACTGCGCACAACCGATGCACTAGTCGATAAGGGGGACATTGAACACTTTGACTTAATTGTGACCGTAAACTGCGGACAACCGATGTACTAGACGATGAGGGGGACATTGAAAACTTAGACTTAAATTAATTGTGACCGATGTACATGTACTAGACGATGAGGGGGACATTGAACACTAAGACCTTTTGTGACTGTGTACTGCGCACAACCGATGCACTAGTCGATAAGGGGGACATGGAACACTTTGACTTAATTGTGACCGTAAACTGCGGACAACCGATGTACTAGACGATGAGGGGGACATTGAACACTTAGACTTAAATTAATTGTGACCGATGTACATGTACTAGACGATGAGGGGGACATTGAACACTAAGACCTTTTGTGACTGTGTACTGCGCACAACCGATGCACTAGTCGATAAGGGGGACATGGAACACTTTGACTTAATCGTGACCATGCACTGCGGACAACCGATGTACTAATCAATGAGGTGAGCATTGGACTCTTAGACTTGTTTGCGATCGCGCACAACCGATGTATTAGTCAATTATGGGGGCATATTGAACACTTAGAAATTTTTGAGAAAACCGATGTTCTAGTCGATGAGGGGTTCATTGACTACATAGACTTGATTGCGATCGTGTAATATGCACAACGGATGTACTAGACGGTGAGGGGTTAATGCGCAAACAAAAGTTGCATAGACTAAGGGAGGTAACAAAAAACACTGAATTTCGATAGCGCTGAAGTTCTTGTCGATCTTATAAAGACTACATGGGTTTGTTTCACCCTCTTACAGAATAACCAATTATTTCGACAAAATCTAATTAGAACGTGTGAGCAGAAAATGAAACTAGAAATCTTTCATATTGTGCATGTTACATCTCAACTGAATTTTCATTTTTATGTTTATTTCTGTAACAATTAATGCGTTTAACTCTTACCCTGCTTGCTGCAAATGATCCTGTCTTTGCAACCAGTGAAGATCATGATCAGCCTGCACATAAATGCAGTCTAATCATGATCTGTTCGATACTAGGTCAATGCATTTTCACTGAATACCTTGGTAAATAATTAAAGATACTGTCCTAATTGATAGGTGGAAGATTACATTTCAGAAATAAACAGGGTGCTGGTACGACTTAATTCTTTTATGAAAGAACAAGAGCTGTCCCTCACAAGTGACAAATGCCCCCGAAAGAGGTGTCTCACAGTCTGTGTCCTCTCCATGTGCTCAATAATTGTGCCATGTAATTTTAAAATCCTTCCATGCATAACAGAGTTACCATGCATACAGTATTCCATTACTTTTAAACACTAAGTGTGACCTTGACCTTTGAGGTAGGGATGTGGTTCTTGCGCATAACACATTGTCTTGATGTGCTGAACAATTATGCCAAATTATTTTAAACCAATCAATGCATGACAAAATTACAGTCCGGACACAAATGTATGCATATATACAGGATTCCATTACCTATAAACTCTAAGTGTGACCTTGATCTTTGAGGTAGGGACGTGGGTCTTGCACGCGACACGTCGGCTTGATGTGCAGAACATTTGTGCCAAGTTATTTTTAAATCCTTCAATGCGTGACAAAGTTACAGTCCGGACACGAATTTGTGCATATATAGAGGATTCCATTACCTTCAAACTCTAAGTGTGACCTTGACCTTGACCTTGGGGTAGGGACATGGGTCTTGCACGCGATACACCGTCTTGATGTGCTGAACATTTGTGCAAGGTTATTAAAAAAATTTCACTGCATGACAAAGTTACAGCCCGGACACGAAAAAATGTAAGGGCGGACGCACAGACGGACGGACGGACAGACGGACGGTGCAATTTTAATATGCCATCCTTCGGTGGAATAAAAAGGGGCATTACTCTGTCAAATATGACCTTGACATGCAAACTTTGGCGGCATCACCACCCTTTTGTCATATGCAATACAATTGTAAAGTTTGATGAAGAGGCAAAGTTATAGCCAACGTTAAGTTTTTGTGACTGACGGACCGACGGACAAAGCGATCCCTATGTATCGCCTTTCTCCGAAAAGGTGACACAAAATTAGTCCAACTTCTGCGTACAGTTCGCAAATATAGTGGGTAATAATGTTTGCATATATAAAATATTCGTTGGCAATATGTCAGACAGTAAATTAACGAAATCAAAGACCGACCGTGCTTTTTGCACAGTACCAAGGACAATTCCGTCATGAATCTACCACAATGCTTTTATCACGTGACTTTCTTTCATATAAAAATAAATGCGATTCTTCTCGAAAAAGTAAAGACATGTTTTCCAAAAGTGGGTCGATGTCAAAAAGTATATTATTACGTGAAACAGTATCGTTTCAAGAGGTAAGGTAGACGTTAACATTGAAAAGTATGACAACAGAAACATTACACCATGATTGCTACTTTGACATGAACGGTCACTGGCATTTAGGATTACATACATCTTTTAAAAACAAAAACAATAAAGAGGCAACGTTGCCTGATATTGTGTATTAGAAGACATTTAGATATACATATATGAGTGGGAAAAAAAGATGAAAATGTGTCTCCATATTAAGAAAGTCACAGTTTTTTGTCTTACATTTGCTAACTTAGAATTGTTAGACTTGTTTTTAAGTGAGTCATGGTACTAACCAAAAGAAAATAGCCGAATATGAACATACAGTATAGAAGGTCAGAACGGGCAGCAAAACACGTAAGAGGTTATTTTCATGTCTCTTTAATAGTAAATATTTGAAGGCATTCTATATTCTATTATTATGATCAGTGTTTGCATAAGGCACTCTGTGTAAACAACTTTAGGAATAAATGAAGAAAGACTGCATTTGATAAATGATATCGTTGCTTTGTTATAACACACAAAGCATAACTGTACTGTATAGTATCTCATATTAAATCCAGATTAAATACATAAACAATATTTTGTAAGTAAATATCAATCAATGCCGACTGAAGTACTATGATTAAAGCATGTATATATTGGTGTATTGAAGTATAGGAACGCATAAACCAATATAAGGATTTATTTGTAATTTACAGGATATATTAAAATGGTATACCAATCTTTACTATTAGTATTGTTTTATTTATAGTTTATTGTTTTACAGAATAAGGTAACTAACATACTTGGTACTTTATAAGGTTATTGACATTTTAGAGCGGTCAGTAACATGTTACCGAAGTTACCCTCTTGCTCGTGGCAATGTCGCTTTTATGTGGTGTTCAGCAAAAATGACTTCATGTGATATGATCGACATAAAACGACTTCATGTAGTGTGACTGACATGAAATGTCTCGACACATTTAAGAAGCCGACAATAAATGTAATTCAATGTGACATTCATACAATGCCAAAAAGTATGATTATATATGGTGACATCAACTATAATAATTATGTCAATTATAATCACTTCATCTTGTAATATCTACAGGTAGTCCACGTTTTAGGAGAATGATATTGTATAGTATAGGTTCCTGCTTGTCTCTCTCCTACCTCATTGTATAGTATAGGTTCCTGCTTGTCTCTCTCCTACCTCATTGTATATCATAGATTCATGCATGTCTCCCTCCTACCTCATTGTATAGTATAGGTTCCTGCTTGTCTCTCTCCTACCTCATTGTATATCATAGATTTATGCATGTCTCCCTCCTACCTCATTGTATAGTATAGGTTCCTGCTTGTCTCTCTCCTACCTCATTGTATATCATAGATTCATGCATGTCTCCCTCCTACCTCATTGTATAGTATAGGTTCCTGCTTGTCTCTCTCCTACCTCATTGTATATCATAGATTCATGCATGTCTCTCTCCTACCTTATTGTATAGTATAGGTTCCTGCTTGTCTCTCTCCTACCTCATTGTATAGTATAGGTTCCTGCTTGTCTCTCTCCTACCTCATTGTATATCATAGATTCATGCATGTCTCCCTCCTACCTCATTGTATAGTATAGGTTCCTGCTTGTCTCTCTCCTACCTCATTGTATATCATAGATTCATGCATGTCTCCCTCCTACCTCATTGTATAGTATAGGTTCCTGCTTGTCTCTCTCCTACCTCATTGTATATCATAGATTCATGCATGTCTCCCTCCTACCTCATTGTATAGTATAGGTTCCTGCTTGTCTCTCTCCTACCTCATTGTATATCATAGATTCATGCATGTCTCCCTCCTACCTCATTTTATAGTATAGGTTCATGCATGTCTCCCTCCTACCTCATTGTATAGTATAGGTTCCTGCTTGTCTCTCTCCTACCTCATTTATATCATAGATTCATGCATGTCTCCCTCCTACCTCATTGTATAGTATAGGTTCCTGCTTGTCTCTCTCCTACCTCATTGTATATCATAGATTCATGCATGTCTTCCTCCTACCTCATTGTATAATATAGGTTCCTGCTAGTCTCCATTCTACCTCATTGTATATCATAGATTCATGCATGTCTCCCTCCTACCTCATTGTATAATATAGGTTCCTAGTTGTCTCTCTTCTACCTCATTGTATAGCATAGATTCATGCATGTCTCCCTCCTACCTCATTGTTTATCATACATTCCCGCTTGTCTTCCTCTTACCTCATTATTTATTATGCATTTCTGCTTGTCTCCCTCCTACCTCATTGTTTATGATAGATTCCTGCTTGTATCTCACCTACCTCATTGTTTATGATAGATTCATGCATTGTTTATCATGGATTCCTGCTTGTCCCCCTCCTACCTCATTATTTATCATGTATTCATGCTTGTCTCCCTCGTATCTCATTGTTTTTCATGTATTCCTGCTTGTGTCTCACCTACCTCAAATAAATAAAATAACAAGAATAGTTTTACTTCTAGTCGAGTTCCAGCGAAGAGGAGGAGGTAGACGAAATTGCCAAACTTGGACTCTCCGAGGAACAGCTGTCCGGTATGTTTGTTTCCTTGACTTCTTTTACCCCTTATCAGATAGGACCCTCTCTGATATTAGCTATTTAGAGTGAATATATATTATAAATCTTATTAATATGTACTTTTCATGTAGACATACATGTAATTGAATTATTGCTTACTTCGTTTTGTTTGTCCAGTTAGCTCTTTGTATTCTAATATATAGATTTATTGATAGAGTACTGACAGAATTGTGTTTTAGTCTGAAACATTGTTAACGTGTACATGTCTTACATATTTTTGTCGTGTCTTGAAAGAGAGCATTATTGCAGTAGCGTTGAAAAATAGACTGCACTTTATTTAAAGTAGGTGCATTCGATTTAAACAGCAATGTTGAAGATGCTTTTCGAACAAATACTGGCCCTATTCGCCGGTAAACTATTTCCCTTGCTACTATAAGAGTGTTTTACATTCTAATGCTAATGAGACTTCAAGCTATAAGTTATTATATTAATGATTTTTTTTATATAAGGCATGTTACATTCGTATCAAAAATTATTTTCGGCAAATCAAATCAATAATTTTAAATGATGTACGGGTTTTGCCTTTTACGAGGAAATTATTTAAGTTTCGGAAAGTTACTTTAAGTCAATATATTACATGGACATTATTTAAGTTTCGGAAATACAGTCTGTTACTTTAAGTCAGTATACATGTATTACATGGAATTTCACAGTCACTTACACCATTTTAATATCTCCAACACACTATATTTGAGGCAAACTAATTCACACACTGGAGAAATTTGTGACAGTTGAGAGGGAACATAGATTTCATAAAATATAACCTTTCTTTAATGTTTTCTGACCAATCCACTTCTCCATAAAACTTTATTACCCTTTCAGGAAATTTCCAGCCGTTTGGTTGTCCAATGATCCGTAATTAGAAATTGATATTAATGGGCTAACCGGTAATATACACTTAGCATACCCCGTCATTGTACCCCACGCTAAAATGGTTCGAAATATTTTAGACTATGCTATAATGGCTCTGGATACGAAAATTATTGGTACGTATATCAACGGAGCATTGATTGAAAAGAAGAATGGGGTTTTGTATGGTGTCATAAGAAAGAGAAAACATTTTTAGGAATGTATATGAAAATGATTCATTCACATTTCAAAGTACTAACCTGCATTTGTAGGAAATTCTTGCGTTTTTCAAAACAAGATGGCGGACGGCAAGTTCTTTGTTCTAATCTTTGTGATGTTGTTTTGTGACGTCACGAAGTGACATATCATAAGTACATTTGAAGGTGTGCTTACGTTAAGCCGTTAAATGAATTTAAAATGACCAGAATCTATCAAAATTTAAGAAAGGAAATGGTAATATTAGTTTCTTATATGAGCACGAGGTTCAGATGGAAATATCCGTCACTGAGGGTAACTGTTTTGGCGGGAACGAGGCTCTGCCGAGTTCCCGCGAAACAGTTACCCGAAGTGACGGATATTTCCATCTGAACCAAGTATCTCATGGAAGAAACTTTTTCTTGCATACCGTCTTGCACTTTAAAATAGATATTTAAAAACAAACTTACCGAAATGATTCATTTTGATATAAAAACGAACATTCTTTAGATGTAATGTATGGGAAAGTGACGTCACATTGTTTATAACGTGACGTCACATTGTTTATAACGTTACGTCACAAGTAAGCACGTAAGTCGTCTTACACGGGGGGGTGTAAGATGAGATTTTCCAGCACTGGTAAAAACTGCAGATATCCCCATCTGGTATGCAAGAATAAAGTTGTTATTTGTACTTTACGAGGAATATGGGGGTACATTACCCGCCTCGACATAATAGGCGGGTAAATATTACCCTATACCACTTAAAAAAGCCAAATAACATATATCTACTATTTAAAGTGATATTTCCGTTCAAAGTGACCATCATAATATTAAATAAAACATTAATCAGTCATTTATACTCCTAGGATAAAAAACTTTGCCATAGATCTAGTTATAACCCAAAAATAATTATCTGTATAACAGTTTTATTCACATTGAATATAGAGGAAATCTGTAAAAATCTTTTTTGACTATCCTAGTCAGAAATAAAAAATCCACCCTTTCAGTTATGTATCTCTTAATTGGTATTTGTCAATAACAGAAATAACTTGGTAATACTTATTTCGTATATCTTTTGAAAGCATCAACTGTGTTCGGGCATCATTCTTAACTATAAACCAATGTGACCATTTTGAAGGGTAGTATAACTTTAAAAATTGCCCCGTTTTTCTTCAACATCACTGTTATTTGATAATTCTAACACAAGCGGCTGCTTTTCCTATATAAACATATAGAGAAAAGCCTGTATTTTATTTTACGATAAAATACAGCACGTTTTTCCAAGGACGACGTGCCTTAAATGACGTAACGACGTGACGTATGTAAACAAACGCGTCCAATCGTATCTCGCGTTTTAAGGTTACAATGATGTACTACTACGCGTTAAATAAAGTTCGGGATTGTTTTCAAAGAAAATAACGTGTTAGAATCGAAATAATAAATTGTTCCCTATATTTTATCGTTGAATAAAATACAGTCAGTCATTTGGATGCGAAAAATTAAATCACTCGTGCTACGCACTCGTGATTGAATTACTACGCATCCAAATTCCTGACTATATTTTATTCAACAATAAAATACAGGAAGACATTTATTATTTCTTAACTGAGGTAAAAAAAACCCACATCTCTGTATGTATCACTAACATGAATAATTTGTTCGTAGCAGAGAAATATTAAGATGTATAAAAAGTTTCTTACATAGGAAGATTAACTTATTTCAGTAATATATTTACGTATTACTACTAGCATAAGTTACAATATTAATCTTCATATTGTTTTGCAAATTAGATCTACTGAGAATTTTTTTCACTTTTTGTGAATCGGCATTCGGCAAAAGGATAATAACTCATACGTACATGCTTTCCTGTGTCACCATTGGCACGAATTGACACGGTGGGGCAAATATGAATCAACAGCCGGGCACTATATTGTGTGCACATAGGTGGTCAAGTCTTAGATGCAGTTATTTTTTGCACGTTTGGTTGGTTGATAAACAAAACTGACGTATGTTTCACAAATCTTCTAGATTTTCAGCGCGCATTTGACCTGTTTGACCCGGATGGCGACGGCACTATAACGACACTAGAGCTCGGTACTATCATGAGGGTGATTGATCAAAACCCAACGGAGGCGGAGTTACAGGATATGGTCAATGAAGTTGATGAAGACGGTAAATGAGCTTGTATTATTGCTAAAGCATACATATATAGTAAAACATTGTAATGTAATTCTGTTAATGTGCACTGTGTCTGGGGTGGAGCTCAAACTGCGATCTACCTACACTAGAGAACATGATCTACGTATCTGTAATAGAGAACATACAATAGCGCAACAGAGCAAATGCGCCATGATACAAAATAAATAGAGTACTTTGGACTCGAATAATGATGTCATATCTCGGAGGCTACGCCTACTCGAAATAACGTGATTATTATCGCAAACAGTCTAGAACTTTCATACTTACTTACTTGATAAATATTTTTTCAAGTTTCTAAATGATACATACATGTATGTATTTTTCCAAACGCTCTCCAAACCAATGAGGTTTTCAGATGTTCTCGTTGCTTTTTCTGAGCATCATGTTACTAACCACGTGGAAACGCCATATGGCAAGCTAACTGTAATGATTAACACTCCGACAATTTTGAGTCCATGGACTTTTTAGTTTGACGTTTTCGATGTAGTATGTGGTACTGATCACAAATTAAAAAGAAGCAATATGTTGCATGTGGTATTAAAGGAGTCCGACTGAGAAATATTGGCTTCACTTAGGTTCTAAACTTATGTAAGAAATAATGTCGTATGAGATATAGTAATTATTTATACATATAAAATGTAAAGAATATACAATTGTTATTGCTTAACATATAGGAATCACATTTCTGCTTTTATTGTACAGGAAATGGTACAATAGAGTTTGATGAGTTTGTAAAGATGATGGCGTCGAAGACAGAGGGAAGTAATGCCGTCAACAAAGAGACGTTTGATGTCTTTGATTCAGAAAAATGTGGATACATTACTGTTGAATGTAACTCGCTATAATTTATTACATGACACCTAACTATATTAATGGCCGGCCGACAGTCAAAACTATTTACGCTTGGACGAGACAGGGTAATCTACAGTATCATAGCCTGGCATCACCGTCACAGCTTATGTATATAGGCGTGCTTCATACTGACGAAGTTTCATACGGATGATTGGGTTCTAATACTAGTTCTTCCCAGAGCAATGGTTAGGAAAACTGCCCATATGTAAGAATACCGAAAGCCCAAAAACAATGATGAAAAGAGTGAAAATTGCTAGATGCAATTTGGACACATATTATAATTTCGTCATTTTTGTTTATTAAAAATGTATTGTTACACCATCAAATTTACTTGGTAATATTGTCAGTTGTTGGTACCATTTTATAGGTCATTAACACAGTGGATGAACCACGCGGCAAGGGAAACAGTTGGTTCACTAATTGAATGGCACGTGTATGATGTTTAATTTGAATATATATCTGTTTCACAGCACTGAAGAAAGTGATGGCCAACCTCGGAGAAGACCTAAGTGATGACATTGTAGAGGAGATGATTAGTAAAGTAGACACAGACGGCGATGGAAGAATCGGCTTTGAAGGTATTTCCGTTGAAATAAACAGCATATTCAATACATTAGATGCATTTTCTTGCGATATTAGAATATGTACCATGTTGTACTACATCCAAAAGATAAAAGACACTCAGGATGGTCTGATATTTTATTTACTCTATTAGAAAACATTCAGAATGGTTTTCGTCTTTATTATTAAATGCTAATGCCTTAAATGACTACATGATAAATATTGGCGACAAAGTACTAAAATATAATCACGAACGTTCATTACACAGAAACACAGAACAACTACAAAACTTTATTGGAAACATCTACATAAACTCAAATATTTGAAGAGCTCTACAAATAATTAGAGATATCTATAAATAATAAGAAACCTCTACAAATCAATTGCAGACCTCTTCGATTCAATAGTAGAGCTGCTCTTCAATTGATTTGAAGAGGTCTTTGATTATTGGTAGATATCACTATATAATTATTGCTATCTCCAAATCATTTGTTGCTCTCTCTAATTGAATTTGAGAGGTCTTCAAATCAATTGAAGATAGCTCTAATTCAATTAATGAGGGCAACAAATGATTTGGAGATATCTCCAATTCTAACAAATTCATACTTATCCGTAATTGATTTGAAGATAGCTCTGATCACATAAAATGTTACCTTGCAAACAATGACCTTATACATGCAAGCAGTCGGGATACCGAGCTGACCATTCCTGTGAAACAGCCCATAATGTCATAACTGAAGACTGGTTAAATGCAATAAACTCGGACAGTTGGAACAGTTCTATTAGAATTTTTCAAAAACAGTTGCTCTTGTTGACCATTGTTTGCTGCTTGAGAAACTCTTGATACTCGTATATACTGACGACATTTCACTCCCCTTGTTCAAATATTTTCAAGACAAAAGCCAGAAAGTAAACATATCTGAAAAACTTGCGTCCCGCAAGGGTCAGTTCGTGGTCCGCTTGTCTTCATTATCTTTATTAATGACATTCCTTTACATGCAAATGGAGCACAGACTGACGCCATTGCTGATGATACCATTATTTATATCTTTAGCTCAGTGACACATACAAGAAAAACTGTGATACAAAATATCACAGCGGGCCCACAAATCAAACTGACATGTAAATATTTTGATAATTGGTGATGGTTGATGTTGAGGCATGGTCCCAAAAGAATTCTAGGTGAACAAACAGAAACTGACACAACATCACATCTACTGAATGAGCTGTAGCATCGAAACTTTACTGTTATCGAATAATATGCAACGATTTATTAAAGATTTGTAAACAAATGTTTACACCACGTCTATATACCATAAAAATTACATGCATTTCTATTTTGTCTGCAAAGTTTTCTGTCTTTCAAGTTGGCGACTCGAGTCACGTGAACAGTTTTGTTATTGTTCACCAAGCATAATTTCCTTAGAGTTCGTAAAACGCACTATACCATATATTGTCTATCTGCATTTACAAGCAACTGCTTAACTTATACCTTAAGCAAATACCTATCCGTAGTAGATCTGATATCAAGTATAATATGTTGAATAGCAAACTTAAGGTATTCAGCCCATAACGGCCAATTTTTCAATTTTCATTTACTATATAATTTCAATGATTCATATTCAAATTTTAAAAGAAATTTATCGTCTAATTATAGAGATATATGGAATTTTATACCCATAGCTCCATCTCATAAATAACTAACTGAACAGCGCAGACACCTTAACCATTACTCTATGGAGACCGACTTTATTGAAACTGGAAAAAATAAGCTTGTAATAAGACACGCATCTGAATAAAGAACGACAATTCTTGCGTTTCCAGAAAAATAGACTGTGTCTACAGTTTTCATCTCAGAAGTACCTCTTGTTTTCAATGAAGAGAGACAGCGCTTAAGTCTCCATGCATCTTTTACTCACCCCGTATTAAATTTTGCGGCCCGCAATAACTCCAAAACTTCAGTCAAGCCTAGATTGCATACAAGAATGGTGCTGTAACAGCAGCATGGCTATTAATCCTGCTAAAACTAAAGCTATTTTATTCTCAACAAACACTTAACATCTATAATATCTACACATGAACTTCAAATAAGCGGTGCAAAAATACAATTCTCACAAGAAGATAAATTATTAGGGGTTAAACTTGATAAAAAAAACCCCAATAAATAGCCAGCATAATAAATAAATGTAATTAAAAACTCTATCAATTAGGGAGGATAAAATACTTTATTGACATACCAACAAGAAGACTATTTTTCAATGCCTATATTCTTCCACACTTATACTACGGTTGCACTATTTGGGGTACAGATTTACTGAAAAAATCCATGTTTTCCAAAGCAGTGCTGCTAGAATGATACTTGACGAAAGCTTTGACACAACTCCCGAGGATGGTTAAACTGGATGAAATTTGAAGACCTCATATCATACAGAAAAGCCATTTTACTGTACAAAACCTTTCAAAGCATGGCTCATATCTACATGTTCAACAAAGTTCATTACGTTAGTGATAATTACCTGAGAGAACTACGATTACAGCAGAACAGGCACTGCACATTCCAAAACTAAACAAAGAAATATTCAGAAAAACGTTCAATTACTAAGCACCAAAATATGTTTACCCAAACATGTCAAAAATGCACCCACTTTACACTCTTTCAAATCCCAGTGCCTGAAATGGTTCACTAACTGAAGCTGGTCATTTATTTAGCCATGCAAAATATATTATTCCATTACAACAAATCCATACTTTATATTAAGTTTATTCACTTGTATGTTTTTATCGTACTGTGTTCAGCTGATGTAAATTTGTTTCAGCTGTTTGTATATAAGTAAATATTGTACAAATTTAATGTTCATATACATGTATGTATATTTGTTTGTTTGCAAGGAAGATTGGTACCATATCCATTGCGCTTTCTCGCTAAGTAAAGTCGTTATTATTATTATTATTGTTATTATTATTTACTCGGTCGAAACATTCAGAATGGGATGGAGTTGTACTTACTTACGTATAAAAACTCCCTGATGAGACCCCGCCACTGCCGGAGGGGTATTAGTTGGGTGATTCATTTTCAAGATAGTTGTTGATAGTGAGTTGAGGATTTGACCGAATATTAGTAATTGAGATTGAAAAGTAACTTCCTTCTATCTGCCTTACTAAATGAATCTACCTGTCTTGAACACATTCGGATAGTTCATTTTATTAAGAAGGCCCACAACGTTAGTCCGAGAACTAAATCTTTGAATATTATACGCAATTACACGTATGGTGCAGTGGTGCTGAGAAGTCGGGAAATATTCGTTAAATAATACGCCTATTGTAAAGTGAAAATGTTTCATAGACAAGGCATTAAGATAACCATAATTTTTTGTTTAAGATGCTACTAGAAAAAGATAAAATATAATAAAGACTGTTTCCGACAATCGAAAATGCTCGTTGCCCGAAAAGCTTTACTTACAGGAATCAAATGCTATGACCTTGTGCTTATACATGTAGTGTGATAAACATTTGTCTGAGGAAACTTGTCAATTCTTCACTGTACAGTGGTGAAATATAGTAGAAAAGTAATAGAAGTTACGAGAAAATCCTCGTAAAAATAACTGAATTAGAGCTCGTATTGACATTGGTCTTGATGTGCCTTCTAAGATACAATTATAATCAATCAAAAATTGCTTTCCTTCTAGAGTTTTCGGCAATGCTTGAGGCACCGGACGAGTCGTACCTGAGAAAGAAACCTGTCGTTGAGGAAGAGAACGTACTAGAGGAATCAGCGCACGACTTAACTGACCAATCAGAGAGCACGTGATCACATCTTGTTCTTTAAAAACCTTTTTTGTTGGTGCTATACATACTAATAAATGCTTATTGGTTACAAAAAATTAGAGTATTTTCGTATACACACGAGTAATATAGACAATTAGTACCTTTAATTTATTATCTTCGAAGTACTGTCCAATGTAGGCTGTACAAAATGATACTGTTATTATTAGTGTTATTTTGTGAAAACAATAAAACAAATTGATATTGATGATATTTTTCTTACTAACTAACTTCCCACAGTAATACAAACTTGAAAACAAGCCACCCAGTCATATATTAAACAAACTGAACGCGTTCAATCACACCCTCACGCATGAATATCCATTTTATAAGTACAGTGTGAACAGGCATCTTGCTGAACAGCAGCAACAACAACAACAACAACAACAACAATCTTTATTAGCAATATCGACATCTGACATGTCTATGGCTAAGAACAGTGAAACATATATATATATATACATAAGTGCAAACATGTGAAAAATATGGTATTCTTAAATAAGACAATATTATATCCACATTCAGTTAAATTCTCATTTTATATGCCTCCTTTAGAAACTTACATATGTTAAGGAGGATACTTTTATTTTGCGATGACATATATCTATCGAATTTTCTCAGATTTGGCCATGACAATTTTGTTAAATATTTTGTACGTAAACATCTATATTTTTGACAAATCATTAAAGATAATATTCTGTTTCTATCATGTTTGATTGACACTGTTGACAATATCTGTTTGCTCTATCTGTACCAATGTATCGACCAGTTTCAATAGCAAGACTATGGGAAGACATCCTGAAACAAGTAAATAGCTTTCTCAAAAAGTCATTTTCTATTAAAACTAAATATGTTTCATATTTAAATGAATTTTTGAATCTGTTATAGTAATCAAGTTTAGACATATTAGTGACAGCCGCGTGCCATTTCTGTTGGAACTGGTCATGCAATCTGTTGCGTAATAGAATAGTGTAATTAATATTTTCATTTGCATCATTCCAGGGATAGCTTAAACCTAAACTGTCTAACATACATTTTACATATTTAGGTCAAGACTTGTTATTTGCGACATTGATATCTGTACACAGTGATTTAAATACCGTATTCATAATCGTATCAGGATTACATTTAATATGTTGCCAGTATTTTAAAACTCTTTCTCGGCAAATGACTGAAATGGGGTAACATTCTCATTCTCCGTAAACGGCCATGTTGGGAGTTGAAGATTTAACACCTAATACACGTTTATAAAATTTTACCTGGACTCTATCCATTATAGCTGTGTAGACCTCAGCTCCATATGTTAAAACAGCACGTGAGAGGAATTGCATAGTGTCCATAGGCAGCGTATTAATGCCTTATTGGAATAGTAGATCTACATCTCTAGATCCTTTAAGCCTTTTCTGCTGTTGATATTGTCATATATATGTTGAAGCAACGGTTAATGGAATATTAGTAGAAGCTAATAATAAGCTATCATTATGTAAAGCAACTTTATGTGTGAAGAATAAGCTTACTGTGTGAATAATAAGATTACTGTTTGAACAATAAGCTTACTGTGAGAAGAATGAGCTTACTGTGAGAAGAATAAGCTTACTGTTTGAACAATAAGCTAACTGTTTAAACAATGAGATTACTGTGTGAAGAATAAGATTACTGTGTAAATAATAAGATTACTCTGTGAATAATAAGCTTACTGTTTGAACAATTAGCTCACTGTGTGGAGAATAAGCTTACTGTGTGAAGAATAAGATTACTGTGTGAAGAATAAGAAACAGATCTTCTAGTCATCCTCCATTAGTGTGATATGTTGACATCCCATTGGTGTAACATGTTTTTTTTTTTGAGGGCCCCATGATTGGGGTAACCCCGTTTATTTGCTCCGTCATGGGCGTGATAAGGGTCGGAGCGCATCCCCTACCAGCCGTACATTTATCAGACATAAATATGAAACTGCGAAAATCGTATTAAATTTTTACACTAATAATTTAACAGATAAATAGCATTAACAATTTCATTGGTGACTGTATAATTTGAATTTAGGAAGAAGCATGTATTGCGAGGCTTATACAGAAACAAGAAAACCTTGCATTGAAACTTCTGTGTTTTAAATATACGCTGTTTATCAACCTCACTGAATGGAAAAAAACTCGAAAAATGAAGTGAGATTAATAAGCGTACAACTCAGATAGATTTGATACGGTCAATTGTACTTGTAATATTTTCCTTCCTAAATGTAGGTTGGTACATGAATACGTCTTTGATAATGTTCACAAATTTATTTTCATATGAATTGATAGATTTTCGTATAGTTGAAAATTTTTTATCGTTCCTGAATTTCCAGATTAAGAACTTAGTTTCAAAAATGAAAGTGTTCACGATGTTGGGCTGTTTTGATGTAGTATTGTGTGTGCCTAACGCGACCAGAGGGTAATCAAGTTCAATATTTGTTTCAAGCACCCGTATCATTAGGAGATTTACACATTTCCAAAATTGTTGTATTTCCCCACATTCCCAGAAAAGATGTTTCAACGTTTCTCTGTTCTTTTTGCATATGTTACATAACCCGTCTGATACGTTCATCAGGGCTAATTTATGCTCTGTAAATAAAACATTGTGTATAAAGCGAAATTGGAAGTATTTAGTTTTCGGAAGACAGTATGATTTATAAATGTTTGACCAGACATTTCTCCACTTACTATTTATATTAAGCCCTAACTTAACCTCCCATTTTGACTCTGCATTTAAAGACGTATGATTATCCCATGCGTTTAATTGCGTTAGAATGTCGCGTGATCGCAAGTCTGAAACTTTGAGTTCTTTCCCTTGAATTGTATAAAGTTTTAGATTGCAGTCCGATTTAAAGATGTTTTGATTCCTTGCGCTTGATTCTTGTCCATATTTGAGGATTTTTATATAATCAGCTGGTATGCTACTTCTTACAATTGACCATTCCGAAATCCAATTAGTTTTCTTGGTTAAAAGGTTATATATGCAATTATTTGTTACAAATTGTCTGTTCTCAGTATCCCAGATATCGTTGACATTTGACAAATTACTTAGAAGAAATGATTTGATGAATATGGGTTTTTTGTTAAAAATAATTGTCTTATTATTAAAAATGTATGTATTCAAAATATCTTTTTCCGTTATTGGCTTGATACTTCCGATAATTTTGCTCCATTCAGCGATAGCATTTTTATAAAACGTTGAGACATGGTGATGATAAGAAATATTGATTAATGATGAACATCTACATAAGAAAAAATTATTTGTAGAATTGTTGTCGTAAGACTGTAAATACATTTTGCCAATGGCATTCCATTTGTCGCGTTTCGAATGCATGATTTTATATATCATCTTAACGAACACAGCCGATTGCATGTCCGAAATACTGTTTAACTTTACCCCACCGTTGTGTTTATTTCTTTGTAGAGTTAATTTAGATATAAGAGGTTTTTTACTGTCCCATAAAAAATCCGAGACGATCTTTTCTATTTGTATTTTGAATTGTTCAGGTATACCTCTAGTTTCCATTTCAAAATTTATTGTTGAGAAAACATACGTTTTAATTATTAAAACTTTTCCTTGTAAAAACAGGTGTCGTGATTTCCATACCTGAAGCGAATTCTTAATTTTGTTAATTTTAGCCCTCCATATCGCATCGTTATCAACGTTATATCCGTGATGTATACCTAGCGTTTTCACATATGAATTGGTCCACTTAATTGTGTTAAATGTGGGGCGTTTGCCTTTCAGTTTTCCTATAAAAATACCAGAGGTTTTTTCTTTGTTTAATTTTGCCCCTGACGCTTTTTCGTAAAGAGACAGGACCTTAAATATCGGAACTAAAGAGTCTTCATTTTTTCGCGAAAAGTTGGGTGTCGTCGACAAATTGGTTTATTTTTGCATACAAGTTCGACTCCGAAGAGGGCAGAGGTATACCCTGAATTTTTGAATTTAGGCGTATGCAGCAGGCCATCGGTTCTGCTTGAATTATATACAAAAAAGGGGCACAAGGACACCCTTGTTTAATAGAACGCGAAATTGAAAAATAGCTTGAAATAAACCCGTTGGTTATTATTGCGGTTTGAGATGATTTTAGCAGAGCGGTTATCCAGTTGCGAAATTTGTCACCAAAACCAAAAGTTTTCAAACACATATCGATCCAAGACCATTCGCAACTATCAAAGGCCTTTGTTTGATCTAAAAATATGATAAGCCCTTCGTTATCTTCGCGGTCGGAGTATTCTATTATATCCTGTATAAAACGATTTGCTTCATTAATATTTCTACCTTCAACGTATCCTTTCTGGTCTGAATTAATGATATTTGGTAAAATTGGTTTCAGTCTGTTCGACAAGCATTTAGCTATTATTTTGTAATCCACGTTGAGAAGGGTAATTGGTCTCCAGTTTTTTAAATTGTCGCGATCCCCGGATTTGTAAATGAGTGAGAGAAGACCTTTGTATTGGGAATGACTGAGAGTGTTCAAGTCCAGAATTGATGTAACTAGTGAGTGAAATTCATGTTTAATTAAATACCAAAACTTTTTGTACCATTCGGCCGGTAAGCCGTCCTCACCCGGTGATTTTGATTGTTTGAAATCAAAAATGGAATTTTCTAGCTCGGCCATGGAAATATATTCGTCTAGTTTAGCTGCCTCCATTGGTGTAATCTTTGTTTGTACTTTAGATAGTAACTCTTTTGCTGCAATTTCATTTATACCCTCTGAAGTAAATAAGGTTTTATAAAAGCGACATTGTTCTTCTAGTATGTTACTAATTCCGTATTTAGTGTGTCCTGCTTCTGAACGTATTTTAGACCAAAGTTTTTGCTTTCCTCTTTTTTTCTCTAAATCAAAAAAATAAGATGTTGACTTTTCGTTATCTTGAAAATGTTTTTCTTTTGAGCGTATGATCGCCGCGTCCGTTTGCTTTTTATAGTAGCTCGCTATGTCTGTTTTCAGTATGTCTATTGTATCCTTGTTTTCCGTAGGATTCCCTAGAAGTAACTGTAACTTGTTTTCTAGCCGTTGAATGTCTATCTGCGAACGTTTAACATTTGTACAATATTCAATCGTAAGAATTTTAATACGATGTTTTAGCATGTCCCACCATTCCAGTATTGATTTATATTTATTTTTATCAGCTACCAAAATGTCCCAAACCTGTTCAATCAATTCAATGTAGTCAGTATTGTCTAATATACTGACATTTAATTTCCACACACCTGGGCCTCTCTCAATATTAGATGTATTTAATTTGAGTGATATAACATTATGATCGGAGTGCGGAAAGTAAGTAATACCTGTATAGTCTATTTCATTTTCTATAGTTTTCGATGTTTAAAAGTAATCAATACGAGAACATGAGGCATTTCGTGAGAATGTATATTCTTTCTTTGTAGGGTTGCGCCTACGCCAAATATCTTCTAAGTCCATTTCGGCTTGAAAGGCAGTTAGTTCATTATACCCAATATCATGATGTGCAGTCACATGACATTTTGAGACCCGAAATAACATGTTGACATTTCATTAGAGTGATATGTTGACATTCCATTGGTGTGATATGTTGATATTTCATGAGTGTGATATGTTGACATTCCATTGGTGAAATATGTTGGCATTCCATAAGTGTGATACATGTATGTTGACATTCCATTGGTGTGATATGTTGACATTCCATTGGTGAAATATGTTGATATTCAATTAGTGTGATATGTTGACATTCCATTGGTTTGATATGTTGACCTTTTATTAGTGTGATTTGTTGATATTCCATTGGTGTGATATGATGACATACCATTGTTGTGATATGTTGACATTCAATTGGTGAAATATGTTGACATTCCTTTGGTGTGATATGTTGGCCTTTTATTAGTGTGATATGTTGATATTCCATAAGTGTGATATATTGATATTCCATTGGTGTGATATGATGAAATACCATTAGTGTGATATGGTGTCATTCCATTGGTGTGATATGTTGATATTCCATATGTTGACATTCCATTGGTGTGATATGCTGTCATTCTATATGTGTTATACGTTGACATTCCATTGGTGTGATATATTGATATTCCATTGGTGCGATATGATGACATACCATTAATATGATATGTTGTCATTCCATTGCTGTGGTATGTTGATATTCCATATGTTGACATTCCATTGGTGTGATATACTGACATTCCATTGTTGTGATATGTTGATATTCCATTGGTGTGATATACTGACATTCCATCAGTGTGATACGTTGACATTCCATTGGTATGATAATTTGACAGTCCACATTGTTATATGTTGATATTCAATTTGATAAAAGTACCAGTAAGCTTCATTTACCTGTCAGAAAATGTATACGTATGGCTGTCTGTATAAACTTCTCAAAGAAAATTATTCTGGAAACGTTCTTTTTCAATACTTCTGAGAGGGAAAGTGAAAAATCTCAAACAGAATCAAGATAACATTATTGGTTGAAATGTAGATACTGTAACTGAAGCATGTAATCGTATCTTCTCTGCAATCCTCCGACAGTCGGAGAAAAATTTAGGGCGATCCGACTGAGCCAAGTGGTAATGAATCTTAATCAAAGCGCTCAAAGTGCTGACAGCAAGTGGCACAGAGATGATTCAACCAGTAGTGAAATACAGAAACATCAGACTGCAAACACTTCTAATTCCAATAGGCAGGTTTGTGTTTAAATACAACTGTACGGATTACAAATTGACATTGTTCGCAGCGCCATTTTTCGTTACATATAACTTTTGGCATGACAAGCAGTTCTATGACGACGTCGCACAAAAAAACTATAGATGTAGTCGTGCCATGCGACCAGTTGAACATTTTAAATGTACATGTACTTTTTATTTGATTGAAGCAACTTTTATAAAGGTCCGTCCGTCAAAGCAGATATATTAGCTTGTTTTCTTGGATGAGACCTCGGTATGTCTCCTACCATGCCTATGTGTTTTTCTGAGTCCCAAAAAAGGAGAGATTTACCTGTGACTGCAATTTCCAGTCAGTTTCAGTCAAAGAGTGAATTTGATTGGTTGCCAAAAAGTAAGTCAATTGCGGTGACCAATGGGATCTGTGAGTGCGATTGACCTAGTACATGCTCATGTACGTTTTGAATCCAGTTAATATATCGCTCATTTTCGTTAACCGTCAACAATTGCAGAACTCTGGGTGCTACGGCACCAAAAGGAAAAACTTTAAGTCTTCTTCTCTGAACCTACTGATAAGAATTCAATTTAAAATATTTTTTTTCTATTTAGCACGAATGAAAGTCCATTTCGCCCGTAAAGCATTTTTCTGGGTAATAAAAAGTAAAATAAAGTAATTGCAAAATGAAATGTAATCATAAAACTTTTAAAGTAAATTTCACAGATAAAGAGAGGTACGCATAGCATACATGCACAAGAATACCATTGATGCAAAGCATCAAACGTCGCCGAAAATAGTTTTGTACATGTGTGGCGTTAAGGTAACTTGCCCCGGAACAAAATGGCCACCAGTGAAAACATGATGATATCACTAAATCGTAGTCTGGTGATCTTTTGACATAATACACAATCAAATTACTGTTATATAAGCTTTTAGAACCTGTATTAGTGTGTTTTGTTGCAAATATTGTTAAAACATGTCATTTCAGTTCTTGAGTTACTTACATGAAAAATATCCAATTTTTGTGCAAGTTTCCTGACAAAATAAAGAAACTGAAACATAGTTAACACCATTATTAACATAATTTTGTTTAATTTTTCTGTATCAAATACATAATTTGAAAAAATATGTAAAGACAATAAGAGCGTCTTGCAGTATTTTATATGGCTTGGTAAACAAAAATTTTTACAACAAGAGTATGTTGATTATATGGTATAAACTATGTTTTAGTTTCTTTATTTCCACTGAATCTGTCACAGAGTCTTTGTTCGTCAACTAGCAAGAATAGGTTTCAAAATGTATCCGTTCTTTATAATAATTCACTGATTTATAGTTCTCTTTACATGAATTATTAGTGTCAGTATACTACAATATTATGACATCCCGACCAAAACAAACACAGTATACATTAAAGGGAAAAATAAAAATTGAAAAAAAGCATGCACCCACCCACCAAAGACAATAGCGCTCTACCTTAAACCATAACTCAAGCATGTGGACTTCACAATTTAGTGATGTGTTATAAACTGTTGATGTGTAAGATTGAAAGAACTGCTCAACTATTTCTATGGTCGAGCATCTGGAGGAGACATTGAACTAATAAACAAGTGCCAGTTTGAATAATTTCATCATTTGACTTTATCAGGAAACTTGCACAAAAATTTGATATTTTTCATGTAAGTAACCAAAGAACTGAAATGACATGTTTCAACAATATTTGCAACAAAACACACTAATACAGGTTCTAAAAGCTTATATAACAGTAATTTGATTGTGTATTATGTCAAAAGACCACCAGACTACATTTTAGTGATATCATCATGTTTTCACTGGTGGCCATTTTGTTCCGGGGCAAGTTACCTTAAATAGCTAAAATTAGCTTTTTGATAAGCAATCATTATTAGTTTGATTTGAATGAAAAATTTTATGAATATTTGCAGAAAACATTTAAAATCATGGTGGTTTTAAAGCTGGAAAAAAAACGGAAGAATAATTATTTTAAAAAGTTGGGTTTGACCGGGATTTGAATTCCACTCGTAAAATTAGGCGGTAATCAGCTTACCCATTACACCACGGAGACTGACTTTAAAGCACGTGGTAAAAAATAAGCTGATATTATAATTTTGCAAAACCGATAAGGGAGAAGTTGTTTTACGTTTTCGTATTTTTTCTAAAAGATATGAAAAGGAACATTACAATTAAACAATTACGTTTTAATGAAGGAAATGTGTATAATCAATATTTTAATGTCTATTTCGTATTATTTTAGCATACAGTTAAAACCATTTTTCTTCGCATTCTAATAACCGCTCCTAGCATGTACTTCCGGAAAAACTATTCCATAATAGGCCGCCGCCGTCATCGGCGGCGCCAATAAAAGTTTGGAATAACTAGTTCTCGGCGGTACAACGTAAAGCGGAGAACGTTGCCGGTACACAAGCGGCCATTTTGTTGAAAACGAAAGTAGAATAACAAAATTGGCGTGTTTGACTTCAAATGTAAGTTCTTCAAAGCTGTAAGTGACAATGAAATGTTTCTAGTTCAACACATTATTGTGTTAGAATCGAAATAATAAATGCCTCCCCGAATTTGAAGTCAAACACGCCAATTTTGTTTTCTCTAGAGAGAGAGAGAGAGAGAGAGAGAGAGAGAGAGAGAGAGATTTAATCACAGATATTTATTATTGCAAATTGAAGAGTACGAAGTTGTGCTATCCTTCATTTAAATACTGCTTGCACTCAATGAAAATCACTATCTTTAAGTAGAACTAGAGATCCGAATCTAGACGTATCTTAGTTTAAACATTTTTATTCGCCTATAAACACATGTACCACTACAATATTTAATAACAATATTCAGGATTCAATAATAAGCATAACGCTTGTATAGAAAGAAAATCTTTCCTTATTTCACATAAAGCAATTACTTAGAAATATATCTCATTTAGTAAACAACCCCGTAACACAGAGCACTCCATAAAGATTGGAGATTACAGTCCTTTTTTATCTTAAATACAGAAAGAATCCTATTTTTGTCGCAGTACACTGATTGTTTTGTCAACCGCGAACTTTCACAAACGGATCTGAACTGATAAAAGTAAATTTTGTACTAATGGGTCATGATGTCCAAAGTAATAGTTAGAACGACAGTACTCTGAAACTTTCGGCATTGCAGTATGACACATTTTCTTACGCTTTCTTCTTGTATCCTTGAATATCCCCGAATGTTACTTTCGTGTCGTATTTCAAACGACATTTAAAAAGAACTGATGATGTTTCCTAGAAGGATATGAACCCGAACAGTTTACATTGTTTACTATCACCCTTCTAACCTTTTACAAAACAATTTTTTCGCTTGTTCTCTAAATTTGGTGCTCATGTATATGTAAAATACTGGATTCGTCATGGCGTTGACCATAAACACTCTACCTGCCAGATAAAATGCTCCGAGTGGTGGCCTATCTAAAATCACCCGATAAATAAATTCTGCATAGTGGATCATCCAGCTAAATAGGTAGATAAATGTTATCAGGAACATCATGAGAGTTGTACGATTAACCACTTTCTTTCTTCTTTCAATCGCAGTAAATCTTTTGGCGATGACTTTGTCCTGAGAGGATTCAAAATGGTTTCTGGCAGCTTCACTGGATTGGATTGAAATACGTTTCTTTGATTTCATTTCAGTCATGTTATAAGTGGTGTATCCCTTTAAATAGACTTGTTTACTTTCTTTGGTTACCTGTACTGACAACGCAGCTTTTGAACGAATGTACTTGCGTTTTCTGCCTCTACCAAATTTGAGACTGTTTGCCAAGTCATCCGATGTGCTTGGTTTTGCTTCCTCGATCTTGAGCGGTACAATTCTACATGTGTTTTTCAGTTTCTTATTTGCTAGGCGTGTCTCGTCGGTTTTGGTATCACCATGTACTTGCATTTCAGACCTTATTCTCTGTTCACGACGCAGTATAACCGAGATCCTTGTGTAACAGAAAACGACTGTTACAATCATTATAGCAAAGGCTGCAGTCAATGTACCTCTGAGAATATTTCTCACTGTCACCCAATTATCTATGCGGTCACATATCCCCGTATCAGAATTGAGTGCACTGCCAAAAGCGGACAATATGCCAAGTATCAAACTCAAGAACACTATACTGAGACAAACAAGTTTTGTTTTCATGACAACAGATGGTAAGTCAGTAGTTGAAGTAGCACTGGATTTTCTAAGACGATCAAATGCTGTCGCCGCCAAGAGCAAGGTTGATGCGATGTTCGTTGTGTAAAGCGAAAACATGTGTAAACGACAAAATTCGTCGGAAGCCAACACCATCCAGATACTTGTTTGGTTGCGTAAAATGTAGCATGCGGTATTGATGGTGGCGGAAAACAGGTCAAAGACAGCCATGGTAAGAACATAGTAGTCTGTGGTGGTTTTGTTGCGGAACTTTGTTTGTACGGTAATGACAATCCAGTTTCCTGGGATTCCGGTCAACGCTATCAGAATCATAAAACATATAAATGAATATCTAGTCAAACCAGAAATTTCACTTTTGATTATGGCTTCTGGTGTAGAACTGTTTGGAGTTGTATGATTATCCATTGTAGATTCACTAGTATTATTGTTCCAGAGTAAACAAAACAGAACATGCGATTTCTTTATATAAGCAAGAATGGCTTATGGAATGTCTACGCTCACCTGAATGGCATTTATTTCAATACAGTACAAATTTGCAATTAAAAGAAAGAATTGATGGTTAATAGACCAGGCCATTGATTCTGAGTACTGATCCTTGCGAATGATAACGATGTAATTTCAGTACAATTTCATAATTCAGTTCGAAATTATGATATCTTATCAAAAAGTAAACTTGATTGAAGTCGTATTATAGTTGCCGCAGTACCTCGGTACGTTAAGAGTAGGACTCGGAGCTAGACCTATGTAGATGTGCAGTTCAAACTTTCAAATGATCTGCAATCAATCACCCACTGCTGCTTTATTTCCATTTATTTTATTGATTGGAATATTTGAGAGTCATCTGTTGTTTGCTCTTGTTTGGACATCACTAACCAGAAATGGACAGAATAACGTCAAAAAAGAAGTAAATACATTATTTCGAAATTTATTGTTCTATATTAGTTGTCAACTATACTGTATACATTTGTATCTATCACTTCCGGATTAACAACACTAGTAACTTTAGATATGCAAAAAAAGAAAAAGAAAAATTGTTCGTTTGAGCATGCGTAAAGAAGCACCAACATCAGCTTATGCAAGTTTACACATTGCCAGGTCCTTGTAACAAGACAAGTTTACACATTGCCAGGTCCTTGTAACAAGACAAGTTTACACATTGCCAGGTCCTTGTAACAAGACAAGTTTACACATTGCCAGGTCCTTGTAACAAGACAATGGATGCATATTCTCTTACTACATTAATACCAAGTTATTAAGTCGGGTTACGTGAAGTACACATAGGCAAGTAAACCTGAGCTCAAATCCAGATTAGGTGAGCTCACAAGTTCAACATCCTTAGGTACTGACGTATGAAAACTACAGGAGATGTGTAATTGTGGAAAACATGGATTGACTAGCGAGTTATTTCGATTACCTGCAAACTTTAGTTGAACCCTCTACATGAATACCCACGTCTTCAGGAGCAATCAGTCCGCTTAATAGTATTTGTCATACCTCGGAAATTAGCAATCAGCAAAATCCACAGTAGTCGAGTTCATGTAGGTCCATTCTCAACTAGAACTATCATTGAAGGTGATGAATACCCCCCGAACATCCCACTGACACAGTATTTAAAATTTATGTAGTATTTGATGCTTTAATTATTGGACCTGCACATCTGTGAAATATAATTAAATTTTGACCAGCGGGTTTGGAGATTAAAAACACACAAGATTTTACTATCTCAAGCCCCTGTCACCTTTGATCTAGTGACCCGAAACATGAACCATGCACAACTAGTTATTGTACTTATCACTTCTATGAAGTATCATTAAATTCTGACCAGGGGTTTTGAAGATTTAGCGTCCACAAGATTTTACCATCTCGAGTCCCTGTGACCTTGACCTTTGACCTAGAGACCCGAAACCTGGACCATGCACAACTAGGCATTGTACTTATCACTTGTGTGAAGTATCATCAAATTCTGACCAGGGGTTTTGGAGATTTAGCGTCCACAAGATTTTACTATCCCAAGTCCCTGTGACCTTGACCTTTGACCTAGAGACCCAAAACCTGGACCATGCACAACTACGCATTGTACTTATCACTTGTGTGAAATATCATTAAATTCTGACCAGGGGTTTTGAAGATTTAGCGTCCACAAGATTTAAACATCTCAAGCGCCTGTGAACTTGACCTTTGACCTAGAGACCCGAAACCTGGACCATGCACAACTAGTTATTGTACTTATCACTTCTATGAAGTATCATTAAATTCTGACCAGGGGTATTTGAGATTTAGCGTCCACAAGATTTTACTATCCCGAGCCCCTGTGACCTTGACCTTTGACCTAGAGACCCGAAACCTGGACCATGCACAACTAGGCATTGTACTTATCACTTGTGTGAAGTATCATCAAATTCTGACCAGGGGTTTTGGAGATTTAGCGTCCACAAGATTTTACTATCCCGAGCCCCTGTGACCTTGACCTTTGACCTAGAGACCCGAAACCTGGACCATGCACAAGTACGCATTGTACTTATCACTTGTGTGAAGTATCAATAAATTCTGACCAGGGGTATTTGAGATCTAGTGTCCACAAGATTCCGTCCACAGACGGACAGACGGACAGACGGACGGACAGACAAGCTGAATCCAGTATACCCCCCGAACACTTTGTGTTCGGGGGGTATAATAATAATGACTGTGACTCAGAAAATGGGTCCAGATGAGTAAAATTCACACATTTTGTTTTAAATGTCCCTTTAAAGTGTGAAGTCTGTTGACTATGGTTTGAAAGTTTCAAGTGAATCTACCCACTACTTTTAAAGTTTTGATTATTTTCAGATAACACCAATTGCCATTCTTCATAATGACGTTCGTAACGTCAAAACAGTAATTTTAACGTTAGTTTATTTGACGTTGTAGATTGCAATGTTACACATTCATATGAAGGTATTTTTTTCTTTAAACTTCAATTTTGTTGTCATTTCTCAGCTTTTCAATAAATCCTCATTTTGATTGACTGTACCCTAATGTTCACTTTTTCGAATGTGAAAGAATAAGTGGTTGCTATGGTAATATGCTTTATGATAAAGACTTGATCGAATCATTTTCATGCATATTTATGAATGCTACTTCCAACAAACTTCATTTTTAGTGATTACGTCTTGTCGAAATTTGGTAAAAATTGGTTATTTGTCTTTTTACATTTGCGCAATGATAATTAATGCAAGGACTTATTTAGCCAAAAAATTTCTGTTGACTTTAATAGCACGGACTAGTTTAGCCAAATACTCTCAGTTGACTCGAATAGTATGGACTTATTCAGCCAAACAATAACACATGACTCGAGTAGAATGGGTTTGTTTAGGCAAATAATCTCAGTTGACTCGAGTAACACGGGCTTATTTAGCCAAATATCGCAGTTGACTCAAGAAGCATGGACTTATTTAGCCAAATACTCTCAGTTGGCCCGAGTAGCATGGGTTTGTTTAGCCAAATAATCTCATTTGACTGGAGAATCGCGGGCGTGTTTAGCCAAATAATCTCAGTTGACCTGAGTAGCACGGGATTGTTAAGCGTAATAATATTGACTTGAGAAGCACGGGATTGATAAGCCAAATACTCTCAGTTGCCTCGAGTAGCACTGGCTTCTTCAGTCAAATAATCTCAGTTTGACTGGAATAGCGCGAGATTGTTTAGCTAAATAATCTCAGTTCAAAGAAGTAGCACGGGATTGCTTAGCGAAATAATCTATATTGATTGAAGTAGCACGGGATTGTTTAGCGAAATACTGTATGTTTGATTAGAGTAGCACGAGATTGTTTAACGAAATAAACTCCGTTGATTGAGGGTAGCACGGGACTGTTAAGCGAAATAATCTCAGTTGATTAGGGTAGCACGGGCTCGTTTAGTGAAATAATCTCAGTTGATTAGGGGTAGCATAGGCTTGTTTATTCAAAGAATCTCAGTTTATTACTGTAGCACGGGCTTGTTAAGCCAAATGCTCTCAGTCGATTAGGGATACCACGGGTTTGCTTGGCCAAGTGATCTTTGTTGATGAGGGGTAGCACAGGCTGTTTAGCCACAGAATCTCAATTGATTAGTGGTAGCACGAGCTTGTAAAACCAACTTGAATAAAGGGATATTTATAACACGAAATGAAGTACATGTAATTGCTCCTGTGTCCTTTAATCATCTATTATAGATAAAAAGAAAAAGATAGAAAGTCAGAAAAAGACAGAAGTAAACATAAAAACCCATAGCCATTTATCATTTTGTTCCGGACTGAATTACAAAGCAAAATGAGGTTATGTTGTTTTTTTTTTTCAATAATTTTAAACGAACATTATGCTGTGGCATCCTCACGTGATCCGCACCTGCTCGATAACTGCAGCTGGACTCAACATAAATTGTAGCACATTTTTACAATTTTAGTGTTTTTTAAGAATTACTGTTCTGTAGAAGCGATTTTACGAGAATCGACGTTCGCAACTTTCTCGACTTCCGGGTCTAGGAACCACTTTCCGTCCATCGTTGTAAAATCCTTGCAGTCAAGGATAGCCGAATCCGGTACCTAAAACAGATAATTCTTGTTTGATCTCATTCAGTTAAACTTTGTGTCTGTCAAAGATGTTTTTTTGTATATGACATGTTATCTATGTTTTATTGAATGTACGATCTTTACCCACTCAAGACACGGTAACAAATATTACCACTAAACCCAAATACTGTGTCTGGTATTGCAAAATTTCTATTAAAGTGCAACTCGTTCGGAACAAAAATTGGGTGGACAAACGTAATCGTTTCATAAGGTACAATTTATCTCTATTGAAAGCATTTTTTGTCATGAAAAGAATAGCAATGGTACCTTCACATATGCAGAACGAACTAGCAACAACGAACAACGTAAGTGATTTATTTTCAAGGTTTAGCCCATTAAATTGATTAAACTTCTTATGTTTCAGGAATATAATATTATTACCCCCTCCCACGCCCCCACCCGAGCACAAAGTGTTATACTGGATTCAGGTTGTCCTACTGTTCACGCAATCTTGATGAAGCTAAAGCTTCAAAATCCCTGATCTGAATTTAATGATACTTCACAGAAATGATAAGTACCATGCCCAGTTATGCATGGTCCCATGTTAGGGGCCACTAGGTCAAGGTCACTTGCTTAGTTGAGCATGGTCGAATAATTAAAGCATCAAATGTTACAAACATTAATTTTGATAAACTGTGTCAGTGTGGTGCTTGGGGGTATTCAATATCTTAAGTGATAATTCTAGTTTCATCTTGTTCATCTTTTAACATTTTAATATTTTTTAAAAGAAACACAAACCAAGTTATGCCATGTTCGACTCAATTTCTTGTATGATAATAGTACCATGTCAGGATCAGGTTAATTTGTTCGGACAATAGTAAATCACAAAAACGTATCTTTAAGCTGACCTTATAGTAAAAGTTTTTAACGACCACCAATCTGTAACTTGGCGTCAAAACCTCTGTTTTCGTAAAATGTGAAAATAACGTCAAAGATATATTTACGAAAAAACAACAAGAAAAACACCTTTTCGCCACCATTATTCAAATACAGGTCACTAGTTGTTAACGCTTTTCAGAAATCCCCCTTAAACGAGTCAATATTACTTGACCACTGACCTAGAGCATTTATGGTTTAAAAACTAAAGGCTTTTACGAGCCGACCCTATTTACCTTTTCAAGTGGTGTGTATCTCGGATGGTGATGGTCCTTGATGGGGTCGTTATCAACTCTGTTATATGCACACAGAAAAGCCCAGCGTCTGGCAGAACTTGTGTTGGCCCCACTACAGTGTAGCAAATTACAATGGAAGAAAAGTACATCGCCTGAAATACAAAGTTTCTGTTGAGTCTTTTGTTGAATCTTTGTTTCTGATATTTTCTGTCATGTTTTAAAGTGTCTTTTATGTGTTAATTGAAAAAGTAACTAAGCTGAACAAGCTTAAGTCGCAAACACGTACATATAATAATAATAATAATAATAATAATAATAATAATAAAAATAAAAACTTTATTTCTATGAGGGTAACATATAAGACATATAAAGAATTACAAAGTAGATCAAAATATATCTTTTTTCCATATGGCCTTCAAAATAATAATAAAAAACAACAACAAAAAAACAAAACACAATAATTTAAAATCTCTCTCTCTCTCTCTCTCTCTCTCTCTCTGTCTCTGTCTCTGTCTCTGTCTCTGTGTCTCTCTCTCAATCAATCAATCTTCTCTCACACACACGCATGATCTCAGATCTCAAACACACAAACGTCAAAAGTATGTAATACTTTACAAAAAAAGAAAAAAAAAGGTTTTTAACAGTCACTCTGTTTACATATATTAAAATATCAACATGGATATAATAATACCATTAATACTCACATGTGGAAACTGAATCTATTCAATTGCGTTCAAGACACAGTGCTACTGTTCCACATTTTAGCACGAATTTTGCCAAGTGAGGTAGCAGGTGAATGTTCTAAAAAAGAACTGTATTCTACTTATCAAAAGGGTTAACTTTATAGACTATCTCTTACTTTGAAAGTTGAAATTTACTTACCCGGCTCCATTTCAACGTATTCCAATGGACACACTTTAGCAATTTCGTCCACTCTTTCTATATCAGCTCCGACCTGCCCACCCACCTTTATATGTTCTATACGTCCACATCGGTTTGAACCTTTCAGAACCTGTAACGGTACAGCAGCATGGACCAAAAGACGTACCTAATCTTGTCTACATAAGTACGTAAACCATGATGGAGAGCTTTAATCAAGCTTTACTTACGCTGTACCGTTCTGAATAGAGTTTGTTCGAGGCTTTGTCATGATAAGTCGTCCATGAGACGATTCCTTGACGATTATGCTTAAAGTCTCTAGCTTTAGAGAGTAAATGAAGCCCGACTTACAATATACCGTTGTATTGCAACAACCTAATCTGTTGATCTACATCTCACAATATTTCTATTATTTTAGAAAATTGTATGAAGGAACTAATCTTTTTGCAATATTGTCTTGTTAGAAACCTTTATATCATTTCAGGGAAGCTGAAGACGACAAGTTGGTGTCAATTACATGTAGAAATCGAGGAAAACGATGTGTTTACAGACTGTGTTAGAATTAAACTGCAACGACACTAATGACACCTGGAATACAGGCAGCCGTGAGAGGCAGATACACAAACAGACAAATGATCAGCTGAAATAAAACATACATACCTGAAGACAACTGTTATCCTTAGTACATTTATCAATTGCAATGAACGTTGTAATCATGTTTGGAAATAAATTTCCGTTTTGATACCAGTACCTACAATAGAAGGCAACTTTATAAATGGACGAAATACCAACATAAATACTTGTTTTACAAACATATACATATTATTAGATAAATTCTGACTCTGGCATCACTCAAACCTGTATAAAAGTCAGCGAACAAAGACCAATGGAGAACATAATGTTTGACGTATGTCAAATTTTATATTTCAGCCACAACATAGATTTTATACATACTTCAAGTTACATACGTTAAATATTATCGCTACAGTAACGTCATCCCGAAGTAAGTATATAGACTTGTTAAATGAGGATTCTCAGAAGGAAGGCCCGGAAACCTGTCTCTCAAAATACGATCCTGCAAGCGACTTATTAATGTATTCACACAGCATGTCATCGAAGATGTCGGGTCTTTCGCTCTCACGGGTGTGATATTGGTTTGTTTACAGTCTTTGTGAATGTTTTTACCAGTGTTAACAAACTCTATTCCATAAGCATTTTACATATACGAGCGTATTGGGTGTCTTGTGGTAATTTTTTATCCATTAAAACGCAAATTTTCCTTAACTTTCTCGACTCCTGTGATTTCAAAATATGTTTCATATTAGTATTAACAGTTTCTCGGCCATAGTTATTATCTATAATGCCTTTTAAATATGTACAGATCTTTTTAGACAAATGAGTTATAGATAATTTGTAAAATGTCTCTATATTTTATTTATCAAAAGTATAAGCACGTAAAAGACAAACGTGTTATCATTTGGGAGCCTGTATTCTTAGACTAATGTTCATTGGATAGTACATCAATGACGTCAGTGAGACCCTGACGTTCAATTTCATGAATTTAGAAAGAACTTGTATTTTAACAAATCCAATGCTTGTAGAACATTCTAATTAACGTCGTTGCTTACTTGTCCATGCTCTATATGCCTGTGTGTGTCACTACGGCAGCATGGAATGTACATGTATCTGTTCTTTAATGTTTGAATATACGTTAGCCAATGAGGTAATCATATTCTTCATTTAATTTATTTTGCTTGTTGTAAGAAATGTAGTCCTTTTAATAGTCACTATTATATATTTAACTAAGTTGAAGTGTGATATACAGTAAAGTAAAACAATTGATTTAAATTGATTCTCTTGTATTTTTTAAAATGTGTTTCTCTCTAATAGTCGTGTTGCAGACAAGAGTTGTTAGAAAATGGGAGAATGATTGCTAATACATTCCAATGCCGTTGGCCACAAAAACCAGTTTAAAGAACCTGTCTGATATCACTTTTAAAATCACCATGACCTTCACTTTTGACCTAGCGACCCAAAATATTAGAGAGGTGTGTACAAGGCCCCTTATCTACTTACATGTAGTGTAACTATATTAATCTGCTAGATTTGGGATTGTCCGAGCAACTTAGTCGTGTGATAAAGCAGTAACTTTTTTACAAAAATGAAAGCAAAATGTTTTTAAAAAATGGGCATTGTCACAAGTAAAGTTGAACGCGTAACTGGCCTACGGTATTTTAAGCTACATTTCATCGCATAAATTGCATCAAATTTCACTTAACTTTATTAACATATAACGAAATTGCCATTGGTCTGAACAAATAAATACATTTAACACGAAAATATAACAATCCTACATGTATTTCAAAGTGTAAGTGAAATGCTCTACACATGTGTCCGTGACACGAACTTATAGAAACTACTTTACCCATAATCTTGGTGCCAGACATGTTTACCGCCTATCTTTGCAGGTTTCTTCATCAGTTTCGTATGATAATGGTACACATTTCCTCCAATCAACTGTTTTAATATAAAACATTTAAACATTTCATTCAATCAGACCGGGAATAAATTACGAATGGAATGTTGCTCCCAGTAAGATAAGAAAAACACTCTTATTAACCAATACAGTAAACTCCGCTTATAACTCGTCGGGACCTATTAAATGTGTTCCTTATATCCGGAGTTCCTAATATCCGTATATCGAACAAGTTCCTAATATACGATGTATATATATCGAACTAAAGTGTATATCGAACAATTTTTTTTTGTAGTCAAATGTAATAAAATCCGAAACATCAACTTTTGATTTTCCTACCTTCTTTTGAAGAATTATAATGATCTATAACTGTTACATGTATCATTTTCTATACCCTTAAATTTATGCAAAATAATTGCAAGGATTAACAAAACATAAAAAAGACAGTTCGTGATTTCATTGGCAATACTTAAACAAATACAATTGAAGACAGCTGATTCTCGCTCACTTGCCAAAACTGGAAATATTTTACAAGTTATTTTTCTCGGGATTTCATCCGGTCTGCATGCTAGAAACGTTCAGAATTATTAACGTAAAATATTATCACTTGAATATCGTACTTAGCAATTATTTTAAAACATTGTATTTTCATGTAACTAGTTTACCAAACGTTACACATTTGTAATGATTTACCTTTATGAATAATAGCTACAAGTGTGTTATAAAAAATACAATGCAGACGGAAAAAGAAAAATGCAAAACCAACAGATTTTTTTTAACTCTTCGGAACGTATTTGCAGTTCGATATAAACGATAACTTCACTATATATTTTGCATAGT
This sequence comes from Saxidomus purpurata, assembly GCA_022818135.1. Taxonomy (NCBI): domain Eukaryota; kingdom Metazoa; phylum Mollusca; class Bivalvia; order Venerida; family Veneridae; genus Saxidomus; species Saxidomus purpurata. The sequence continues at coordinate 23,581,647 of JAFMSR010000001.1, read as the reverse complement.
TGGGCCAGAAAATATTGTTCCTTATATCCGAAGTTTCCTTATAACCGGAGTACGATATAACCGTATATTTTTACATTAAACAAAGAAGGGGAAAAATCGGGCCAAAAAAAACCTGTTCGTTATATCCGAAGTTACGTTATATCCGGTGTCGATATATACGGAGTTTACTGTAACCGATATTCTATTACAAAAAAGGAGGTTGTCCCCCTTATCAATAACATATCGCTGTGCTCTCTGTAATAATTTCCAGAGAAAATAATTTCGTTTTGAAGACGGGAATTTCGAAAACATATCGGCAAGTCGGTAAGAAAATTAATGGAAAAAAAAGTTCCTTAAAAAGGCTCTAACTGAATACCTAATCATTTACCTCAAACGTATTATGAAAGTAAACGAGAATATGAACCTCTCCGTAAGAGAAGGCGAACTTATTTGGCCATAGATTGACACGTTAAGCACGTTTGTATAATATACCTGCTCACATGTGTTGACAACTTTTTCACATCTAGCGACCATTCCGGTAACATCAACCCCTGGGTGATTCCACAGGATCATGTGCGCTTCCTTCCCATCATCATCGGGGATCTAGAATTCAGCAAATAATGCATTAAATTTTACATCACTAAAACTTAACCGTAAAAGTAGCGTAGACACATTAAGTCCCTTAAGTTCATTAAGTATTGAATTATACTTTTCTCACCTCAGACCAGTTTGCTCTACTTAAATGTACCCGTGATTTTGGGTTTATCTCACCATAATGCATAATCGTTGGTAGCACCAAGCTTGTGAAACCCGCTGCCACTGTTGGCAATATAACTTAAAAACGGCAAATACTATGAGAAAATAGTTCGTAGTAGGCCTACCCACGACAGATATACTGACTTGAAAATTTTTATCGCCTTACCCCCATTGTATAGTCACAGAACGAACCAGTAAGAATGGCCTTTTCAACATGTTTCACCTCATCAGTGGAGAATAAACCTCTGAAAAGGGAAGTTTATGATGGTCTGAAACTTTTGAAAGGGTTTTTGAATTGATGTTGGTAACTTCTAAAGGTTTCCATAAATTTATATAAGGCCACACCAAATTAATTTCTTGGTCATCGGAATATATCCTAAACAAGAGGGCCATGATGGCCCTTTATCGCTCACCCGAGTACAACTGCTTTTAACAAAGTTGCTAGAAATCATCGAAACAACCTTTCTGACAAATTTCAAGGATATTTGGGCTGAAAATGTTACCTCTAGAGTGTTTACAAGGTTTTTCCACATTTGGGCTCTGTGACCTAGTTTTTGACCCCAGATGACCCATATTCGAACCTGAGCTAGAAATCATCGAAACAACCTTTCTGACAAATTTCAAGGATATCTGGGCAGAAAATGTAACATCTAGAGTGTTAACAAGGTTTTTCCATATTTGGGCTGTGTGACCTAGTTTTTGACCCCAGATGACCCATATTCGAACTTGAGCTAGAAATCATAGAAACAACCTTTCTGACAAATTTCCAGGATATTTTGGCTGAAAATGTAACCTCTAGAGTGTTAACAAGGTTTTTCCACATTTGGGCTGTGTGACCTAGTTTTTGATCCCAGATGACCCATATTGAAACTTAAGCTAGAAATCATCTTAACAACCTTTCCGACAAATTTCCAGGATATTTGGGCTGAAAATGTTACCTCTAGAGTGTTAACAAGGTTTTTCCACATTTGGGCTCTGTGACCTAGTTTTTGACCCCAGATGACCCATATTCGAACCTGAGCTAGAAATCATCGAAATAACCTTTCTGACAAAGTTCAAGGATATCTGGGCAGAAAATGTAACATCTAGGGTGTTAACAAGGTTTTTCCATATTTGGGCTGTGTGACCTAGTTTTTGATCCCAGATGACTCATATTCAAACTTGGGCTAGAAATCATCGAAACAACCTTTCTGACAAATTTCCAGGATATTTGGGCTGAAAATGTTACCTCTAGAGTGTTAACAAGGTTTTTCCATATTTGGGCTGCGTGACCTAGTTTTTGATCCCAGGTAACCCATATTAAAACTTAAGCTAGAAATCAACCAAACAACCTTTCTGACAAATTTCCAGGATATTTGGACTGAAACAGTAGCCTCTAGAGCCTTAACAAGATTTTTCTATTTTTGGGTCATGTGACCTAGTTTTTCATCCGAGATGACCCATATTCGAACTCGTCCGAGTAATTACTGGGACAAACATCCTGACCAAGTTTCGTGACAATTGAGGCAAAAATGTGACCACTAGAGTGTTAACGAACTAAGTGTGGACGGACGACAGACGACGGACGACGGACATTCATCGATCCTAATAGCTCACCCTGAGCCAGCTCAGGTGAGCTAAAAAATGGGAGCGCGAGCGAGCGAAAAAAAAATTAAAATATTTTTTTTCCCAATTCAACCATTTTTGGAGCGGGCGAAGAGCGATTTTGTAAAAAAAAATAAAAACTCCTCACAAAAACAAATATCCACTGTCAAAACAGATAAAATAACTTGGAAATAGAGCTGCAGACACCTTAAATATAAGTGGCCAAAAAGGTACAGACCACAAATTGACTCCTGTATACACCAGAATTAAGTTTGCAGGGGTATAATAAAGTGTTTCTTGCAAGAAAATATATTTATTCATTTAAAAACACCATATTTTGTTTTCTTACATACATGTACAGCTAATACAACAAGTTTTTTGAAAGAGAAACAAATTATTATCATTTAAAAAACCATCAGACTAATGTGTATTTCAATTTATGCCCAAACACTTTGTAATGAAACCCATTTGTTAGTCATATCAAAATAACCCACAGAACAACTTCTTTAGTTGAGTCAATGAATATGCTCTTTTACTGCACTTCATACTGACCATAAGTGTTTTGACTAGAGATAATTGTTCAATTTCACAATGCTAAAAACTTGCCATTATCATGACACTTTTTACACAGAGGGCACACTGTTGAAAATTTGGTAAACAAGTCTTTCATGTACAGATGTACGGATCTTCAGAGCCACAGTAACAACAGTAGAGAGAAGTGAATTAGCTTTAACAAAAATGTCTTTAAATATTTCCGAGTTATTTGTCTGGACAGCAACTCGTCTTCCACCGACGCTACCCTGATTTATGTTAACAATTAAAATTTTCGAGTGCATAGAATGACCGAAAAAGACCGTAAAAGACCGGAAAAGAACCGAAAAATGATTTATCTTTACCGAAAACAACTTTGTTCAAAAAGATAATGTACGATTTATAACTTCAGTATTAGATAAATGAAGGAATTTGTATGTGATGAATATTTGTTTGTTTCTTCATTTAGACTGTAAGTTATATACTCTTTTAAAACATAAGTTGTTTTCGGTCTTCATAAAGTGTTTTTCGGTCTTTTTCGTATTTTTTTTTTTTTGGTCTTTTTCGGTCATTCCATGCATCGAAAATTTTCATTGACGCCGCCGTTGAACGGCGGCGTCAGTATTGAATAGGTTTCAAATTTGTACCATGGGGTTGCATAATCGAATAGGGAGCTGCCAACATTATTATTGTAAAAATAAATTATGTTCTATGTATGAAAAATGACTTTTATGAATCATTAAATTGTATTAAGTCATTAAAAAAACAATACAATACAAAATACACATGTCTCCTTCCCTTATTTCAAAACTTTGGACACATTTAATGAGTATTTAATAACTTTTCCACAAATTCGTAGACCACGGGTTTTTTTATAGCTTTGTTTACGGACCTTACGACCCGATTCATCAAAGCTCAGAAAAAAAGATTCGGAAGATGTTTTGCAATCTTAAAACACTCAGGTAATAGAATACATGGCGCCAACGTGAAAAATCAATGAAAACCCATCTTAATTACTACATATTAAACTATAATATTGAAACTGTAAAGAAAAACCGTTCACCCAACTATGCAATACGTAGGGCCCTAACGGAATTCCATTCCATCATTTGTAAACAAAAACAATAATCAGCCAATGAAAGTTCTGTAAAATGTATACGTCACAGCATAATTAATCATGTGGATTTCGTCTCTTTCCGCCATATTGCTGGAGTGTATATGCTTCGGGAATAGAAAGAAAGAAAAATCCACATTACCAGCTACAGGGAGGGAGGGGCAGGTATATCTGTTTTACAGATAGTTCTTTTTCACAATATTTAGACCCGGTGTAAATTATATTTGCACAGGTTTTTGCCTCTGCTTCCAATTAACCGACCTGTAGTCAGTGAAATTGTGGGAGGAACCATGGTTATAAATAGTTTTGTGTATCAGTTCCTTGGTATCTAAAAATAGCCAGTGTAAAATTAGCATCGTTGTGAGAAAAGAGGTATTTAATTATCACAATAGACAAACAATATGGAAGTTACATAAGGGTTTAGTATTATGCTAATTACTAATAAAAACTTTATTTTTATAAATCAGTTTCATAAACAAAAAGGATAATACAGCTAAATACACAGAGGCACGGACCGGTATATTACTGATTACCGAAAACAACTTTTTACCGGAAACAACCAAAAACAAATGAGATTACCGGAAACAAGTATTAATTCAATAGTTTTTTTATGTTAAATACACTTTTTATTATTCTAAATGATAAAAATTAATGTATTTGTTGAATATGTGTAATTTTAGAATGATACGTTAGATTTTAAGCGAATTAGTTCGATGTTACTTAGTGTGTACTTTATGTTGTAACGATTACCTCCCTTAGACGGTATTAAAACCCAAAATCATTGCAATCACGGACCTATATACACATGTGTATAGGTCCGTGTTGAAATGAGTATTACTTTTCTTGTATTGTATTTAAATAGTTCGATAAATTTTAGCGTTATTTTTTGTTCAAGTTCTTTGACAGTTTAACAACTTATCTGCATTCCAGTTACGCAAATTCCCATGAGTGAATGAAAATAAAAAACAGAAACTAGAAAATCATTTAAAATCTTTTTATTTGCATATATCATTACAAGGATGAATAAAAACATATAACATAATTAACATAATGTGTATATAGGTCCGTGACAGAGGTAATGATCATTTTATGTAGTAAAAAAGGGTTCGCTGATGTTTACCACGTACATTTTATATAGAAACCTGCCCCAGTGCCCATCTCCCAGCCATGCTTAAAAAAACATGCGCGGCGTCTTTGATGCCTTGCATCAAAATTCGTCTTGTACTGTACTGGTTTGCTGCCATTTTGACAATATGGTAGTCATGATTATACAAATAAAGTAGCGGGAACATGTTCTGCTGGCGTTTTTAATTGAATTGTAGGTTTGAAAGTACTAAATTTACGAGTTCACCGCGACAAAAAGGCCCGCTTGAATTTTTGGTCTAGGTTTCTAAAATCGATGCGGGCGGAAGCTCAAATTGAAAAAAAAGAATTATTTTAAAAATTATGGAGCGGGAAATCCGTTGACCAAGTAATTAATTTGGTGTGGCCAAAATGAAACATTTTATGAAGAAAATCAACTAAGTAATTTTTTTTTAAAATAATAAAAAGTAAGTCGTATTTTTCGATAAACAGTACTTTGGCAAGTTGCGTTTTAAGAACAATTAAGCTACTTGTGTTTCAAAATAGTAAAAAAGTATACTTAAACATTAATTTACACATTCAAGACTGTACACAAATTCAAAACAAAACATGTTAAATTCATATCAGAGTGTAGTTGTAGACCACTTGACTGATAGTAACTTACTTTACAAGAATAAATCCGTCCTTATTAAAGTCTGCTTTCATTTCCTCGGTCAAATTAAACGTCCCTTCCACAAACTTATAAGCTGAAAAATAAATTTGAGACTGTCCGTCATACACCAGAAGTTTCACTTCATGCCTATACATGATTCTCAAACTCAGGTTAATGCTATTTGGGTCCTATCTGTCATTGCTCCAAAGAGATTATGAAGCGTCGCTAAAGCTAAATGAAAGCACAAAGAGTTAAGTAATGGGATGGGAAAACACTTGTTTTCAAGTTTTTTTCCTAAACAGGTGTTGAAGAATCTCTGAAAGGTTTGTCAAGGTCTTCATTGAATCAGTGGACTTTGACAAATGACTTTAAAAGTGAACCACACGAAAGGAAAAATCAAAGCGCTGAAGACGCTGGATTTGTTTGTGTATTCAAAATATTTGTCCTTTGTTTTGTTGTAACGGCTATTTCTGCGAAGTCTTTAATCAGCACTTCATTATTGAAGGCTTTACCAGTTGGTAATAAGGTATGAACAGAATGCAACAGTTATAAATCGTATTTTGGATCGAATTGTCTCTGTTTCTATTTCCGGTACACATAGACAGCAGGGATTTTCAATGTACTCAACAAAATGTTTTCACCTACAGTTCTACTGTCTAAAATCAGACACTGATCGAGCAGCTAGTTAGTAGATACGGCGCTTCGGTAACACAAACGAGCAGGCAATAGCGCCGATCAACAATGAGCTCAATTTATTGTGCGGACCGACAAAATAATAATGCGTAGGCCTATCTATAATGCCACAATATACAATTATAGAACGAATCTGGTTGAGATCAGGAAGTAACGATGCTCAAATGTTTTTCTGCAGTCATTGATATGTATTTTAACAAAATAGCTCATTCGATGCGTTTCAAGATAACGAGGCCTACAGTCGAATATAGGGTAAATTGCCTTCTACTTAAAACAATCACCAGCTATGAAATATAACAAATCGTTTAAACATCGACATAACGTTTCTGCTTAAGGTGCTCACGCGTATTTCTAATACATGTAAGAACGCAGACTAGCTCGCGCAAGTTCCGCAGAATAACATATCAGCAATACGGAAAGTTATAATTACGTCCCTTGCCGCGCATTTAATAACATTTATGAATGGATGGATATAATGCTAAAAAGAGAATGTGTAAACATGCGCGTAAACATTTCTGGCTGTTCAAAATATTTCATTCTTTAAAAGGAGGATAATGTTAGACATTTTGTTGTCACAGAAACTCCAAAACATATTTGTTTTCTTTCCGCACAAGGTTTAAGATAAGAAATCGGAACTATTTCTATAGGGTGTATATATATAGTAAATCGTCCCTTATTTTTACGCATCATTGTAAAATGAAATACATCCGCGGTTCTTATTCGAAAACAGTTTACTTTAGTTATATTTACAAAATTTAGCTGATGCTGCATGAGTTTATAACGTTATATATTTAAACAAAACAACTTTCATGTCTGCATTGCCCATATGGTTTCAAATGAAGACTCATAATTTGGTACACAAACAAATAACAAGTACATGTATAAATCGCTCATCTATAATAATTACACTTTGTTTAGAAAGTATGCCCGCTTATAAGTATTTTGGAAAGTCCTTAAAAACTCTAAACAAATAATATATAACAAATTGAGGTACTCATCAACAGAAAATGAAATAGACAACTACTAGTATAACAATGCCGAATAAAAGGTCCAATCAATCATTGAATTTTAAACAAGGCTTGCAGCATGCGATAGGTCTTTATATACTACCCCAAAACTAGGAATGTCCGAAGAAAAATCGTGTCACACACTTTTAAAACCATATTTGTTTTCATTTTATAGACATTGTAGTTCGATTAAGGGTGTTTACCCACATTTGGTCATGAAAGTAAGATGTAAGCAAACAAAAAATATCTGTGACACATTTCCCAGCAGGGCATAATGAATCAAATGCAATTATCAGCACAACTACAGAAACGAAAGTATTTTTAGAAAAACAAAAATAATATCAGATTTATGGATATTTATTTTGTGAGCAGCAATTTATGTCCATGGCTGCTTCCAAATAGTAAATAGCGATATTTTTCATTCAAAGGTGAAGCCCCTTTAAAATCTAATGATCGATCAGCTATCTTATTGCATTTTATAGAATATTAAAAGATTGTATTAGAATCTGGGATATAGTAAAAGCTCACATATATTTTAAAAACATAAGAAAGATACAAACATTTATAAATGTAGGCATAAACTTTATAACATTTATATGCAAAATAACAAACTATTAAGCAGAACAATGACAAAAGACATAGCCCATCATCTTAGTGTGTAAGTTTGCAGTTTTCTATGCGCAGATGGGTTGTGTTGCGCGTGCTTGCATGCTGTAAAAATTAACATTGAATATAAATGTTGCCAAATGCTTAGATAATTATTTGGAACGTATCATTGTCTCGTAGACCTCTATCAAGATTGTTAAAACCAGGAATCCCGGGTAACAATTGCCCTGCCAGTGACTTCGTTCCAAATAGTTTTAAACGGGGATACTTAAAATTTCTTTTCCTTTTAGTTTACTTTAGTTCCTCTCTGAAACCACAAAGCATAGAACTTAAATATTTGGCTTATAGCATTGTCTAGCGGACCTCTACCAAGATCGTTCAAATCGTGAACCCCGGTGCAAACCAAACTTCATTTTTCAGAGTTTTCTATAGGAACATTCTTAAAATTTATGTTCTCTGGAACCACAAGGCATAGAGCTTAGATATTTGGCATGAAGCATCGCCTAGAGGACCTCTATAAGATTATTTAAATCATGACCCTTGGGTTAAAATTGACCCTGTCTGTGGGGCACTTGTTTTACATGGATTTGTATAGGAAATACTTAAACAATCTTCTCCAAAACCAAAATATTTAGAGCTTAGATAGTTGGTGTGTTACATTGTCTCGTGAACCTCTACCAAGTTTGTTCAAGTCATGCCCTCTGGGTCAAGTTTGAGCACATCCAGGAGGTCACTAGTTTTAGTTAGACTTTTCTAGGAAAAACTTTAAAAAATCTTCTGCTCCATGACCAAAAGGCAAAGAGCTTAGATATTTAGTACATAGCATTTTCTAGTGGACTTCTATGCAGTTTGTTCGAATCATACACCAAGGGTCACAATTGAATCTGCACGGGGATCACTTACTGATTTATATGAATATTTTTCTAAAAAAGCACAAGATCTACAGCTTAGATTTTTTTGTATGCTTCATTGTCTAGTGGACTAATTTTGTTGAAATTTTGTCTCTGTGATCAATATTTGCCCCGCCTTGGATCACTTGTTTTACAAAGACGTAAAAAGGGAACTTAAAAAAATCTTCTTCTAAACTACTAGGCATAGAGCTTAGATATTTGGTATGTAACATTGTCTAATGGACCTCTACCAAGTTCGTGCAAATCATGGCCCGTGGTCAAAATTTGCCAAGCCCTGGGGTCCCTTGTCTGTATATTTGAGACAAACAAACTTTAAACATTTTCTTGTCCGAAACTTGGTCGTCTAGACCACAAAGCATTCACTGGTTGTTCTCTATGAAAATTTTACACATTATGCCCATGGGTTGAAAATTGGCCACGTCCATGGTGTTGAACTTATTATGTTCAAGAACTCATATGACATCAGTACTGATTTTTCCAGGAAGTTGATAAACCTCAAGTGTGAGAATGTAAGGAGTTGAATGATTTGAAATTATGTGAAAAATAAAGAAACATTATGTATAGAAAAATAATACATTTTGTATTGAAATATACACTGACCCACCATGAAAACTTTATAGGTTTATAATGGGATTTACTATGCATGAGAAAGAAACACCAATACGTCACAATGCAGGAGGTGGTATTAAATCATTTGTAAGACTGTTAAACATTATCAGTTGGGGAATGGTTTTATCCCAAGAAAAATCAAAAATCATCACAGGAGCTTTCAGTATAAATTCACCTATATATTAAATTCAAAGGGAGGTAATTTAAGAATTTCAATCTTTGGCTTCTGCATTGTGCTTTTATAAAACATTGTTGAGTTTTCTAGTCTTGACATTAGTTTCTCTCAACTGACAGCAACAAGAATATTATTTTGTCTTGACTACCAATTTTGTGTTTGATAATCTGTCCGTTTTCACTATATGAGTAATCTCCCTTTTATGCCTTTTAAGCGTATTATCGCCTTTGTTATTTGTCTTATTTTATAGAGTCAGAGTGAAATACATTGATTTAATATTGTGTTAAATATTTGTATAATAAAAGTGTAAAGTTTTCATTTTGGGTGAGTATATAATAATCAAAGAATTATATAGACCAACCATGTTTTGCAACAGATAAACACAATCAATTATTCCATTACAAAGCTTCAGATAGTTTGAGTATAATTAAACTCGAGTTTCTTTAGATACAACTGTCTTCTTAAGCACCAAGTAAAACAATTTAATTTTAAATTTACTAACAATTTTGTTATTGAAATTGTATAAGTATGTGCTGTATAACACATGTCACGTTAATAAACAATTTACTTACTTATATACATGTAATTTTTGTTCAATACTATCTTTAATGATTTAAGTAGAACATTAATTTTTCAAGTATCTTTTATGTTTTTTAATCTTTTGACCGTGGTAAGCGTTGAAAAAAGAGATTCTTGAGAGAAGAAGATTAATTTCTAAATTTACCAGTAAGTTGACGGGAGAATAATACCACGTATGTGACCCATTGCTGTTAATAACAGCTTGGCAACACTATCAATGTCATGGTGGTCTTTTGTGGCGTGTTGTTCCATTATTTGGTCAGCATGGCACTAACCTCCTGCAGACTTCTAGACTGCATTTGAAGGGCTGCAACTGCCAGCTGCAGCACATTCCATATATGTTCGATAACTTTCAACTCGGGAGATAGGTTCAGACTGGTCAGTTCAGAGGCCCAATTGCCTTCCTCTCCAAGTACTCCTGAACAGCATGGACAATATGAGGATGGACGTTATAAGCCACCAGATTGAACAAGCAGATACGGTGTGAATGGACTATGGACAAATGAATACTGGCGACCTGTCCTCTTTACGGACGAGTTAATGTTCTGTCTGGGCTACTCACACAGGCGTTTTTAGAGCGTGGAGAAGACCAGGGAGGGTTTCAGTTTGAGGCGGAATCAGCGTATATCTGTGTCCTTGGCGATAGCACACTGACTGCCTAGCGGTATAATTATGATGGATGATAACCCCGTACAAATGCTGTCCATATCCAAACTATCCGGATGAAGTTGCACGAATCTGGGTTTCGATTGAGAATGCCGTGTTCAAATGTCTCAATCTAAGACCAGCTTCGTGCAACTTCATCTGGATAGTTTGTGTCGAAACATTGACCTGATATGCATTTTGAAGGTCACGCCAAAGTCGGTTTGCAGTTACAAAGCGGTTCCTACGGACCGAAGCTAGGTTGTAGCAGGGATCGTATATACGTTAATATAATAAATCCTGGTTGTAGTAGCAAAACGGTTTCTACGGACCGGAATAATCAGAAACCGGTCCTCAGCTGCAGAAGTAGCCCTTTCTCTTCTGTCGCGAAGTGTCATGCTGCCGAAACCTTGCACATGCTCTGATTACCACAGTACGGTGCATACAAAGGCCTTCACCAACCTGACGATGTGTAGTCGTTTACTCAAACATCCCTACAGCCCATCGTATTTCTGCTTCAGACGAATGTTTTCTTACTTTTGCATTTGCCATTTCAATCATTGACATGTCACTAAAGATTAAAGTTACTCTACATGTATCACGTACATGCAGATGGTCTACTAAAATCAAAGGGTACATGCTTTCCATGCTTTCCATGACTGTCATGAAAAGTATGCCTGTCATATGAGTTCATGTTTACATTAGGGGTCTCAATATAATTATGATATTATTATCCAACAAAAATGAATATCACAAACGTGTCATAAGCAAATCTCACACCACTAGTGTATACAATATAATATTTGGTACTTATCATATATATGTAAATTATCAAAAATATAAAAACAACTCACATTTTAACGACATTCTTGTAATTCAGTATTTCCAGATTAGTCGTCAGTACACTACAGGTATTTAGATACAATGTAATGATAATTGCTTCATACAGTTAGTCAGTTATCTTTAATTTTATGATTAAACGATTGAGCCCTTTTCTATCTGTCCGATTATTGATTGTGTATGTCAACAATATCCATTGAAATGTGTTTACTTTGTGGAATACAACGATAGATACCGAGGTGAATGAGGGTGACTTTCAAGGTTACTGTTGCTTTATTGTATAAGTACGTAGTATTTATCTTAATTTTGTGTACAGAAATAACGTAACTATCTTCAACGTCATTTTTAAAAACCTTGTTCGACATAAATTTAAGGATTCGAACTACGATGTCAAAAAATAAAACACCCTGAAAACTTTACCAGGAAACAATGACGTCGGTAACAATGATATCGATCTCCATCATAAACTTTTGATACATCTAGATTAAGCAGTATGGTTTGAAGCAATGTATACATATTTATAATAATAATAATAATAATAATAATAATAATAATAATAATAATAATAATAATAATAAATTCTTTATTTTAAGAAGGAAACATGTACAGATATGCAAACAAAATATTTACAACATCTTATAGGTAGTTTAAACATGGCCTTCTGTAACATAGAAAAGGAAAAATATGATATCATACTACATTTACACATTGAAACGACAGTCACTCAAGAATAGAAAAATAAATAATCACAATTATACCTAACAAACATATCGAATAATAAAAATATTTAATAACCTGCTTAAAAGATAGTTTTTCAGTGACTGTTTGAATAAGCTCAAAGATGTAACTGAGCGAATATTTGTAGGAGTATTGTTCCTGAATTGTGCAGACATATAGAAATCAAAGCGCTGTAAGCGCTGAAGGCCTGGGGGCTATAGATTAACTCCCCTAAAAACAACTTTTGACCTTCGTGATTTACGCTGAACCTTACCTAAAGCGCGGGTCGAAATGTGCATAGGGCGAAATTTAGAATATGACACAGAACTAATGATTCACAAATATATGGGTGGCAGGGAAGTTTGTTTTATTATAAAACGTACGTTAAATGAAAAATAATCACATGGTCAACAATATCAATTGTTTGAGAGAACAATAAAAATAATTCAATCTGCGCTTTGTTCAACTTCAAGCGATATCTGATGATGTGGATCGAAAATTATTGTGTATCAAAGACAAGACCTTGAAACAGAAATAAATAAAGCAATACCAACAATGAAATATAAATACAATACTGTACAATGTGTATAACAGGGAAAACCAAAAATGATTCTTGGTTATCTTGTAGTTGTAATCGGTGAAACCGTTCGCTGGGCCTTGACATGCAGCGTCCTCGATAAATGGCGGGTGATTTTGATCACGTGATCACGTGAGTTCCTTCTCGGGAATGTACGTAAATTGTATCATTTTTTAGGTAAATATATATGTAATCGTTCGTAAATAAGAAAGTTATCAATGAAATAACATCAGAAATTTGAAAATCAAACTACAAACTATTATATCGAATTCCGCATATGATTATCTTCCGTAATCAGCTAACAGCGCAGTAATTTCTAAAACATAAACAAATTGTGTAATGCAGCCCGTAAGCTATAGACCTTTCTGCAATCGTTTGAAGTTGTATGTACTGTTTTTATTTGTAATATGTTCTTATCGTATGCGACATTCAAACAAAAGATTGATCTGGTCTGTCTTGCACTACTTTCCTAAAGCGCATGTTTATAGTTGTTATTCGCACATAGCGCAGTTAAATTGTCTGCAGTGTTTGAAATGTGGTATGCTAACTTAGGCCTAGAGGACTTTCAGTCCCCAGGCCAAAAATGAGGTTTTCAGGTAATTTGATCGTTGTTTAGGTGTAACCCAGTCATTGTTAGTAATTGATCTTAGGCAATATATATTATTACTGGAAAAGGTGAGCAAAGTTTTTATATAAACATTTATGAAGATGCATTCGGCATACAAGATTTCAGTAACTTGAATCCGCAAAGCCGTATTTCAGTGAAACTCATAGCCGAATATTCACACACAGTTCTAAACCGCAAGTGACGCAGTCACACAGTTTATGTTCAGCAATGTTATTTCTATAAGTGATGAATATACATTTCGACTCAAACCAAAAAATTGTTTCCATATAAGTACATACATCCTTTGTAACCTGCAGGTTGAAGTGAAGTGTTTTAGCTCATAATGTTTGTTTATCTCTCCATTTAACAGTATTTAGAGTTAGTACATGCTTTTATATCAGTTGCAACTGAATACAGACAACTGTATTTATTATTATCAATGTACCACATTGTACGTTTCCACATGTTGTTTACGTAACCTTATAGAGCTAATCTTTCAAATCGCATCCTCACAAAGTGTTTCACGTGACTTTATATCTGCAAGCTCTTAGTCAACGACAATAGTATAATAAAGCAGCAATGCTTTGAAACCATGTAAGTAAGAAATTACGGACCTTGAGTTGTTCATACAACTGGCAGATAGAAATGTAGATAAACATTAAAAAGAAGGTAGATTAGGATATTCAATTATAAGTAACAGACTTAGGCACAACACATGTTAGTTACTAAAACAAATGAACACTTTTGAGAATAAATTTTATCCTCATATTTTTGACTAAAATTAAAAAAATTGCTATGCGCGAAATGGGGGTATAGGTTTAAATAGTGTTTCTCGAAAACTTTTAAAGATATTCACTAAATTCAAACTGTACTGCAAAGGGAATTGTCACGATATAAAAATACGGTAATAACAAATTCCTGTTACATTTTTGTGTTTTGGTTTAATTCATTTCAACAGACATACATGTATCACAGGAAGCAAGCATCCACAATACTCTATCTGAAGCAGCAGACATATTGTCTTGTGTATCACAATGTTCTGTCTTAAGGACCATTTATTCTATCATATATTTAATGATCTTTCACTTCACCTAAACAACTCTTCCACAGACATGTTTGCTGAAGACAGTGAAAGGCAAATCTAAAGACTTAAAGAATGTAACCCCCTCATATATTTACTATTAGAATAAAATCTTTTTTTAAGCACCCACTCACGCAAACCATACTACCTTATATAGACTACCGTTGTACCATCTGTGGAAATTACAGATTTGTTGAATGATATTTCACTGCGCACTGTTTTTAATGCATACATACTACTTAATATAGACTACCGTTGTACCATCTGTGGAAATTGCGGTCAAAACTTGTTAAATGTTATGTTGACATTTCAGAAAGAGCTGCAAAAATTATTCTTGATAAAGATAATGATACCCATTCGGAAAATGTATTCCAAGAATTTCATTGGATGACATTTAATGAGTAGAATCTAAAAAGGCTATACAGTTCAAAAAGACAATGCGCCATTCTTTCGCAACAAATTTCAAATGTCTAATGTAAACGGAAAGATCTTGGTCTTCCAACAAATGTTAACTGCTTATTCCAAAACCAAATCTTTAATTCTATTGGAAGTCTCTATCTTTCTCAGGACCTAAAACTTAGAATAATAATCCACATGAATTTCGTAAAGCTGAAAATCAAATAAAATTTAAACAGTTATATTGTGAGTGAAGTTTTCTGGTTAGTGGTGCACAAAATAAACTAACTTGATAAATTGCTTGTGCATATACAATTTTTTTAAATCGTTGTATGATTTTCTTTTGCAGCAGGTTATCACTTGTCTGTTTTAAATTGCTTATATGGTTTGTAGTAAATATGTGTTAGCCTCTCAAAATAAAGACCTTATTATTACTGTCAAATGTTTCTATATCTCAAAGCTCGTCGAAAGCTATAAAACACATTTTCAAAGTTTGAAAAAAATCTTATATACACATCAACCCCCATGTTTTATTTTCGCGTTCTATAACAAAGGTTTTGCTCATGCTACAAACCTTTTTATTCCGTTTTCGTGAAGAATTGGTTCATTAGAAACTGAAAAACATTTTTAGTTAAGATGGGTGGATTTATTTAATGCTACGTACGTATTTCTTATTCAAGTGTTGACAAAAAACAAAAATACCGCAACCCCTCATTTTTCATCCTGAAGTATCACCTACTCATTAGAAAAGATGGTAAATCATCGTCATCATTTTTTCAGAAAAAAACTAGCAATATTTTAGTCTTTTAAAAAACTGGGACAATAAAATTTTTATACTGATTTTCACCAGTGATCCGGTCCCCCTCCCTCTAAAGGGGGAAAGGATGCTTATGCAAGGGGAAAATCCACTTTACCCTCCATAAGAATTTCAAACTCGTGGGCTCCCTTGAGAATATTTGACCCTCAATAAGATATTCGAATCCTATTTCTTTAATTATTTACCATATTCAAAAATAACTTTCAACACGATACTTATATCAAATACTAAGTGAACAGATATTTTCTAAAATAGCGTTGAATTTTTCTATAAGCACGAGTTGGGGTTAATAGATAAAGAGAAAAAAACTAGACAATATGCAAATGAAAGCAGTGCAGGTACATTATGAATGTAATAGTTACTGCACCCTTCTTTAAATAAAACAAGCAAATGTCCTGGCTATATACCGATAAACGTGATATTATGAAGTTTTAGAACCGTATTTCGGTTAGTATTGAATATTATTTGTTTGGCTGTACTTGGGTCTGTAGGATGTGAGTAGTGAGCTACTTCTTTGTCATCCAACAGGATCTGAAAGAAGAAAAAAATATCTTATACAATTTTCATATCCGCAAATAAAGTGCAAAAATAGAATGCATTAATTGTAAGTGTTACGGGAGTGTCATGTAAAATTTCAAAATAATACAGAACTATTCATATTTATTTATATATATTTCTTCTCACTAATAAACTATCAAACAAATATAGCTGAAAGTTGAAAAAAGTGTAAAGTATCACAGTATAACATTATGGAACAAACAAGAGCGAATGTACTGATTCACGCAATGTTCTTATCAAATATGAATTAGAAAGCTATAAAGAGCATGTATACTTGAAAACAATCATGCAAGTGAACTCCCTGAGGTCTAGACTTAACCAATTATCACCATCAGAAATCGGTAGATACGTTGAATATTGATATTCATGCATCCATTATTCGAAACAACATGAAACATTGAGTATTATTACACCTCACGTGCTTTTCCCTATATAAAATTCCCATACCGCATCGGTGAACATAAAATGATGGCACATGTAACATCATGATGTTACACCCTGGTAAGTCTAAAAATAGATTATTGGGTTTCCTATCATTGACTGTGATATCTGTACTCACTGTTATAATTTCATGTTAAAATTCTTACCGTGATAATTGTTATAGTTCTGTAAATAACATATGTAATGTTATTTTACTTGTTTAAGTTTTGCTATTTCATTGAAATAAATTTGTAACATTTGTCTATATCAATATTGTCAATTTCTTAATTCGTATTTTTTCGGTATAATAAAATGAATATCATATGCACTTGAGGCTGATGGCAGATATTGTGAACCCGAGAAAAGTAATGTCATTTAGCCTTAGTTGACATAACTTTTCTCGGGTTCACAATATCTGCTATCACCCTCAAGTGCATGTGGTATTTATATATTGTTAATAGTTATGCGAATTTCACACTCATAAATATCATGACTTTTTTATTGGTGGCTTAGTGTTTTGTTGCTTAGTGTCAATGTGTACTAACGCTCTGTTAAAAGTATCTATTATTAATGTTACAGACTACTAGCATATTGTTCCTCCAGTCCGTGTGTCGACAGCCTATCTCACGTTTCTTGTAAATATGTTTGACAAAACAGGAAGAGTAATTAATTTTGTTGGAAAACTTTCAGCCAGCAAAACCGAATAAACACTGTAAAGATAATGTTTCTCATTTTGACTTATTTATAAAACTTGACCAATTGATCACTTAATGTGTACTACGCAAGGAATGCATCAAATAACTTGAAAACTTTGCCAACTCTTTGCATCTGATTTTAGTGAAAACGCACGTGATTCAGAGTAAGAATTGATATTGCTTTTGCAGTTGTGTACCATATATGTGTGGAAATTTATGATAATGAGAAAATATTTCGTTTCACACTTTCAAATACTATATACAAATGGGTAGAATAAACAAATGTAATGGACAATTGATAATAGATTTCACTTATAAGAAATATCTACATTAATTTGTATATGGGTAAAATTATAGCATAATTACACGTACATTTGAAACCATAATGAGGGCTGTAGTCACCCGCCGCCTTACATTTAGGGACAAGACACTTTCAGTCTTGAATCGACTGCCAGCTGGTTGATAATAAGAACATCTTAAGTCGTGTGTCTGACATTTACCTGCAAACTTTGCGCATGCGGCACTATCGTGATCTTGTGAGTGTCACCATCAACAAATGGAATAGGAGACAAGAAATCTTTGTTGCTCCATCTGCCAGTCCAGGTTTTGAATTCAATGCTATTCAACGTGTTGCGTGTCCGCATGTGAAGCAATATCACTTCTGTCTCACCATCGTACACATCGTAACTAAAATGCGTCGAATCCAAAATGTCTATGACGAATCTGCAAAATATGTGTAAAGTCGAAAACCCCTTTTAAGTTGAACTACTGCTGTCAAATATATATTTTGACATTTAGATACAAAAACATAAGTTGTTTCTCGTGAGCGATAATTCTGAAAGTTATTACCCTACTTGCTTCAGACTTGTATATTGGTACTGAAGCTGGACTTGCAGTTCCTTAAACCGCAATAGATCATCACATACATATAACTAGCATAGAGCAGACACATAAATTAGAGATTGAATCTGGGGTTACAGCTGTCTTCTGATTTCATCAGAAAACTAGCTTATACCGGTATGGTTAATCTAGTAAAATCATATTACTCGTCCCAGTCTCCTGTTGGTATAGTGATGTAGAACTCTAACCATGCTCCCACGCCAAACGATCCAGGAATAAGCCAGTTATATCGTCCAAGTCTGAGCTGAAATATACAGATAAGATGTGTTTCTATGTAACGCAAATCAGACAAAATAGATAAAGCCGGAGTCATATAAAAAATTTGATATGCGTAAACTACAAACTATATTTCGGAACCGCATTTTCCTTCCAACATATATACTAAACAAAATAAGTAACTTCCGCTGGGTTTAAATGCAGATGTACGTTAATATGAAAAGAAGGGTTAAATTTATTTTATATGTATTCCAAGAGTATTTCAATGTGAATTCGTGTGTAAACATTTTATCGCTCTACGTTCACGGAAAACTGATGAAATGGTTGATTAAATGTGGTAGGGGTCATAGACCAAAATCACACATTTATACCGGGTATGGCCACCTTCAGCATTGAGTACTGTCTGGCATCGTTGGCGCATAGAACCGACAAGTGTGTTCATTTCGGCCTGCGGGATGTTGTTCCATTTCTGGATTAAGGCTTGTGTAAGTTCATTGGTGTCCGAAAGTGGAATAGGGCGACGTCTAACACGCTGGTCCAAATTATCCAACAGGTATTCGAACCTTGCCATCAATTCGATGAATGGACAATCTCGACTTGTCGGAGAAGAGAACGCTATTCCGTTGTTGCCTTTATCCAGCGATGGTGTGTACGTGCCGAATTAACACGATTTACGCGGTGACGTCGCGTCAATACACAGCCAACATAAGGACGACGTCCACGTAGACCACCCTCGCGCAGACGTACAGTTTGGGCAGATATTCGGTTGTTATGTGTACCAGAGGTGTTAGCAGCAGTGACAGTGGCAGTTTGAAAACGATTGCGTAGGTGTGTGTTCTTTATATAGTGGTCTTGACTGGGCGTTGTGACCCGCGGACGTCCACTACGTGGTAAATCTTCCGTACGCCCTGTTGCTTGAAAACGTTGCCTAGAGTTTCGATTAGCCCGACTAGAACTGCCAACAACCCCAGCAACCTCATTCGTCGCCATGCCAGCATTAAGCATGCCGATGGCACGTTCACGTAAATTTGGTGGAATTATAGGCATATCAAAAGGAAAGAAAACTTAATAAAAAAAAATTTCAACGTCTTTTTCTTATTGACAACAAAGTCTATAAAATCAGACTGAAAGGTTTGATTTTATAAACACGGATTATACTGGTCCGTGCATGCACGAGAAAATCTATTTTTACATTTTCTTGTTTGTGTAAATCATACAATCCATTTATAATTGGGTTTATTTGACACATAATCGTTCGCCTGAACATATGTAGGGCATTGGACATATTGATTTATTTTTATAACATTAAAAATATATGTATGGAAATCGGAAGTTTCTTTTTTTGTTCAGTATATATACCAAAGAAAAGAACGATTATTTTTTTGTATGCTACCTTTTTAGGATTTGTCTTGTAGTTTAATCATTTTATTACTTATATGAATGACATCGTTTGCTCTTTGCTGCTGTTCAGATATGTGCGGACGGACTATGATTGTCTGTCTTCATTTTTGAATAAGGAATCGTCATTTTTCTAATCTTAAAGAAAGTTACTATTAAGGGGAGTTTGATAATACAGATTAAAGCAAATGTCTGAGTGTATTAGCAAAGTATAAAGATTTTTTTTCTGTACATGTATTTAAACATTTTAAAAAAATCATGCCTTGTATATTATGAGGTTATTTAAAAGTGTTGAGTACAATTTCGCCTCGTCCAAATATGGATTATTCTTGCTGTGTACTCGTCCAATAGAATTCAGTATTGTACTCAACACTGTTAAATGACCTCTTTATTTCACACCATAATAAATAATGACAAATGACGGGAAAACTACCATTTACATATCATAACGGATTTTATTGACAATTTGAAAATTTCCTATTTTACATCAAAATTATGTCATATGTGTAGGCCCTATTTACTTTATATAACAAAACTGTACAATTTTCAACTTTGAAAACAAATAACTATCGCAAAACAACTTAATGGACATGGTAGATCTATTTTCTCATCGTTTTAATCGCATTTTCACACAAGTAAGAAAAATAAGTGTAAATACAGGATGGGGATGAAAAAATGAAAATCAACTTTTTAACGAACTTTAATTCAAAACTGCTATAGATGGATAGAAAATGATCTAACTAAGAAAATGAGTACCCACAACGTTATGTTTACTTCAAAAATAATTTTAAAGACTTTTTTGTGCTATTTTCAGCTAAAAACTTCTGTATTTCGTCATTTGTCAACATTTTTTTCTAAGTGGCAGACAAAACACTTTATATAAGGGGGGTAACTCTGAACGATTCGGAAGGGTTAAAAATCGTACGAGTTGTCCCGTCCAATGTGGAAAAATATGGATTTTGGGACTCGAGTCCAATACAAAAAAATATGGTTTTCTTGGATTGTAGGTTTCTGATGGTGCTGGTTTCTATTTTATCGTCACGTGATGTAAACAAAAGTTTTCAATTGGTTTAAATCATGCAGGTGTGAAATAAAAGTAAATATTTTGAAATACTATTTTAAGTGGACTGTAAAATATGTACGAGCTTTAAGAAAGAAAAACAGACGGAGCAAAGTGCTATGCGAAAATGAGTTAGATGCTTTGCCAAAAAGCGTTAGAAGGCAAATAAGTTTTACTAAACTTACTTCACGTTAATTAAATTCTAAACTTTCCGTAGTGTAAGAGTAAAGTACAAGTGCAAAGTAAAAGCATGATACACAAATTTGGCAAGATTCAGTGTTATTGTTTTCTTATAAACTTGCAATAGCTGGGTAAATCTGAATACAGTAAATATGATTTGATGTATTGTCTACGAATTTCTCTATATATGGGGCAAATAATAACGAAGTGGTATTCATCTTCAATGTCACCAGAATTACAAATTTTACAAGTAAAAGTACTCAATTATATATTGATGTGTTGATAATCTTAATCTTGACAGAGCAATTATGTACTTTTAGGAACAATTTCTAAGTATTTTTCCAAACTAAACATAAATTATTTATGCATACATGTATACAAACTCTGGCTATCATTAATACTATTGTCCCATGACTGAATAAAAGCGTCCATTACACGCGGTTTGATTTGAAAATGGATATTAGGTAGAGAACCGCTTTTAGGATTACTCAATACGTATCCGAAACCAAAATTGTCTTTAAAAAATCCTTCACTTTACATAACAACTCTACACCATTATCGTATTATTCGAACATCTCTAAGTGCCTGCCTAGTTCACCGTAAATTATCATTTTACATGTGGAAGTGTTAACATGCTTAAACAATTTACAAAATTTAAGGTGTATTCGTTCTAGTTATTTAGATTTTTAAACCACCATACTTCATTTGTGTTACAAATGTATCAAACAACTGACACACTGTCTTTGTTTGCAGTTGAAATTGATCAATGTGATCTAGTAGTGCTAGATCAGACCTAGGCTGCATGAAAAATATAGCCTCTAATTATTGTTTTAATTTTATTGTTTACATAACCTCACACGAAAACTTTGAAATTTAAAGAATATAACGAAAGCATTCGAAATAAATTCAGAAATTAAGCTAGCGCGCAAAAATGTAAGGAATTCCGCTAGGGCCATCGCCTATGAATGAAATAAGCTGAAACGCGAAAACACGAAATCACGAAAGTACGATGACGAAAACGCGAAAACACGATGACGAAAACTCGAAAGTATGATGACGAAAACGCGAAAACACGAAATCTCGAAAGTACGATGACGAAAACGCGAAAGTACGATGATGAAAACGCGAAAGTACGATGACGAAAACGCGAAAACACGATGATGAAAATGCGATACAATTTCGCGTTTTCATCATCGTACCTTCGCGTTTTCGTCATCGTACTTTCGCGGTTTCGTGTTTTCGTCATCGTACTTTCGCGTTTTCGTGTTTTCGTCATAGTGTTTTCGCGTTTTCGTCATCGTTCTTTCGCGTTTTCGTCATCGTGTTTTCGCGTTTTCGTCATCGTGTTTTCGCGTTTTCGTCATCGTAGTTTCGCGTTTTCGTCATCGTGTTTTCGAGTTTTCGTCATCGTGTTTTCGCGTTTTCGCGCAGTGTTTATAGACCATAACTCCAGCTCATATAACTCTTGTATTATCCCCCTTAGTTTATATTATAAAAATATGTTCAAGTCATATCTTTAAGACTACTGCAAGGATTCACTTGTTTGGTTTTGTTAATATTGTTTTGCGCATGCGTACCGGAAGGCGAAAGTACGATGACGAAAACGCGAAAGTACGATGACGAAAACGCGAAAGTACGATGACGAAAACACGAAACCGCGAAAGTACGATGACGAAAACGCGAAGGTACGATGATGAAAACGCGAAATTGTATCGCGTTTTTCATCATCGTGTTTTCGCGTTTTCGTCATCGTACTTTCGCAATTTCGTCATCGTAGCTTCGCGTTTTCGTCATCGTACTTTCGCGTTTTCGTGTTTTCGCGTTTCAGATTATTTTATTCAAAGGCGAATATGAAGATGGCCCTAACGGAATTCCGTAAAAATGGGATAGAAATTGACACTTTTTTTCTATAATTGGCAAAAAAGAAAATTACAATCAAACTGTCTTTTATAAAACTTTACTTGATTTTTATTGAGAGTAGTTCCATTGCAATTGTTTATTTCTTTGAGAAACAGAAATCCATTCTTATAAAAAGGCGTTATTCAATGTGTCTACTCATTAATTTTTAAAATGTCTCTCAGCATGGGAACAAATCAATAAATTATCCAATTAAACTTTTATATCTTAAAATAACACCTGAAGAAGTTCAAATGACAAGCGGCAAACTGCAGCTTTGAAAAGCGTATTTTTCATGATTCTCAGTTTTATATCAACCGACTTTTGAATAGTTCGTTCCGTTTGATACACAAGTTTTCCTATATGTAAAATTTGTTGTAATCCTCTTTTTATTTTGGTTTCTAAAATTCCCAAAGGAATACTGCAAGGACAAAGCTGGTGGACCTTAAAATATCTAAATAAGGAAACATATTTATTACAAGTTATCATGTTACTATAGTGACTCTTTACCAAATTCCCTCAACTGAATTTTCTTCGACAAAAGTATGGTTATTTATCTACGCAACAAAAAGGTTTACTACGGAGGGCGACGAATCCTTTCTTACTGCCGTTAGCAAAAACGTTTGCAAGAACAACCAAAACAACACAGTTCGATTTTGTATATATTTAACATATTCGACTACATATTATTTCACAGGAATGTTCAAACACAAACAATTCGAATGACTTTGCAAGTTACAGCACATGTCAATCTTCTAACATGGCCTTATAGACGAAACATTGTCAGAGTTAGCCTGATTTCAAAATAACTCTACAGAAAAGTTCCTTGGAGGAACTTCATCTCGGTTGCTTTAAACCTGTTTGTTCTTCACACAAAATGGTAACCATAGAGGATACCAGTTCTCCTTATATTACTTTAGAAAAACACTCTGAAAAATAACCACTTTGTTTTTAAACAAATGGCCTTACCTCAAGTAATTTGAAATATTCCAAATCTATTTTTAGCATAAAGCAAGTAGTACTTACCAAACGAATTCTAATGAGTTTTATATACTTTCCACAATAACCGACCGAAACAGTTCATATTACCAAACGACCCAGAAAAGCGATAAATACTCATTGAATCATTTTGTTAGCATTAGTATTTAAAAATTATTCAAGGCTGACGAAGATATTTTGAATACCAAATTAAAAACTTTGCTCAGAAAGGTTAAACACTCTGGAAATATCCTGTCAAACTGGATTTCTGTCCATGTTGAAAAGTTCTTACTAAAACTCTTGTGATATGTATTTTTTTAATTAATTTATTTATTTATGCCTGTTCCATGTACACCATTCAGTACTTGAAACATGTTAAATACATTTATCTAATTGGACGTACCTATTCATATATAAAAATTAGAAGAGACTATAAAGCAACTAATCACATATCTTTATCTTCATATGTTTAACTAGTTTGATACCTGACAAAAGTTTATATAAAAATGTCAAAACTATCACCTATTTGACTAGGATATTCAACATTGCCATTTGGCAATGATAAATAACAAAAAATTAAGATTTAATGTCCGAAGAGATAAATTTCTTTATTAGACTTTTATTTTCACCTATCTGCTCAAAACTATATACAACGTACATAATTACTGTTTAAAATCTGAATCACCTTTGCTCCCATACAAAAAAGAAGGATTAAAATACTAAGCCACAAAAGAGGCACTGATACGCGCTATTTAGAAATTGTGTTTAAAAACAATTGAAAAGGAATGGAGAGGAGGACCTATTCACAGTAGGGTCTTAGCCAATGATAGACTAGCTTCTGTTTTTTTTCATAATCATCTACTTCATAACTTCTGTTACAATCGATAAAGATGATCAATGATTATGTTCATAATTAAAAGAGTAAAGAAGTTATAATTAGGGGGAAAATGAAAAGATGAAGAAAAACAAGATTTTACTTATGCGTTTAAATAGAATTTATGCATATCTAACATATATGATGGTAAGTACATTGTCAATGTCATGCCATAAAGTAATGCACTTTCTATTTCAAGTTGAGTAACGTGTTGAGTAACGTAATTAGTAGCTGAGGAAATTGTGAAAAAGTTCTCTTCCACGAACAAATTAATCAATTTAGTCATAGAGGCATATACTT
The DNA here is from genome assembly GCA_022818135.1 of Saxidomus purpurata. NCBI lineage: Eukaryota > Metazoa > Mollusca > Bivalvia > Venerida > Veneridae > Saxidomus > Saxidomus purpurata. Next base: position 23,556,216 of record JAFMSR010000001.1, on the reverse strand, counting down.
TACTTCATTCCAAAAAATGAAAAGAAATTTAGATTATTTACATAAACATAAAAAATCATTTTTGATATTATCAAATCAGGTTTAGTCACAAACCTGATCATACCTTATTTGGACATTATAAAAAATAGCTTGTCTTCATCAGGTAAATCCAGAAAACCTTCTTGTTCAGACACAGATTTGTCAACATGCTTTGTCTTATATCAGTGTACATATGACAGTGTAATAATACATGCAGCTCCGTTTCAGTTTCTGTACAAAAGGAATAGATTCTATTTTGAAGACTTAGCCGCTCATACCTTCATGGATCAACCCAAAACGGAGCAGCTCCGATTTCATTTTTGTGTGCCTTTTTACACATGCAAAATTAAAGGCTAAAAATGCACTTTTATAGAAAATTTTAAGCTCGCTTTAAAATGTCAGGTATGCACGAAAAAAATGCATAGCCACGTTCATAGCTGAATTGAATTCTAAAAGTTTTAACTTACCACTGGATCATAAATTTCAATGGTTTCTATCTTCCGGATATACGTGAATTTCGCCTCATATTGTGGATCGCTCCCCCAGTCCCAGGTTAATCCCTCACACATCCCGGTGGTATCATTGATCCGTGCTGCCAGGAACTGGTTGTCAGCACAAGCCTCGGCACAAGTTTTTCGATCATAACTCGAACTACCAGATGCACTTCCTACACGTGTATAGTTCACGAATCTCTTATGCGATCTACATAAACACACTACGTTCATGAGAAAATATAAGATAAAATCTCGTTTCATTTTGATTGAATAATCAAGGATAGACGAAAGTATTTTACCAACGATGGTCGCTCGTTATTTTTTTCAGGGCACGAAATATTTCATGTTCACAATAAATCCGCATTACCATCAAATAACAGATACCAATTTCGAAGCAATGTTTCAGAAAAAAACCGTTTGTAGCCTTTGTAACACTTTAGTTAAGTTAATCTATATAATACATAAGATATAAAACAAATTGGACTAGGTGTTGTAAGGTTATAACAAATGTGGCTAAAAAGAATATTATCGATACATGCGAACAGACTACTGCAGAAGTTGCAACATTTGCAACTCGACTACACAGTGCACATCTAGAATTTTTGCCGAGCATGTTGACTTGGATGTAGATCTAAATTACTTCTGTAAAGTTTGCAGACAAATTGCATTTGGAACGGTCTGGTAGTACGCAAATAACTCTACATTAGTTTTAGAAGCAGTATCCCATTCATCCTGCCGCTACAATAAATTTCTAAAGGAAGCCACACGAGTAATTTACGAACGATTCCATTTAGATTGTGAAAACAAAATAAATCAAAGCACTGAAAATGCTGATAGCATTTGCCCGGTTAGTGCACCATATGCAACTCGGGTTTGATCACCGTCCTTGGAAGTATGTGAGATGGTAGGTGGCAACCAGATTGGACATCTAAGTTTTGTCCGCTTCTCCGGTTTCCTCCAACAGTAAGGTGCGGTCGGTTCAGTAGGTTTATTGTTATTTGTATCTTGCCGACTTTAAATACAGATTAGTATTATTGTATAAAGTAAATGGTATTGCTCACACATCGAGAATATCACAGACACATATATACTGCTTTCAGTACTACTTTTATATCAAGTAAAGTGAAAAATTGAAGCAGAAAATAAATTAAATTACAAATTATGATTAAAAGTACAATAAAGATGTAGGGTAGTGTGTGGTAGTATGTGGTAAAACGTGCTTCATTGCCCAGCCAATGGGGACAGCGATCAAAGCACATGGCACACCAAATGTTGTTTAACTTTGATAGTCTACCATGGATTCAAACCACGCCGCTAAAGAATATGTAAGGACGTTGGACTTTGCACTTTCAAATTTTCGATATCTTACACATTCCTTTTTTAAAGGCTTTCCATTTTTCCGTCAATCACTACGAAGCATGGTTAAGAACAGGGGTCGAAATGTATACTCGAGTATGGGCTGAAGTATCAACTATATTTCTCTAGGGAACTAAGTGCCGTATTTCGGTGGACAGCTGGGAAAAACTAGTGCTACCGTCCACGGAGGCCGATGAATGGACAGTCTGATTTAAGATTGGTTGAGGAAATATGTCGTTTATCAATGAAATTTAATACAGGAGCGAACATGCCATCAAAACAAATTGTATTTATAATTAGAATAAAATATTGTTTACAGCCGTGTAATATTGAAAAATGTATACAAAATCTATGGAACCACATGCTTCATTCATGCGTTATGCAATATTGAATAATATTAGCAAACTAATCCGCATTTATCATCATGCCTTTTTAATAAACAAGTCAATTTAATATTATTCAAACAATACTCTTTCAAATCATGTCAACAATAACACTTTTCCATTTATTCTTCTAGGAATGAACTGTGTTCAAACTGTAGAATTATTTTTAAAATTGAGCAATAGTTGCCCGGGTTGTCAAATTTCTGTAATATCCTCTGAAATGCCGGAATTAGTTCTCACATGCCATATCAGAACCAAAAACGATTTTAAAGCTGAAAAAGATGGGTAAACAAAAGAAAAAACAAATAAGGTTTGGATGAGATTTGAACTCCACTTGTTAGGTGTTAGCACTTGCTCATGAAATTGTTAAATACTATATCCTTTCTGTTATACCAGCTAGTTTTCTGCAACCACGCCGGTTAAAGTAACCCGTAGAAAAACCGCACACGTTTTTGACGTCATCAACTTTAAACTTATCACCTATACAAACTCCTCACAACGATTTGACTGGTTGTATACTGTAAGGGGAAGTAGTTCAGGGGCTGGTAGGGTTTTATTGCAACGGGAAGCGCCAAATAAACTAATACTGGTTCTTTGTAGGAAATTTTATGGAGATTTCTTAAGGGTCGTAGCCTGACCAATGTTGTCTTAAAATAGCTTTGAACAATGCTACCATTGGCAACAGCTGTTGTACTTGAAAACATGGGGGTCATGTGAATTTAATGTATATAAAACAAGTTTTAATCACTGTTAACATGTAAGACTTACTTATTATCATAATAAATAATTAAGTTCAATATTACTTATTGATATTTGCGAATTGGTCAATGCCCCAGTCTGACCCAGAGGTCAAAGGTCACGAGAACCCAAATTTCTGTGTAATTTTCACAATTTCCACGACATTTTTCGTTTTAATTACATTAAAACAGATTAAAATTGTACCAAAATGCTCCTTGTTAATACATCTTTATATTTTCGTTATAGCCCGACAGTATCATAACAATCGGATATTACGTTGACCTAGCAACCATAGTTAATGACTGACACTCTTATTTGTACACAGTGTAACCTAAGCGACAATACACAAAATGTATCTTTGATAATAAAAAAATTACCCAACAATGAAATTTTAAGCTTTTCAAAACTTTCTTACAAGTTTACTTATACTTATTTTATCAATTATATTGCCATACCAACCATCATATGTAGCATAGCAACCGTCATAACATTCTTGTAATTATGTGTAATGCATTGCAACGTTTTTTTCCGGAGGAAACTATTTTATGCTGTGTATTCAGCCCTCAATACCCTTTCATTTATAGCTTGTTTGACACTAAATGTGTGTTACCATTGTTTGAAGTTAATGATGTTCTAATTCCATGATTAGCGTATTAAAGATACATCTAAAGATTGGTAAAGATGGTTGTTAAAAGTGCAATAATCTTTACACATAGCACATACTGTAAATATTCGTGC